>CM054410.1:94159896-94654896 GCA_028858755.1 Ara ararauna
AAATTCAGTGTACTTTTGTCCAAGAGACTTTGACATTATGTGGTTTAATATGTCTGCATATTTAAATAAGCATGGATCTCCAGGATTTTACTTTGCCAGAGGACAAAGTGTTAGGTTTAATAGAAGAAAATCATAGAATCATTTAGGTTGAAAAAGACCTTTAAGGTCATTGAGTCCAATTGTTAATCTAACTGCAAAATTCACCAGTAAGCCATGTCCTTAAATGCAAAATCTACACACCTTTTAAATACGCACAGGGACAGTGACTCCACCACTTTCCTGGACAACCTGTGCTTGACAACTCTTTCTGTGAAGGAATCCTAATATTCAATCTAAACCTCCCCTGGTGCAGTTTGAAGCTGTTACCTCTTGTCCTATCACTTGTTTCTTGGGAGAAAAGACTGACCTCCACCTCACTACAATCTCCTTTCAGGTAGAAGTAAGGAGTGATAAGGTGTCTCCTCAGCCTCTTTTTCTCCAGAATAAACATCCCCAGTTCCCTCAGCCATTCTTCCATAAGACTGTGTTCCAGACCCTTCACCAGTTTTGGTGCCCTTCTTTGAACCCTCTCCAGCACCTCAGTGTGTTTCTTTCTTGTCATGTGCTTCTGTTTATAGTTATGCAAGTGTTCCAAATTTTGTTCTTGCATATTTTTTGATTGTGGTCAGATAATGCTTCTTCCATTGAGCTAATCCAGACATAGCATCTTATAGAGCTTGTGCCTCAGGCCATATAATATTAATAAATAAATACTGAGTCCATCTGAACAACCATATCCTGTAAGCAGAGATGTAAAGCTTCTTAGTATATATTTGTGTTCCTTTCTTATCCTAGATTACTGATCTGCTATGGCTTCAGTGTTGAACACTTGCTTTTGTGCTTGTGGCTTGGAGGCCTGAGCCAGCTAGAGTGATGGTCATCTTGCTTCTGTCCTCATTTGTCTTTTGGTTGTCTGATGGTTTTGTCTAATTAAAATACATGAATTTCTATTTTGTCTGTATTTGGAAATAAAGAATGATAGTCACAGATCCTGGCTGTCTTTAGTGGGATAGAACTTAACAAAATACAGTGGGAAATAAATGTTTATCCTTGTTTTTTGCAGTCAAACATTGTTTCATTTCAAATGGGTGAAAACAACTAACATGTTATAACCTCTTTTTGCTACCAGGATAAAGGAGCACAAGAAACGGTGGCAGAGGACTGAAGGACAGGTAGAAATATTTCCTTCTGCCTCAGGACAATGCATTATTCAGTGATTGCCACTGTGATATGAGCCTATCAGAGCCAAACCCCAACGTAGTCAGTGCTCGTCAGATTACATTTCTGCTGGAATGAGCACTGACTATGTTTGCATAAGCAGCAGCCCCTCAATAGGAATGGCTCCAAGGAGAAGCTGCTAATGGCAGCTCACCAAAATATCTGCTTCACTGGTGGTTGTCCAAAAGATTGGTTTCAACTGTGTATGTGCCACCAAAGCATTTTTGTGAGGCTATCTCTGACACTACAGATTTAGCCACTCCACTGCCAGAGAAGATAAACTTGGACTCTCTTGCTCTTGCCTCCTTAATGTTTTTTTCCTGCAAAAGTGGGTAGATGATTGCTGGTATGTGCACAGTAATAAAGCTTGTCAGACACAGCCAGCCAAAATTCTTCTGAATTCACATTTAATTTATTCACAGCACAGCATGCAGCAAAGCTGATGGCTGCAAGTTAATGTGCTGCACTTTAATGAGATAACTGTTTGCCTCCTAGGTTTTGAAGTTTATGCTAGTTTTGTTTGTCAACCTGGCCAAAGCCAGAGCTATAAGGAATCACAGCTCTACACTGAAATAGTTTATTTACTTCGCGGATGCTTTTGCCAGAAGAGAAAACAGTGAAGTAATTAAATATTGCTGCTTCTATTTTAGAACTGGATTTTTTTATTTTTTAAACGCAGCTTACTATATGTCCTTGTCAGTGTTCTGGCTTACAAATATTACCTAGATAAAAATACTCTATTCACAATTCCTCTGTTCTTGTGGAATTCAATTTCCACCTGTCTTTGAAACTGGATCCCCTCTTCTTGTTTCCTTTAGAGGTGTGTATTACTGGGGAGGAGGGACCAGTGAAGAAATGTAAGAACTCTGTAATAACAAATGCAAATGCAGAAATTTCAGTGTGACAAGAGCTACAAAGTCTGCTGTTAAACAGCAGATTATATGGTTCCACTTATACTCGTGCCAATTGAGTTCTTGTGTCGCAACTCAGTCTTTTAACAGTGGCAGTTCTTCCTCATTAACTGATTACTGCATCCACAATGAAAAGAAGATGAGCCCTAGTAAAGAAAAATGACGTATATGATGCTTCACTAATGAGGCCATTCCTGTGCACGGTGGAAGATGCAGGGGTTGGGAGGCACCTGGAAGCATCACCATGGCAGACTGCTGTCCAGTGCCAGCCTCCGCAGCTCTGCTGTCTGAGACAGAACCCCCTCACCCGGGGTGGGCAGAGAGGAGACAGTGTGTGGATATGGAGCCTCTTACAACAATCTTGCAGTCTGAACTGCTTCAATGTAGGTGTTCTCCGAGATGCTTGCATTAATTTATCTAAAGCCAGTTAAAATCTAATTTTAAGTCTCACTTGTACTCATGCCACTCTTTGGAGGACTTGGCAGTGCTAGGTTACCAGGTGGGCTTGATAATCTTAAGGGTCTCTTTCAACCTAAATGATTCTATGCAGACACATTGTTTCTGTACACAAAAGAAAGCAGCCTTTGAGATGGAGCTAGCATCTTTTGTGTGTATTGACCTTTAATGTCTAAAACCTGTCAAAGGGAACATCAGATTGACCTTTCACTTCACCAGTGTACCCTTGCACTGTGTGTTCTGCAAAACCAAAGCTGGTTAGACTTGACACCTTTTGCAGTTCTCTGTCAGTTTTGTGCACCATTTGTGACGCAAGCTCTTCTCTGTTTGGATGTAAACACATGAATAATTGCTAGAAAATAACTGATAGATTCATGGGAAAATGCTATAACAAGCTTCAGTTGAAAAGTGCCTGATGTTAGTTATCATCTCCGCTTCTCTTGTTTCTTTGCTGCTAACAGAAGGCTGGAGGAGTGGGGAGGGGTGGAAAGGGAATGTATAAGAGGGGATGTGCCACTGAACATAATTGGTTTTGGGAACAGGGACAACCACATTTGTGTCCAGCCCTTCAATGAGAGACTTCAGAAAAAGACATACAGGGGCTATATTTGGAACTATTAAACTGTGTTTGGCAATGGAGTTAGGTAACGTAATCCATAGAAAGCACGTGATTGGTTCTGACTTTGTAGGCATTTCTTCAACCAAATTAAAAAATGTTGATTTCTAATGCTGTGCAGGTGGAAATTTGTCTAACAATAGACAAATGTGCTAGTATTTTATCTATGCATAATGCTTTTTATTTATAGGCATCTCTCCTTTCTTTTAGAAAAGCTGCCTGTTAACGTGTGTCTTCCCTGGCTGCCAACAGAGTACGAAAAAGAAAAGTCATGCATGTGCAGGGAGGGATTGTGGAGGTGGCTGGGGCAGAGGGGCTTTGCCTTTGAACAAGCCTCACCTCTGCAACAAGACAGTTCACACAGCTTCTGGGGCTTCTTTCTTGTCTTAATGATGGAGCCTTACATACTAGATCAGCCTGAGATTAATAGTTATTTACTTGGCAGAAGAAAAGGTAAATTACTGCCACAGGTTGCCAAGTGCTGTTTCCTGTATCAAGAACTGGCAGCTGTGTTAGTTACCTGTTGATCATGAGCTAATGGGATTGGCTTAATGAAAAAACTTAGGGTTCATAAAAATATTAAAAGTTGAAAAGGCCTGAGTTTTTATTAGCTGCTTACTGTTCAAGAAATAGCCTTTTTATGGACTTTGCTCCAAATTTGTGTCCAAGGGTGTCCAATCTGATGCTATTGTTATTTTGTTGCTGCTTTAATAAGGTTTCCAGGTCAATTTGTTGCTGGCAGTAGGTGTTTTTATCATGTTAATTAGATTTTTTTCCTTGTTTTGTTTGTTATCAAATTATTTTGGCAGTATTTTAGGGGTTTTTGTATAGTGCTTGGTTCTGTGTCAGGATTTTTTTTTTTTTAGTGTACTGGAGCATGTTTCTTGTTTCACTTTATTTCCTGTGGAGTTGAGTAGTGGAGTGAGAGAGATAGGGACTGTAGTGTTAGGACAAGAGGTAACGGGTTCAAACTTAAACAGGGGAAGTTTAGATTGGATATGAGGAAGAAATTCTTTACTGTAAGGGTGGTGAGGCACTGGAATGGGTTGCCCAGGGAAGTTGTGAATGCTCAATTGCTGGCGGTGTTCAGGGCCAGGCTGGACAGAGCCTTGGGTGACATGGTTTTGTGTGAGGTGTCCCTGCCCCTGGCAGAGGGGTTGGAGCTAGATGATCTTAAGATCCTTTCCAACCCTAACTGTTCTATGATTCTATGATTTCTCGGTGTTTGAAATTCTCTATCTAGTTGTATATAGTAGTTAAAAATGGGTAATAGCTAGAGGTTTGGGGATATAGGTCTTCTGGCTATGGTGTGTAAATCTGAGAGCTAAATGATACTGTAGCTTCATTTTTCTTCATTTTGGGCAATCTCAAAATGAAGACACCGAATTCAGTATCTTCCCATATTGTGTAGTTTCTTTAAGTCTGTAATAGTCCCAGGCACTTAGAAAAAATGTTTTGTGGACTGGCGTCTATAACAAGAAACAATTGGATAAGCTCCTAGGTATAGAAACCTTTTTCTAGGCCTGAAATTGAAGCAACAGACTTCAAACTGAGTACAAAAATACAACCTGACACTAACACTAGTGCCATCTAAGAATAAACACAGTCTGACTAGCTCAATCTGTGAAACATGAAAGTGTTAGTGTCTGGATATTAAATGAAGTATAGCCTGGGTTGTGCCAAGCATATCCCAAAAGATGTTTTCCCTCAGCCTGCCAAGAACTGACAATCTGTGCACTGTTCTCATGTCATAGGGAGAGAAATATCAAGATGGCTTGTGTAATTTCAGTTTGTTCAACACAGTGTTACAGGGTGATGTGCTGTTACTCCCCATGGGGTGTCTATCTCCTGCCTTACAGAGACACTCAGGTAGGGTTTTGGATGGCTCTCTCTCAGCTGTGACCTTCCTCTCTACATTGTTTGTGTGGAGCAAATGCACAGAGAAAATGGTACATTTCCTCATGAGTGTTTCTGCAGGACCTGTAACAGCAGCTCTGGTGTTGGAGGCTCTCCTTCCTTTTGTCCTTGCCCACATCTGCCTGCCCATCATCACATCAAACACAGGGTGCTCACACCTGGTTTCAGATCCCAGCTTGCCTCAGCCCAGCCAGAGAAACCTGAGAGCTCTAGAGAGCTGGATCTTGCCTGCCTTCCCATAGTAGTGGCCCCTTCTTTTGAACTTGAGTCAGTATTTCTCACGAGCACCATCACCTTTGCTCATGTGCTTTTTAATGTTATTTCTGTGTGGGAGAAACACTGTTTCAGAATGAGAGTCTTATTCCAGTGTTTCCCTAAGAATGAGCTGTTCTGTGATGTAAAAGCATGAAGCACTTAACAAGCAATTGATGAGCTGTGATCTTTTTTTATGCTGTTTGTTACTATCTTAGTGTTTATTTCAGTTCTCTTCTTTTGGTTTTTATTTCTACTCTACGCATTTCTTTTTGTCCTTAGATGGTTAGATCCTTGCAGAGATACAGGCTGTCTGTGATGTTTCTGTAGAAGTTTCTCTAACTCGTCTCATGTGCAAGGCAGTCATGCTCCTTAGTGAGGACTTCTGCAAGCTATCCTGATGCAGATGTCACTGCAATAATTGTACCTGATGAGACAGAAATGAAGATATCAATGAATATGGGAAAGTACATTTAAGAATTAAATAAACCAAACTGAACATTTCTGGTGTTTAGTTTGAAATACTGTGAGCCTGAATTTTGCAGACTTTTTGCAATCTCAGCTGTTTTTCACCACTCCGCCATATGCACCCTTTATCTCTTAACCATACTCCTTTTTCTAGATCATGTGGCCTTAAGTCTGGAGATCCTGAGCATCTTCAAGTCTTTCTGATTTTTTTCTTGTGTGTGCTCACCGCTTAGTTTCTAAATAGGGATTTAGATCAAGGACGCTTTAGGTTTGTGCATTCCAGCAGGGATTATATACTGTTTGGGCACTGAGCTGCTCATCCGTAAGACTGACTCATTTCTGGGCACCTCTCATTGCTGGGGAAATGATGTGGTAAGAAGTAAGACTTTCTGCTCTTTGTGTGTCTGCCACAGAGGGTTTTCAGGGTCATAGTTTCAGATTTTAAACTTCTAAATTCCATACAGATGGACTTCAAATTCCTTTAAGGTATAACTTTCAGTCTCTTAAGAACCAACTTACTCACCCATTAGTAAAACAGAGATACTATTTCCCTTACCTTAAAGATACGTTCATTAATAACTATGTATGCTGAGATTTGTATCACCTAATTTTAGCTGCCTGAAGTGATCTGTTTGTCTCATTTAAAGAGTAGAGAAAAAGAATTACCTCGACTAGTGAATTATGCTCACTTACATTAGACATCTATACCTGGTCAAGGTAAGTACCCATCAGAGGTCCATCTATTTCTCTCTTACCTCTGCAGGACTTAGATGACCACTACCAACTTAAATGAGAGACTTAATTTTAAGCAGCTACAACTGGGTGATGACCTTAGATGACCACTACCAACTTAAATGAGAGACTTAATTTTAAGCAGCTACAACTGGGTGAGGTGGTCAGGGTGATAGACATGGACCAGCTAAGTGGATGTTCATCTGTGTGATGAAATCAAAATACCTGACCCATTGCTGCTTCTGCAGACAGCACATGTTCAGCTGGGACAGTTTTACTGGTATAATTTTGTAGGGATTTCCTACAGTTTTTGAGTCTGAGGAATTAAATCCACCCATAATGAGTTCCTGGAATTCTCTATGTTTAAATATCACTGTTGAGTTGCAGGATCAAAATCGTAAAAACAATTCTTTCATTTGGCTTGGTTTCAAAGGGGGTGACATCGTTTTTATCAAACTGCCTCTATTAGTGCCTCTATTAGTGCTTTAATTCAGCAAACAGAGATTGCTAAATAATGTTCCTTTCCTAGCCAAAATGTCAATCAGAACCTAATGCTACATGGAGTACTGTACAAATTAACATTTAACTTTGCTATTGTAGTAATTATTCTGAGCATCTTTCTTTTATGACACTCACAGGAAAAACAATGACCTGTCACTGAGTTTCCAGACTCTATTTTTTTTCCTTATGTAAGTAACATTGCACTGCTAACATCTAGCTCCCTGCTGGCTATGCAGTGTTTCTCTGCTGCTCATACCCAGCTGGGAGCTTTCTGTATTAGTTATTGAGCTACCACAATAGAGGGCAGGAAGGATTCAAAGAGCCTTTGTGTCTGTGAAAAGGTGCTTTGAATGCTCAGAGGATCTGATGAATAGACAAACATATGATTTGACTGCTAGGGAGATGATTTGATGGCAAACAAAAGGTCACGTACTGGCGAAACTTAACTGGTAGCATGAGGGTGGGGACTGCTTTTCTGCTCACTATTCATTTTTCTCCTACACTGAGGGGCATGTTCTGCCTCCATTGCAGCTGCTTTTGTGGCACAGGATGAGCAAGGTTTTTGGGTGATGTGCCTATGCACAGCCACTAAATAGAGCATGCAGCAGACAGGGATGGAATTCAACACAGATCAATTGCTGTTTGTCTTCCTATTCCTCCTTGTGGCCCTTTTATGTGTGGCATCATACGCAAAGCTGTGCCTGGCACCTGCATTTGCACTTGCCTTGTCATCTTTGAACATGTCAGTTATTGTCCAGGCTGCAGTGCCCTTGTGTGCATTTTTGTTGATGCTTGACTGGTGAAAATCAATCATTGCCATGAAATCTGGCTTTCTGTATGCAAATAATTGAAATTTCTTTTTTATGGAGTTCTTCAAATGAGGCTTAGTTGTGGAAGAGGAAACAGTTGAGGCATAATGTGAATTTATGCATCTGCTCAGAAAGGTATGTTAGTGAAATAGGGCCAGACTCCTTTTGCTTAGGGATCAGGTGCAATTCTGACTGTTTTATTAGTATTATTTTTTTGACAGCTAAGCACCTGGAGTGAGCAGCACCTGTGTTTGAAGTGCACTGCAGCAAATAAAGCCATTGTAGTGCCAGTCTGTTCAGACAAAATAGGTTGCGATTCAAAAGATTTTCTTCTTAAGTTTTTGTGCTGATTATTTCTTTTGCTTTCATTCACCTGCACCAGGCTTGCTTTTTATTCTTACTACTTAAGGTAAATTATGGTTCACATATGTCCTGGGATCAGCAGTAGCAGCCACTTTTCTCCTTCTTAGTAGCTGATGCAGTGCTGTGTTTTTGACTTTCAGGCTGGGAAAAGGGCTGATAACACCGATGTTTTTAGTTGCTGCTCAGTAATGTTTACGCTGACCAAGGACTTTCTGAGTCTCATGTTCTGCCAGGGATGAGGGGAAGCCGGGAGGAAGCAGAGACGGGACACCTGACCCAAAATTGTGTCCTGGGTTCAGCAGTAGCAGTCATTTTTCTCCTTCTTGGTAGCTGGTGCAGCACTGCGGTTTTGACTTTTGGCCTGAGAACAGTGCTGATAACACCAGTGTTTTCAGTTACTGCTTGGTAATGTTTTGGTCTGACCAAGGACTTTCTGAGTCTCATGCTCTGCCAGGGAGGAGGTGAATTCGGGAGGAAACAGAGGCAGGACACCTGACCCAAACTGACCAAAGAGGTATTCCATACCACAGCACGTCATGCCCAGGATGTAAAGCAGGGAGCAGAGACCTGGAAGGGTGCGGGTGCACTGTGTGGTTGGGCTTGGTATCGGGTGGTGAGCGATTGTATTCTTTTCCTTTGTATTTGCCTTGTCATTATTATTATTATTGGTGGTAGCAGCAGTGATTTGTGTTATACCTTAGTTACTAAACTGTTGTTATCTCAACCTGTGGGAGTTGCATTCTTTCAATTCTCCTTCCCATCCACCCAGGAGGGGGGGGAGAAGAAAGAGGGGGGAGTGAGTGAGCTAGAAAACTGCGTGGCTGAGAGGCTTAAACCATGACAACTAGCCAAAGGGGTATTCTATACCACAGCATGTCATGCCCAGTATATAAACTGAGGGCAGTTACCCAGAAGGGCTAGACAGCTGCTGGGGTCAGGCTGTGAATCTGTTGGAGGGTGATGAGCGGTTGTATTCTCTTCCTTTAATATTTCCCTTATCATTATTATTATTGGTGGTAGCAGCAGTGGTTTGTGTTATACCTTAGTTACTGGACTGCTCTTATCTCAACCTGTGGGAGTTACATTCTTTCGATTCTCCTCCCCATCCCCCTGGGAGCAGTGGAAGAAAAAGCGGGTGGGGAGTGAGTGAGAGACTGTGCGGTTCTGAGCTCCCAGCTGGGCTTAAACCATGACAATATTTTGTGATGCCCAACATGGGGCACAAAAGGTTGAGATAATGACAGATCTGACCAGAGTGTGTCTAATCGTATTTGTGATAAGCATTCATTGTTTTGGATAATAGCCACTTGTCACAATGCTGATTTATTGGCTCTCAAAGTTGTTGCTCTTGATCCCAGAGTTTCAGCATGTTGTACCTTACTCACAGCTGGTATTTGCTCTTTTAGTGTTTATTGGCTGGGGGGGCTTGGGCTAAGGTTCTTGTTTCACTGTACTTTATGGTAATGAGTTGTAATACAACAGACTCATTAATCATGAAACTGATCTTGCTTATATTCCCAGTGTGGTCCTCACCTCTATACTTTGGGATGTATATAATGGAATTGTTTAGCAATTACACATCTTCTTTTCCCTCCTTGGGTGGTCAGTCCATGAAGGAGACATTCCCTTATGCTCCCAGCTCTCCTATCAGACTATTTACAGCATCATTTGAGAGTTCTGAAGGTTTTGAGTGGCCTTTGGATACCTATGAGAGCTGCCTGCTGACTGTGATGGGGATCACCATGTTGGCTCTCATACAGAGTGTGTTTTACCTACAAACATTTCATCTGATCTTGAACATCATGCAGAGTCGGGTTTGGGTCTTGTCTAGGGTTAGACAACGATATAAGAGGATCAAGAGGCTGGACAGTCATGAGTGGCAGGGTGTGTGGGATAGTATGGGCAAGTATCTAGTCCAGTGGGTCCTTCCAGTACTTTGGAAGCGTTGGAGATGGAAGGCAGCTGTATGGAGTCCCCTACGACAAGTTGCAAAAACTGCTGAAGAAGAGGGTGAATTGAGTCAGTTTGCCGAGGTGAAAGCCATCCAGCTGGCCTTGGACATTGCTGAACGAGAAAAGGGGCCAGTAATTTATCTCTATACTGAGTAATTTATGGAACAACCTTATAGACACTTGGGCCAAAAAGCATGGCATTGAGTGGGTATATCACATCCCCTACTATGCACCAGCCTCTGGAAAAATCAAATGGCACAATGAGCTGTTAAAAACTACACTGAGATCCATGGGTGGTGGGACTTTCAAACACTGAGATGCACATTTACCAAAAGCCACCTGGTTGGACAGCACCAGAGGATCTGTCAAAACGGCTGGTCCAGCCCAGTCAGAACTTTTACATACTGTAGAAGGGGATAAAGTTCCTGTCGTGCACATAAAGAATTTGCTGGGGAGACAGTCTGGGTTATTCCTGCTTCAGGTAAAGGCAAACCCACTTGTGGGATTGCTTTTGCTCAGGGACCCGAATATACTTGGTGCGTAATGCAGGAAGATGAGGAAGTCTGATGTGTACCTCAAGGGGATTTGATTTTAAGGGGAAACAGACAATGAACTCAATTGTATGCTTGTGCCTGCTATGTAGCACTTGCATAGCCCACCAACTAGATGTCTCCAGGTCACCAGCGGCTGGCCCTGACTTCCCTCCAATCATCATCCCAAAGAAGAATGAACTTTGGCGAAACCAGACAGGCTCAGCAGTGACCAGACAAGTTCCGCGGTGTCATCAGCAGGCAACAATCCAACACTGCACACTCTTTCCTGCTCTGAAAGACTCTTAAAGAGATGGAGCCCGACGTCATGGACCGGATGGACTCAGCAGCTTTATAGGGATTGGTCCATGCACTAAAGAATGATATCTCTCTCTTTGTGTGTTTGTGTATGCATGTGTGTATATATATATACATATATATATATATACATATATATATATATATATATATATGAGACGAGTGATGGTATATTGAAAACTGTGGCATCTGAGCATGACATGAATGGTATGGAATAAGGGCTGGATATGTCCTGGGTTCAGCAGTAGCAGTCATTTTTCTCCCTCTTAGTAGCTGATGCAGTGCTGTGTTTTTGACTTTCAGTTTGGGAACAACGTTGATAACACCAATGTTTTTAGCTGTTGCTCAGTAATGTTTACTCTGACCAAGGACCTTCTGAGTTCCTGCCCCCAGTTTTTCCATCCTGGACATGACATGCTGTAGTATGGAATACCTCTTTGGTCAGTTTGGGTCAGGTGTCCTGCCTCTGTTTCCTCCCGACTTCACCTCCTCCCTGGCAGAGCATGGAGAAAGTCCTTGGTCAAACCAAACATTCTAAGCTGTAACTCTAAACATCGGTGTTATCAGCACTGTTCCCAGGCCAAAAGTCGAAAACACAGCACTGCACCAGCGACTAAGAAGGAGAAAAATGACTGCTACTGCTGAACCCAGGACACCTAGAACAATGCTCGGAAATCAGCTACGGATGTTGAAGAATTGTATAGTAATGAGATCTGAACTTTAATAATATCAACACCTACGTCACTATTATAAAGGGTATTAATCTTTAATTTCAATTTTAAATTCCTGCCTTTTCCATGTCAGTGATACTGCATATTGTATTTAAGCACTCCCAGGCTGGCTGTCTCGTGTGGAAGAGCCTAAGTATCACTGACTCCCAGCAACAGACAGACTCCTGCAAGTCAGAGTTTCAAATGTCTTTGGGAACAGAAAGGTAGAAGTGTATGCTGAGAGGGTTTTTCAAAAGAACTGAGATTAGTTTCTGTGTCCTGTCGAAGTATATTAAAAAAAAAAAATACTAGTCCTTATAGCAAATGAATTATTTCTTCCTTTTCCTTTATTGTATTTGATGAAGAGAGATTTTACTACTTTAGCTATTGGTTACTAGTTTGCAGGTGGCTTTCAAAATACCCAAGTGCTCAGTTGGAAGACAGATATGCCATAATTCATGATGTAAGATATTTTTTGTTGCATTAGTGAATTCTGCAAGATTAAAACAACTGCTCTTTGATAAAGATGCAAAGCTCTTTCATAACAAGTGCATCACAAATTATCTAGACAGTGATTATAATGTGTGAATTAGACCTAATTAAAGTATGTCAGTAATGTAATGTATGAAATGGCTGATTGCCAGTTGTGGGAACAGATTTTGGAACTTCCTGCAAATTTTAATTTTTGATGAATATGTTTAGATTTCAAAACATGCCCTCCGATAGGAAGTTTTTATTCTTTGTTATATATCAGTGCGGTTGCTAATAACAGAAGATTATGGACTAGGTATTTGTCATAGGTGAGAAATAATTTACCATGCAATTATTTTGATGCTTTCTTTTTAAAATACCGAACAACTTTACTGTGAATGTGAAGCATAGCACAAAATCAAATTTCTGCAAAAAGGCCTCTTGTGTTGTACATGGGATCTGTTTGATCAGTGATAATGCTACTGGGGTGAGAGAGGAGGATGAATTCCTCCTTGAGGCACCATCTGGAGCCACCGCCTGCCTGTGAGGCAGTACAGGCTCTGCAGCTGCCATGTGGCTGTGTCCAGCTCACTGATCCGGCAGTAGTACTGAGGGGCTGCCTGGCTGCACATGGCATGTGGGTTTGTGGGGTGAAGGGTGACAATGCAACAAGGTGGCTGTAGTGGGGGAGAGGGATAACCTTGTTCTGCTACAGGCGTCAATTAACAAGGATATTGTTAAGCTGTTGTCTTAGTGTTTACTTGCACCAGGTACTACCTCAACTAAAAATTCAGCGATGCCTAGTTTCTATATGTCACTTTTCACTTGGGGACTTTTAATGGGAGAAAGTGTATTAATATCCTCCTTTTTGCAGAATTGATAGTTGAGTGATGATTTCCACTAAAGCCAAGCACTCAATTTGTCTTCCACAACACTCTCTGGGTTACAACTGTGTGTTGGAGGGATGGAGGGCCTGAGAACTTTGGCTCCATGTGCTCCACAGCTTAAATGATGTCCCAGCAGGACAGCAGTTCTGCATCTAACAAGGAGGCTAAGGTTGTGAAAAAGCTTTTTAAATGAAGTTAAATATGAAAATTTAGGTCTTTTATCTAATTCAATCTGTTTCTAGATAATCGCAGGCAGCTTGCTGGATTGATTTTTTTTTTTTTTCCTAGTGCAGCCTCTCCTGAAAGAAGTAACAAGGATTTTATGTTTTAAAAGTTCTCACTTACTCAAAATTTGACGAATTCCTGAATTAATATATACGTCTATAACTGGAAGAATGGCAGAAAGGAGAAAGAAAAAAAGACACTGATAAAGGCAGAGCTTTGACAGTCTTCTTAAATAACTACAATAATAGCAGAATGGAACAGCTGCCATTGTTTGGCTGGGGAGTGGAACTGTTGAACTGAGATGCTGTCTAGCAGTGCTGTTTTATCAAAGAATTGCTTAATGGCCTAAAGCAAAGGGTCTCCTTTCATACATGCCACTCATGTGTTTTTACAGCTGTATCAAAAATGGGCCGTCTTCAGCAAGTCCTTGCAAATGTCTTGAATTAATAAACATTCAGGCTGGCATACAGCTAGAAAGTGGAGGGGAAGAGGACGTGAAGGCAATTTGGTCTGTCATATTCCTGCCTGAGTAATAAGGGCAATCTCTTCCCAGAACAAAAAGGTGGCATGGAAGTTACAAGAGAACTCAAAAAAAAACATGAAAGGATTTGTGCTGGCAACATCAATGCACTGTGTCAGCTTTACCAATATCTTCAGCTTTGCAAGTATCACCAGCTGTGGGATTATTAAGTATAGCAGTATTTTGACTGTGGAAGTGTTACCTTAAAGCCAAAACACAGTCAGTCTAGGTGGACTGCAGTCGTTGACATGATAGTCAGAGAAAACATGGCTTTTTTTGGCACATTCAAGACTGAAAACACTCCATGTTTGGATTCTTTGGAAAGTCCTTAAAATACATTTACTAATTTGTAAATTTTACTGTATCAAAGTTAACTTTGAAAGGGTGGGGGGATGAAAACAGCTGAAATGAGTTAGATGGAGGTTAAGGATAGTATCCAATTACATGCTAGGAAATTACTATGATATGCTGTATTTATGTAGTGTCAATATGAAACAGCTGAACTAATTATTATTTTTAGAGATATGAGCATATCTAGTGTAAATTAGATGTATCCTGAGCCTGGACAAAGTGCAGATCAGCTGACTGTTCATTCAGTTAATCGATAGTACTGTCTGTGCTTTTTCATTGACTTCTTAATGCTAGATTGTAAACACTAACAGTCAGATCTGCAGCAGTCTAAATTGGCCTAATGGGTCATTAGAACTATACTGATAAACACCAACTGGGAATCTGGTGTGGACTGTAGACTGGAAATTTAGGAAACGGAATACTGTTATTTTGCAACATGCCTCATTCATTTCTTATAGTTCTCCATATTGCACAGTGGTTTATTTGATTGCTGTATTGAATCGAGCAGGTATACTGTTAGCAACAAATAATGCAATAACAACTGGATTGAAATTGGATTCCTACTGTGTTTCACAGGACGCTAGATTAATCGATAGTGTGGGGTTTTAAGTTGCCTGTTCAGTGATGGTAAAAGAGATAAGTAAAAGGCAGGCATTGACAGTTTGAATACTCTCTATTCAGTGTGTCTTTATTTGTTGCCATTCTGTTTGCAAAATAAAATTATTAGTCTCTTTATGTTCCTGGACCAGGGAGGATGTGCACCAGATGATGTGCCTAATACATGTAACATACAGTTATATATATTCTAGCTAAGAATCTTCCCACAGTAGCCCTTGTAACGCTTACCTCTATTTGAGTGTGTCAGGGGTATTTTGGTTTTATTGGGTTTTTTTGGTTGATCGGTTGGTTTTGATCTACCAGCTAAAATAGCATGTGTAGTGAGTCCTATTTCCTGCCTATTGGTTGAGATTGAAGCCTTTTTTGCTGTTTTTCTTTCCCATCCTTTAGTGATACCTCTTGGGCTTCAAGGTCAATAACAAAACAAGTCACATGTGTGGATAGGAAGATCAGGTAGAGAGGAAGAATGGAGGGTTATAATTAAAAGCATGGAAACTTTTGAAAGAATGTTATTAAACTTCATATTTTAGGATTTAACCTTATTCAGAATTCAGGTTGTGAACCTGTGGGGAAGAGGGGTGGCAGATTATCCCATACCCTGTTTGGAGGGCTCTTTAAGCTCTGCTGAGGTATAACCCCTGGCAGAACGGGATACTGACTCATTAGAGCATGACTGGTTTGACAACGCTTTCCTGAACTACAGGGCTGCAAACATATTTGCACCCAGCTTAAATAGGATTTATTTTTAAACCTCCCTGTCTGATTGCAGAGAGGTCTCCTTTCCACACCTCCCCGTCAAGGAGTGAAAACACAGCTCATCTTTGCTTATGTTTCCATTTAGAAGTGACCAAATAAATAGTTTTATTTAAACTTGTTTTCTAGATTCTCCTTTTCTAGCTGGGTGAATCATTCTACTCTTCCCCTCTATAAAGCTACATAGCTCATACTCTTTCGGTCTTCATGTCATCTTACTTCAAGAGGCAATTTTCTGGCATTGATCTGGTGTTCTACAAATGTTGTAGATACTTTTCTTCAACCAGCAACAGCCATTCATATTCTAATTTTCTGTATATGCTGATAAGAAAGTCTTGTTTACAGTGGGTACACAAGACTGTGGAGATCTCTTTAAGCAGCAAAGCGTAGTGCAAGAAAGTGATAGAAGACATGAGGGCAGCGTTAGCTGTGAAGAGGACGTGCTCTGACATCTGCCGCAAACCCTGGGTGCCGGACAGCTTCATGTGCTGCTGTCTGATGTTCACAATGCCTTGCAGCCAACAGCTCATGAAACACAACTGTTTTGAACTCTCACACACCAAATTTTTGAATGAGATTTTCTTTGTTCTGCAGTTGAATGTAAAAGTCAAATACCAATTATATGAAGGACACAGTGAGGCCTCCTCCAAAGGTTTTTTCCTCTGCAGTACTTTCCCAAGAAGCCATGTTGTAAACCAGTGGTTGGGTGTAGTAAAGCAGAGCGGTACTGTATTTGCAAACCTCAGCTTGAGAAGGCTGGTGACACCATGGTGTAATAACTTGGTGGAGGGGTTATGTTAATGGCCAGCTGAATAAACCTATGTGCTTACTCATGGTGCTGCTGCTCCAGTTGCTTATTCTCTTGCACTCTGTTGAGATACAGCAAAGCAAACTGATTGTGGGCAAGGTCTGGGCTCGGGGGATACTCCATTTGTACTCATGTAGGGGGCGACGTCCTAAAATTCAGGCTTTGGTGTTTAGGGCTGTTTTTCTTGACTTTTGCAGAAAAAAAGAAAAAAAATGCTTTGGTGAAGGTGACATAGCATTTTTCATTCACATCTCGGGGCCTGAGGGAAAATATTTCATTATTTCCTTCTAGTGAATATGAAGTCAAACATTTCAGTGTCTTTGTTTATAGTTGAGACATTGCATGAGAGAGGCTTATTTTAGAGCACCTTGTCTTGGGAGACATATCTTGCATTCAACGCACTGGCTAAGGGAGTTATTTTGTTTGCAGCTATTTGTCAGATGTGCCAGACAATACAATTGTCTAATGTGAAAATTTAAGGCAACCAAAGGATCACGCAAAGTACAGAGCACGGGGGATGGTCAAAATATAACATCTTACATGCTTCCCTCTTCCTCCCCTTCCTTTGCAGTATTTTACATCCTTTTTTTTTTCTCTTATGTGTCAGCCTTAGCACAGTCAGTCAGCTAAGTTTATATGGGCAGTTAATTAGAAGTGGACTTTTAAGAGGGTTTGTATGTGAAAGCCTTTGTGAGCTGACTTGGAAAAGGGAGTAGTATTTCTTCAATCTGTTTTTCTAGCTTTCTCCCACAAGAATCAGATGAACTGCTCAGATTTGCCCCAACTTTTGCTCAGTGACTGAGAAAATGAAAAAGAATCTAGCCTGGATTTCTTGCATGGTAATGGAAAACTCTACCAATATTGTCCCTAGGACAGCGCATCCTGGAGTGCTGATAAACTGACTGTCGGTGCACTCACTACAGTTCAGGAGGAGTCCTTATTCTTTTCATCACAGATGTCCTTGCATCAGAGTTTGATGCTTCTACAACCAATTGAAAAATCTTACCTTTAAAAGTTCTTATCGAGATTCATCTCTGATGGCAGTGACTTTCTTGTAGGGATCTTTAACAAAAAACCTGTTTCAAGGCATCATTGTTCTACTGCCCTTTCGATGCAACCTCATTTTGTGTAACCACATCTCCTGGTTTTCTTTTTCTTGGCCCTAAAATAATGGGTAAAGATGCAGAAAGTGCATATTCTGGGCAGCTAATTTCTGTCAGCTACAAGATCAACAGAATGGTTCAGTAGTGATGCTAAGGTTTAACAGAGAATACTTCACTGCTTGTTGTTTTCATTTTAATAAAAGAAAAAAAAAGCGAAGATAGAACTCAATTAAATATGAACTATACCAAGGCTAATACACGTCAATGCAACCGTGATGTAGGAAGACGTATACTGTATATGCCAGAGGAAAAAAAATGTAGCTCAAAGAAGAAGGGAGAGGCAAGAGATGGGAGAAATGCAAAATCAAGTATTCAAAATGTTCTGTGTTGCTGAAACGATACAGTGAGTGGCAAGAGAGGGATCCATGTAAATCAGAAGCAATTATTTCAAGGGAAATTTCTCTTGTTGCTGAAAGTATTAAAGGATGTTTTCCATGAAAAGAAATCAAATAAAAGCATAAGAAGCAGAAGTTGCCTGATTCAATCATATTTTAGAGTGTGAACATTGAATTGCTTGTGGCTATACATAATAAGTAGTGTTTTATGTGTGCATGAGAGGAAGAGATATGAACAAATCATTGGCCTGCTCTCTCTCTTATAAGCCTCTTCAGTTGCCCACTGCCCTTCAAGGCTGTCCTGTCAATGGCAGCATTAGGATTATGAACAAGAATAATGATTGGAAGGCATTCACTGTGGGGAGATGACATTTTGCACACTCAGCAGAGCTGCCTGGGATCATCACAGCTTTTTGCTAGTCCTGAAGATGTTGGCCCACAATTCAAGTGCTGCTGATTGCCCCAGGAGGTAAAACTTGGATGCTGATGACATACTCAGACAGACTGAGCTGGTGCTGGAATAAAATACACCCTGAACTATTCCTGGCACATTAATTTTATGCGTAGAATCAGATATACCTCTTGCTATTTTTTACCTCTTGTATGTTCGTATACCACAATACTATCACATTCTTGTATGCTAGCCCCTGAATTAAGAAGAAGAAAACTGGCTAATATGATACTTCTGAGACTAGTCCTAACTAAACTGTGAGCTCTGATAGAGGTATTTGGTGCACCTGAACATGCAACAGTGAGCTTGCAAAGTATAAAGAAAACAATAGATCTGTTTGCAGTGTTCACCAAAACCCTGAAAACTTGAAAGAATTGTCATTTGTGGAGTGCTGGTGGCAGACAAGAGCTGCAGCTCTGCCCCAAGTGTTTAATTTCCAAGTGATTAGACGGCAAATTCATCTTCAGATTATAGTTGTCCTTAAAATACAAGTTTGTATGTGATGCTTAATAGTGTGATACAGAATATTGTATTAAATCTTCATATATGCAGTGAAATTCATCATTGAGAAGACCATGACAGTATGCCTATGACAGCCCTCACGTACATCACGCAAGTCATAGTGTTGTGTCTGCTTTGATACTGAAGTTGTAACCTCTGCTGATCTTAAACTGTATGTTGTAGGTGCTTGATCAATCGCAGTATAAAGATTCTTTTTTTACAAATCAGTAGTTCATCTTGCTGAAAGAAGAGCTGATTTACTAATTTTTGTAAATTGAAGTTCTTGTTCCATTAATTCAATGGGTTTTAGCCTGGTAGGTGAAAGGAGCCTTCTTCTGTTCAATAATTTGCTCTTTGTGTCTGCTCACACACCATCAGAAATCATGCTTACAGTTTTACTTGACTGAAGAAATTGAAATAACTTTTTTAGTGGCATATTGTGAGGCAGGTTTTAACAGTTTTAAGGCTAATGCACTTTTTAAAATTCTCAGTGCACTGCACAAATATCCAGTGGAGTTTTTTTTTTTTGCATTTAGTATACACACAGGCAATATAACTTCCTTCACCCTCCACCTTTTCTTCTGTGTACAGCTAAGAGACTTAGATCACATTTGGAAAAAAAATAGTGGGGAAGGTACACCAACTGATTCTCTCAGTCTCCAACATGCTCATTTCCACTTCTACATCTGTAATGCAAAAGTATTCCTGATGCTGTTTGCATTTAGATGTCTGCAGGAAATCTGGTGGCCTGACTTGCACTTGGCAGAGCAGCTGGATACGACTCTAGGGGCTATGGAGATGTAGTGAGTACTGCTGCTGCCCAGAGCTCGCCCTGCTGCCACCGTGGCACTTGGTGAGGTCTCCACTGAGCTGATTAGATGTGAAAATTAGCATGCTTTGCTCTGCACAATGGCCTGATTTTACAGCCCTTTTTCAGGTTTCCAGTGGTGTTAATCTTAACATTTGTCTGAGTAAAGACTGGCTTATTTAGAAGCTATCTTTGATGAAACTAATAGTTCATTTTATGACAAGCTTTTAAAGTACAGTAATTGGGGGCTCTTGCAGAGCCCCTGCCACTCACATACTGCTCCACGGTGCTGTCGGCATGAAATCTGCAAGGAAATCTGTCTGGAGGTGGTTTGAATGAAAAGAAGTAGGAGGCTGTTTACACTTAGCAGCGTCACAGAAAACATGATAACAACTTGTCCTCAACACAAATAATTACAGGACAGTAAAGAAGTTACTAAATGAGAGCGGAAACACTCATAGAATCATAGAATAGTTTGGGTTGGAAAGGATCTCAAGATCACCTAGTTCCAACCCCCCTGCTATGGGCGGGGACACCTCCCACTAAACCATGCCACCCAAGGCTCTGTCCAACCTGGCCTTGAACACCGCCAGCGATGGAGCATTCACAACTTCCCTGGGCAACCCATTCCAGTGCCTCACCACCCTTACGGTAAAGAATTTCTTCCTCATATCAAATCTAAACTTCCCCTCCTTAAGTTTGAACCCGTTACCCTTGTCCTATCATGACAGTCCCTAATGAAGAGTCCCTCCCCATCATCCCTATAGCCCCCTTCAGATACTGGAAGGCTGCTCTGAGGTCTCCACGCAGCCTTCTCTTCTCCAGGCTGAACAGCCCCAACTTTCTCAGCCTGTCTTCATATGAGAGGTGCTCCAGCCCCCTGATCATCCTCGTGACCCTTCTCTGTACATAATTAGTACATTAACATGTACTAATTTTCTGTTAAATAATAGTTTCTTTAGCAGAATTGGCCTTGTGGAGTAGTTGTAAATGTGCTCACAGTGGAGAGCTAGAAATACAAATGCAGCATTTTTTTTCCTCATTTCTTTGCTTTTCAACAGAGTATTGAGAACTTGAAATGTGGAATTAACTGATGTAAGGTTCTAAAAGCAACAGAAGCTGGTATTTGTGTTTTCAGAAGGAAACTGTAAGAGATTAAATGTGGGTACTTTCAGGTATACCAGATGATGAGTATGAATTGAATAATGAGTAACTTAATCAGATTTTTAGCCAAGCTTGGTTCTTGTACTGCAGTAACTGCCAGTTATCTTGGGCCTTAAAGCCATGTAGATCTTTCCCCACCTTCCAACCTGTTTGATTTTTGAAGTGAGTTCTGTATAAGAAAGAAGCAATGCTTAGGTGACATACTGATCTTAACCCAGTCTAGTGACCAGAAACACCTCCTCAGTGCAGGTGCTGCCATGCTCCACAAGATATCTCTTAAAAATACCTAAAAATGGTAACAGCTTCAGCTTGAGTCAAGAGCAGTTTGTCTTAGTCATGGAGATTACTGCAATGTCAACAGTCACAGGCTTCCCTTGAAGGCAACTATAGCCCTCTTCAAAAGCACAAACCAAAATGATCCTCAGGCATATTTCATAGGTGGCGCTAGAGGGGCAAGAGTAAGTAGTTACTTAAAATCCCTTCTTGTGTGTGAAAATTTTATTTTTTATGGAGAGGACAAGAACACAGTGTCATTCGAGATCTGAAAGTTGGTCGCCAGGTACAGAATGCTATCTACAGACCACTGGACTACATCCATCTCTTACAAACTCAATTATTCTGTGATTCTCTGAAGGATAAATACTCTGTTCTATATAAAGTTGATCAAAGAGCAGTTGCCGTGTGCTGAGTTTTGAATGTGTTGTACTTTGCCACATGCACTTCTAGACTGTATCCATTGATCAGTTGTTGGTGTGTCTATTATGGTTGTGCTATGACATTCCATTTGCACAAAGGTGTTCCAGCTTTGATATTTTGGCTGAGAAGTGCAGAATTCCACCTATGGCAGAAGTAGTATTAGAAACCATGTCTAGCAGAAGTGGACAAAATATGACTTTGAAGTGGTTTTTAGTATAAAGTGGTTCTGCTCACCCTTGCAAGGAAACCACGTTAAAAGTTTTGCGTACTAATTACCGTGCACCTGTCTTGCCCCTTGGCGTGTCCGTTTGATGCACTTTGCCTGCAATAACAGCCCCGATAAGACAGCAGAAGCGCAAACCTGATGCCAGGTCCCAAGGCACGGGACCAAGATAGAAGTTATGGTTATGTGCAATCCCAATGGCTGCTCCAGGACTCACTGGTGGCAGAAGGAAAATGCAACTTTATTTCCTGCAGGAGGGTGGGGGGAGAGGTTGCAGGGGGTGAAATTAAGGAGGAAGCTACCAGTTCTGGGAAGTAATGGGGCAGGAAGGAATCAAACATTTCTTTTCCTTATCTCACATTATCACTGTGATCTTCAAGCCAGAAGGCGATAAAAGCAGAGGAAGAGATGAGCCTGTTAGAGGTGATAGAACTGGCGCAGAAGATGTGCACAGACTCGGGAGTGAATGTCTGACGGGGAAATTGTGATTGTGCTATATTTGCAGCAGCATTTAAATTCCTACAAAGTTAATATGTAACAAATGTTGCTTTAACAGCTTTGTTCTCTGTCACTCGTGTCACCTTTTTGCTCACATTCTCAAACACAACCAGAATACATTTTCTTTTGTCGCTGCCTGCCTCTTATTGCTCTCTGATATTTGATAACTTCAATTTATCTGGTGTTGATGTAACTCCAAAACAATTTGGAATCTTATTCTTCTGAAAGAAGCTAAATCAAACGGGGCCTCTTCACTGTAGACTTTCATGCACATAATTAAAATAATTCCAACAGCTAAGTGTTCTTAGAATTGGGCTCTTCATTTGTACTTTATTGGTAATCTCCTGTTGAAAACCAAGGTTAATTCGTATCTGTAGTTATAGTCTGAAAGCATTAAATGCTTACTTAGCAGGTTAAAACTGTTGACATTGGAAGATTTAACTGTCTGGGTATAAAGTTGTTTGTGTTGTATGGCCTGGAAAAAAATTTTTGATTTAAAAAGTGTAATGATTTGTGTTCATGTTACCCACAAAAGCATTTCAAGTTTGTTTAATGAGCTTGTTTTAAAAATGTCTTCATTTTGGTTTCTGTCTTTTTTTCAATAGAAACTTCAGAGCTTTATCTACAAGAAGTGAAATAGCTCTTCTGTTTTCATCACTTGAGAGAGGCTGATTGACTTTGATTTCAGTTATGTATGGGCTAGCTCACCAACTACATAATGCAGGCTTATAAAATATTTTTTCTTACTTTCTGATCAGGCAATTCTCTTGAATAAACCCCAGATATTCTTACATATTAAGAAATATTCCTCTCATGTAAAGAAAAGTCCATCTTTTTATTTTTAATGAAAATCCTAATTTCCATGCTGAGACCAAGATATAAGAAGGTGTAGTGTTTGGCTGGCCAAGAATCAAGTAGCATCTACTACTCTGACTTTCATTGAAAAGGTTTCCTGAGCCTTTAGAAAGCCAAAAGATCGGCACAATTCTATTGGTGCTACAGGCAACCTTGCCTGAAAACTTGGCTAATTTATGGGCAATGCAGAGACTTGCAGATAGCGAGCTGCAGAAATCCTATGTGACTGTTGGAGTTTGAGATAGGGGGATATACTGTGGATGAGCTTCCTTGTCAGGTACTTGCACAGTTAGTGCACAACTGTGGCAGTTTGGCTGGTTGTGGTCCAGGAGTTTGGGTGGGTGAGACCTGGGAGGTGACCAGCTCAGTCTCCATAGGCTTCTTAATTCATACACGGAACAAAACAAAACTTTGGGGGATTGCAGAGAGGAAGTTCACTGGTCTCTCTGCAGAGGGGCAGTTTTAGACTTCTCAATTCCTCTCCACCAGACGTAAGTTGATTTGCATAAGGCTGTCTCTGCATTTTTAACTGCTTTACCTAGAAACAGCAGCATGGTGCTTGGGGAGCTGAACTGTTTCTCATAGGGTTCTGACAGAGTTCATAAGCCTAGAAAGAGGTTTTATGGGTAGCAGAGTGTTACATTACATCATAACTTCTTATTATAATCATACATGCATTACATCATAACTTCTTGTGATCAGATACACAGCCTCTGTAATGGGTCACACTTGCACCCTTGGTCTGACTCTGACTTCATTAGCTGGACTTTTGCATTACCTGAGGCTTGTGGAGCCTGAGGCAGTCTGGCTATCTTCCCATGCCTTTGGATGTTGGAGTCCTGAGTGACTAAGCCCTGTGGCCTTTGGTGTCAGGGGTGCACAAATGGTGATGAACCCTGGAAAGACAGCTGGTAAGAAGGGCAGCTACTTACAAGGAAGCTATGTCTCTGAAAAATCTGTATCTTTTTTTTCCACCCAGTTGTTTTTGTTTTGCTTTCCTGGGTAATCTTTTTATCAAGCAAAGTTTGTATCACCTAAGCAGTTTGAACGCTAAAGGTATTCAGACTGTGAAGTCAGAATTGCATTGCTCATGGCAGCACCTTTCAACTTCCTTGAGATGTGCTGTAGCTTTGATGGACAGAGCAGTGCTCAGTCATCTTAAAAAGAAGGTGAAACACAATATTGAAGTGCACAAACTCTAGTGGTCATGACTAGGTTTTGTTATTGCTTGAAATCACAGTGCAGCTGGGTAAATATTCATAGGGCTTTCTTCTTGTTTGATTTTTAAGTCCAAACACGACAGTGAGAACATACCAAATGAGACTGCAAGAACACCTGGATTGGTCTCTTGTGTGCCTGAGGTCGTGGAATTTCTCCTAACTCTTCTATCAAAAGAGGAAATGTGTTATGATATTCTGTCAGTCACTGTAGAGCCCTAACTGACAAGGATGTTTTTAAAAAAACAAGGCTGCACTGCATATGACATTTCACCAATAGTCACCAGTGGATGTTGCCTCCTAAATATAGGAAGACAACAGCGGGCAAAGCCTGTAATGACATCCAAAGCAGTAGTAAAAGAGGCCACTTCTAACAGCTGTTGGAAAACTCCCAGCACAGAGACAAGAGGAGCTTGCAGCCTGTGGGAGAAGGGAAAATGAGTAAAACATGCCAAAACTTGTGAAACTTTACTTCCGTCTGTCTGTGTGTTTTCTGTGACATTTGGATCTTCAGGGTGTGATTGCTACTGTCAGGAGCATGTTGGGCAGCACTGTTTGCTTCAGTACCTTTATTTTAGGTTCTGTTTACCCAGCTGTTGTTATGAGGGATGGCCAGATCCATGATGAGGCAAGAGGAGGACAGGGCAGGGTTCAGCTACACTTGCCTGCTTTATGAATGATATGTTAAAGCTTAGCCACCAAAAATAGCAGCTTCACTGTGCCTCTGTGTAAATCTCTGTGGGACTGAAGAAACTATTCTAGATTAAAATGTGCTCTCCCCGAGGGATTTTTTTCAGCACTGAGCCCAATTATTTTTTAAATATGGGGTTAGGCCCCAGGAAGCCATAAATATGTCCATAGCTAAATGTAGTGGGTTAGGTATTCCCAATTGTCCTATTACAGGATTTCAGGAAAGAAAACAAGATTGTTTTCCCTAGCAGAAGTACAAATAGATGTTTTCTTGCAATCTAAGTAATACTGCACATTTTACTCTTGAATATCCAAGTAGTGTTTGGCCACATCTAAGTTCATGAAAATTTAACATCTCAATGTTTGAAAATGGCCACTTTTGTTTTTTGGACCTTGGCTACTGCAGACATTTTAAGTGTCTCTTGATAACTGATTCTAAGGTTGAAAGAAAAGAAATAAATCTTTATCTTCAGCAGTGGGGGCAGGGAACAGACACAGAGTAATTTATGTTATAAAAGATCTCAAGAAGTCATCTGGTCAATCCCCTGCTCAAAGCAGCGCTAACTTCAAGTTAGATGTGGGAGATGAGAATCAGGGGTACAGAGTCCAGCCCTGCTGCACTCACATACCAGGTTTAACTGGTTTTGGGGGAAATTATTTTTTACTTATGTCCAAGTGAAAAAATCTTCTTCTGGAGAGCTGCTGTCTAGCCAGATGATCCCCAGCTAGAGACCCTGTTCTCCCAGGGACCCTGTACCTTCTGTTCATTGCTTTTTCAGTTTAAGGTCACTTGGAAGTTATCCAAACAGGTAAACTTGCCTCCTGCCTTACCTCTTTGTTTTCTTGCACACTGTCCATATGCTTTAGAGACATTGCCTTTCAAGTTCAGCCACTTCTTCTGAGCCCCTTGGCATTTAAGGTAATTCTCCTGCAGGCTTACTAGTTTCCTTACCACATACCAGTTTCCTGGGCAAGCAAAGATGGCTGCTCTGAAATCCAGGATCTTCAATCTGCTATTTGTCTTCCTCACTTTCCTCAGTATTATGAATTCTTATATCACCTCACATCCTTCATGTATCTAGCCATTTCTTCCTTAGTTCGTACCATGTCCAGCAGCATGCCTTGTCTGCTTGAAAGAGTACCTCCAGAAACAAAGTAGTTGCTTTCCGGATTGTCAGCAAATATCTCTGTTCCCCATGAAAACAAGCCCTGTTAATTACAAGGCTTCTTCCAGTTGTTAAAGAAGGTTTGGTGCACCTTATCTCTTCTTGACTAGGCAGTCTGTACTATATGCACACCTTTTTTACCCTTGTTTGCCACCCTCAAGGTCTTGATCCACAAGCATTCCTGTTTGACTCCTTGGATTAACAGCATGTTGTGTTGTTGAAATAGTGGGAAAACTGTGCCGTACTTCAGGAAAGTGCAGGACACGTAGTGCACTGGTGAGAAAATATATTGGCACAGAAAAGGAATATCAGCTTACTCCTCCTCCTCCACCGTGGCTAAGGATGAGTAAGTTCCCCTCCCTTTGCTTCTTCATATCTTGGTCTGTGAACTCTCTGTGGTAGATTGTCATATATACGAGGTCAGCATGTCCTACTATAATAGATAGTTAATGTGTAATCACTGCTACTTTCTAAAGATTGCAGGAGTCAGTGCATTAGTATTTCATAGAATCACAGGATGGTTTTGTTTGGAAAGGACCTTAAACATTATCTTGTTCCAAGCATCCTGCCATGTTTGCCTTCAAGTAGACCAGGGTGCTCAAAGCCCTGCCCAGCCTGGCCTTGAACACTGCCAGGGATGGAACAGCCACAGCTTCTCTGGGCAACATGTGCCAGTGCCTCACCACTGTAAAATTCTCTTGCTAATTTCTAATCTAGATTTACCTTCTTCCAGTTTAAAGACATTCTTCTTTGCCCTGTCCCCACATGCCCTTGTAAAAAGTCCCCCTCCAGATTTCTTGTAGGCCCCTGGAAGGTACCAGAAGGCTTCTATAATGTCTCCCCAGTACCTTCTCCAGGCTGAACAACATGACTGTTTCCTGCATCCTGTCTTCATGAACGCTGAGATTTTGTGATACACAGAACCTGCAAGTCCGCTTCCCAGAGGCAATATAGAATCTGAATGTCCACATGCACCAAAGGGTTGGAAGGAAACCTGTTTGCTAACGATTCTCTCATTACCAGGAACATAGTGATTTTGAGCATGTTAGTGGAAAATGTCATACTCTAATTTGCCCTGCCTAATGTATAGGTTTTGAATGTTCCCAAGTTACACGTGTAAGCTGGTTAGGACAACAGGGCATGATGAAAACAAATGGAAATGTAGCTGAGAGCATGCTGAAAATAAATATTTAGGCAACTATACAGATTACTTGTACATGTGGCAAGACAAAAAATTTTCTGTATTTTTCAGTCTCTTGAAAGCTGACTCCTGCTTCATTCAATGACAACTAAGTTAAGTCTTATTTTATTTTTGTAGTATTTAACAGGATACTTTGTTTGGATTACAATACATGGAGATACTCAGTGCACTGTGTGCTTTTCTCTGTACCTTCTATGAAAGGATCACCGTTTTTAGGCTCAAATATGTGCATGAAGACCTTAATTAAGAAAAGATGTTTTTCTAAACTATCCTGCTTGTAATATTCAGTGTCTAACTGTGATGTTTCCCATTTCTCTACCTTCTCTTCTCTGTTTACATTGCCAGTAACTAGAGCTACCTGCTGACAACTTGTTCCCCTTAGATTTCTCCTTTGGGAACTGTGCTGCCTCTCTTAAGTAATTTTAAGCAGTGTTTGGCACTGTTGTATTTTGGCCGTGGTGGTTGGCATTAGCTACTTCTGCAACTTCAGGTTGTCAGTGGCTATAGATCAGGCAATAAAGGGTAAATGGTTTAATTAATCTTAACACCATTTTGAACTTACCTTGCGATCACTTGATCATGGTTATAAATGTACTTTTTCTGACCTGAAATACTACTGAAATAAATGGGACTTCAATGGATGGAGTGAGGGTTTGCAAGGTCCATCCCTGGCTAATATCAGTAGCTATGTCTTGGTTTAAACAAGACTCAATTTACTTTGATTTCTAGATTAGTGAAGGTTACATTGAGCAGAACATTTAATGTATCTCATTGATTTTCCCAGTAATACTGTTGAAACACAAGTCATTTCTCTAATCATTTGTTTTACTATTAAAATTCTGTATGCAGATCTGGGCCCTTGGGATATCAGTGTGTAACCAGATACTCCGTGATCTAATCAACTTCTGCAAGAAATATGCTATCTCTGCAATACTTAGCAGAAGAAAGCTTAATCAAAATGGAAAATTTATCTAATATTTAAAGTAAAAGGCAGTTCAAAGAGACAACCATGAAAAGCAGGGCTGTACAAAATCTTAAGACATTTCTCAGATTAAACAAAGCCAAATCCAAGCCAGAGTCTTAGGTGATTTTTTTGTGACTCCATTTATTGTTAAGGAAGAAAATGTTATAGCTGTCACTTCAGTTTCTAGGGTTTGTTCTAGTTCAGTAAAAATAGCATTACCAACAAGAATGACTGACTAGCAGGATTTCATTAATGTGGTACTTGCCACAGCATACGTGCTTTGGAAAGTAATTTTTAAAGGCACCTACAAAAGTATCAGTAGCAGGCAAGACCTGTGCTCTGAACTCATTTTGACTCTAGGATTTGCATCTCTCAGGCCCTAATGATACAGTCCATTTCTGAAATACAGTTCTGCTTACACGGAAGGAGTTTTGCAAGCAGTGTTACATAGGCTGTGAAGCAGACCTGCTTGCTGTGGTGATTCTGACTAGAAGCATCTCTTCTAGCTGCGACAGTGGGACTGTGGCTCTGCCTGCAGCCAAGCAGTATTTCTGTATAAACTGCCATATTTCACCATCAGTGTTCAGAAGGGTAGTGGTATTCAAGGGTGATAAGAATCTTCTAGTGCCAGCTCACATCTCCACAAAGTAAGACAATGTCCCTTAGGTATTCAAGAGTAGTGGTATTCAAGGGTGACAAGCATCTTCTAGTGCCAGCTCACCTCTCCATAAAGACAATGTCACTTACAAGGGAATGATGTGTGTTTGCTGATGTCTTTAGCTTTATCACCTGCTTTCATGAAAATGTCTAAATGCTGAGCAAGTTAAGTTGTTTTGTGGTTGAGGGTTTTCTTAATGGATGTACCTTAGAAACAGTATTTTGCATAGCAAGGTGTCTCATACATTTTTATTTATCTTTGTTATGTTGTGGAAAACGGTAACTTCTGTACGTAGGCATGTTAAGTACTGCATGTATTGGCGTTTCTGTATTGTATCAGTGACGCCCAATGCAATTCTTGGCTCTATCTCTTGTGCTTATGTAGCAAAAGAAAACAGAATTCGAGGTAAATTTAAGAAGGAAAACAGCATTCAGTAGCCTTGTTGCTGAGACTTGAAGTAAAGAAAAGGTCAGAAAGGTTAAGTGTCCTTTGCGTTTTCAACTCATATTTTAGCTGCAATGTAAAGCCAGCTCTGATGTTGCTGGTTTGTTTTGTGGGGTTTTTTGGTTGTTTTAATTTTTTCCTTTGTTTCTGTAAACTACACAGTGCATGATTCAGCATGCAGGGCCAGACTCTCCTCTTTTTGTTGTCTCTAGGGACATATTATGGGACTAGCTTTGCTTGACTTACACCAGGATTGCTTTGATGTTCAGAGCCCAGTGACTTCAGTGACCTTAAAGGCATAAGAATGACAAGAAAGTGAGGAAGTGCCCATACAAGCAATGAACGTAGTGCCTGTTTACTTCAAGTTCAGGCAAGCTGCTCTTGTGGTAAATGCAGAGAGACAAATGTAGTATATTGAGAGAAAGGGCAGGGGAGGAGTCTGTTGGTGAATGCTGGTACAGGTCAGAAAATTACTAAGAATCACTAATAATACATGAATACAATATTGATTGTTTTCTTCTATTGTGTTTTTAGGTTCTCATGACTCATTTAGCTTTTACATCGATGAAGCTTCTCCAGTTGGTCCTGAGCAGCCAGAGACGGTCCAGAATTTTGTGTCTGTTTTTGGGACTGTGGCTAAAAAGCTGATGAGGAAGTGGCTGGCTACACAGACCATGAACTTCACCAGCCAGCTGGGGGCAGGTATACGATATTTTGATCTTAGAATTTCCACCAAGCCCAGAGATCCAGACAATGAGCTCTACTTTGCTCATGGTTTATTCAGTGCCAAAGTCAAGGAGGGTCTGGAAGAGATCAATGCGTTTCTTGCTGACCACCCAAAAGAAGTGGTCTTTTTGGATTTCAATCACTTCTACGGGATGCAGAAATACCATCATGAAAAGCTTGTCCAAATGCTCAAAGACACATATGGAAACAAAATGTGTCCTGCTATATTTGCCCATGAAGTAAGTCTCCAGTACCTGTGGGAAAAGGAACACCAGCTGCTGGTGTTCTACCACAGTCCAGTGGCTCTTGAGGTAGCATTTCTTTGGCCAGGCCAGATGATGCCAGCTCCCTGGGCAAACACAACAGATCCAGAAAAGCTAATTCAATTCCTCCAGGCATCAGTCGCTGAAAGAAGAAAGAAAGGTTCCTTCTTTATATCTCAAGTAGTGCTGACACCAAAGGCTAGTACGGTGGTGAAAGGGGTTACTAGTGGTCTCAGAGAAACGATCACAGAAAGGTAAGTTTCTGGCAGGTAATGTGCTGCTGTGCTGAATGTGTGTGTTTGGTAATGCTGCTTTTCTAATTCTTTTTAAAGAAACTCCATCCTACTGTGGGTTAGTCAGAACTTGTGCATAATCTTAAAATATTTAAAGAGACACACATTGAAAGTCAAGTATTTATATTTTGAAATAAAAGTCTGTGCTAAAGCCTAATGAGATTATGAGATTAGGATTGCTTTAGCCTTTTCTTATTTCTTTTTTGGGGGGTTGGGTTTTTTTTTTGTTTTGGTTGGTTGGTTGGTTTTGTTTTTCAAACATGGTTTCTTGCCATGAACACTGAACACCTTGTCTTGCATTTCCTTACTGATGTGGACAAATCTGTCTGAATTATCTAGATCATTTAAGTTTCTATTTATGCATCAGGCTTCAGGTACTGGGTAGATAATTTTTTTTTTTTTTTGCTCACAAGCAAAGCCTGAAACTGCAGAATTTGCATCCTTAACTATTTTTACATACCTTAAAGATGTATGGGTTTTCTTTCTGCATACCATCACACATTATATCAAAGATATTAGGACACTGTTAGAGTGAGTTTGCCTCCAAAGAAGCCTTCATTTGTCATACAGGAATGAGACTGCAGACCACTGTAGAGGTTCTGTATATGGAATACTGTGTTGACAGGCCATTAGTTGTTCGATTACAAAAAAAGCAGTCTGTGCAAGACATGAGTTATTTATACTATTCTGACTTGAATAAATCACAGCAAGTTTTCAGCTTAAACGCATATATGTATGACTGTTCTTGCCAACTTTGTAGGAAATGTGAAATTTAATGCCAAGACACAAGAGCTATTTTTTCCCTTTAAAAAAGAAAAAAGAAAAAAGAAGGGCTGCAGAGTGTAAAAAATGTATAATGGGGGTCAATGGCCTTCTGATGTTCTGCTGTCTGCATGGATGTGCCTGTGTCAGGAAGGTCTATTTGGAACACTGTCACCTTCTGTATGAGATGAATGACACAGTGCCCATGACACTACAACCTGCAAAAGAAAACATGCCTCATATTTGAGAAAGATTGAACCATTTTAATGGCAGCTTTCCCAAGTGACTGTTAACTTGAAAAAACAAGGCAAATCTTTATCTGAAATGGTAAAACACTGACAAGAAGGTTTTATAAACACTGGAATATGATTCAGAAATGCTTGTATGACTGCACTTGCAGCTGTTTACATCTTTCACGTTTTTATAAGTCCATTGGACTAGGGATCTCCCTTTCTGTAGAGTCTAAAGAGCACTTCTTTCTATTAAAATACTACTTTCTTGATGGATTTCACTGTTAAACACTCACTTTGCTGTTCAGGGATTTGTTTTCTCTGGTAAACATCTTTCTGAGTGTTCTTCAGACCTTGAAGAAGCAAGATCAAGAAACTACCAGGTTCTTTTCAAAATCTGCTGCATCAGTAAAATATCCCTTAAAAAACCCTCTTTTTCTTCTCTGACTCTGATTGTGCTTCCTCAAAGCTGTTTGGAAAACTAAAAAAAGTGGATTGTGAAGAAGTTTGTCTGAGCTCTGAATGACTTGAGCCTTTGAACTCTTAGTGCGCCTTTCTCTACAGCAAACTTTGAGATTATAACTTGAAATTTCAGTAAATAATGGGGCTGGAATACCTGGAAATGTTGTTTCCAAATTGCAGTTGAGATTTTTCACATGTGCTACTGTCCTGTGTTCAGCAGTAGCAGTCGTTTTTCTCCTTCTTATTAGCTGGTGCAGTGCTGTGTTTTTGACTTTCAGCCTGGGAACAGTGCTGATGACGCCAATGCTTTTAGCTGTTACTCAGTAATGTTTACTCTGACCAAGGACTTTCTAAGTCTTATGCTCTGACAGGGAGGAGGGGAAGCTGGGAGGAAGCAGAGACAGGACACCTGACCCAAAGTAACCAAAGAGATATTCCATACCGCAGCATGTCATGCCCATTGTATAAACTGGGGGCAGTTACCCAGAAGGGCTCGATCACTGCTCAGGTCGGGCTTGGTATCAGTCAGTAGTGGTGAGCGGTTGTATTCTCTTCCCTTGTTATTTCCCTGATCATTATTATTATTGGTGGTAACAGCAGTGGTTTGTGTTATACCTTACTTACTGGACTGTTCTTATCTCAACCTGTGGGAGTCACACTCTTTTGAATCTCCTCCCCATTCCTCCACAAGCATGGGGGAGGAGGGGAGAGATGGGGATTGAGAGTGAGACTGTGTGGTTTTCTGAGTTTCGGCTGGGCTTAAACCACAACAGTTCTTTTTGGCACCCAATGTGGGGCACAAAGGGTTGAGATAATGACAGATCTGACCAGAGTGTGTCTAATCGTATTTGTGATAAGCATTTGTTGTTTCATATTAATAATCACTCGTCACAGTGCTGATTTATTGATTCTCAAAGTTGTTGCTCTTGATCTCACAGTTTCAGCATGTTGTACTTTACTCACAGCTGGTATTTGCTCTTTTAGTGTTTATTGGCTGGGGGGGCTTGGGCTAAGGTTCTCGTTTCACAGTACTTTATGGTAATGAGTTGTAATACAACAGACTCATTAATCATGAAACTGATCTTGCATACATTCCCAGTGTGGTCATCACCTCTATACTTTGGGATGTATATAATGGAATTGTTTAGCAATTACACATCTTTTTTCTCCTCCTCAGCTGGTCAGCCTATGAGGGAGACATTCCCACACACCCTAGTGGCAAGTACAGCAGCCACTCAAACTCTGACTGGAACAGATAATGCAGCTACTCCAACTCCAAGCACAGCAGCTACATGAGCTCCAGTGACCAGTACAGCAGTGTCATTTGAGAGTTCTGAAGGTTTTGAATGGCTTTTGGGTACCCTTGAGACCTGCCTGCTGATTGTGATGGGGATCATCATGTTGGCACACATACAAAGTGTGTTTTATCCACTACCATTTCATCTGATCTCGAGAGTTAAGTGGAGTCGTGTTTGGGTCAGATGATGATAGGAGAACCGAGAGATTTTCTCTGAGGCTGGACAGTCATGAGTGGCAGGGGGTGTGGGACAGTATGGGTGAGTATACAGTCCGCTGGGCCCCTCCAGTGCTTTGGAAGTGTCAGAGATGGAAGGCAGCTGTATGGAGTCCCCAGTGACAAGTTGCAGAAACTGCTGAAGGGGAGGGGGAATTATTTTGAGCCTGGTGTGCCCATGACACTTCAGGTTGTCAGGGCAGAAATGCAACATACAGATGGACTCATGATCGAGGGGCGGACATAGCACTGGACACTATTGCCCAGGTTATTCACAAGTGTGAACACTGCACACAGCCTCTCCTGCTCTGAAAGACTGTTACAAGAGAGGGGCCCGACATCATGGACTGGATGGACTCAGCAGCTTTATAGGGATTGGTCCATGCACTAAGGAATGATCTCTGTGTGTGTGTGTATGTATATATGTATATATACGAGACAAGAGTGATGGTATATTGAAAATGTGGGATCTGAGCATGACGTGAATGGTATGGAATAAGGGGTGGATACTGTCCTGGGTTCAGCAGTAGCAGTCGTTTTTCTCCTTCTTATTAGCTGGTGTAGTGCTGTGTTTTTGACTTTCAGCCTGGGAACAGCGCTGATGATGCCTATGTTTTTAGTTGCTGCTCAGTAATGTTTACTCTGACCAAGGACTTTCTGAGTCTCATGTTCTGCCAGGGAGGAGGGGAAACCGGGAGAAAGCAGAGACAGGACACCTGACCCGAACTAGCCAAAGACGTATTCCATGCCACAGCACGTCATGCCCACCATATAAACTGGGGGCAGTTACCTGGAAGGTCTAGATCACTGCTCAGGTCGGGCTTGGTATCAGTCAGTGAGTGGTGAGCGGTTGTATTTTCTTTGTTATTTCCCTTATCATTATTATTATTGGTGGCAGCAGCAGCGGTTTGTGTTATACCTTACTTACTGGACTGTTCTTATCTCAACCCGTGGGAGTTACATTCTTTCGATTCTCCTCCCCATCCCTCTGGGAGTGGGGGGGGAGGGGAAAGAAAGAGGGATTGAGAGTGAGACTGTGTGGTTTTCTTGAGTTACGGCTGGGCTTAAATCACGACAGCTCCAAGTGTGTAATCAGCGGCTGCTGCATGAATGTCCTTTTTTTCTTCTTTGCATAACTTAACCATTGCAAAAGAAAGGGATCTTTAAAATTATCTCCAAAGCTAGTATTTAATCTTCCAAGTGTGGCATCTCATTTTAAATTTTTATTTGCATTTTTGTTACTAAAATACACTGCAGAAAAACATAGGCTTTAAATGTGTGTTAATCAGCGTAGAAACTGAGCTTCTATATTGTTAACTGCTCTAAAAATAGACTCACAACTGATCCTCATTTGATTATGATCCTGTTCAAAAATACATAGACGAGCAATTAAAGAATGTGGCACAGCTAATAGAATTTACAGAATTCACTTCAATCTCACTTCATTAATGTTGCAGCTACTTAGGAGCCAGGGCATATGTTCCAGCTGCGCTGTTCGTTACTTTGAACTGTCTAGCAGTTATTTATATGAAGATTATTCTGGCCTCTTCAGAATAAATACACAGACCACATACATTATTGTGTTCAGGTAGATAACGTATGTGCTATTGTTGCCAGTTGATGCATAGTTTTATATGTTTTATATTATTTTCTGCTTATCAATTAATGCTGGGAAGAGCTTTTCATTAAGAATGCAGTATCTTGCTTTTAGCAGGAGTTTTGTAATCATATTTGGGTGGGGTTTTTCCCTCACACTAAATTTTGAAAGATCTGAACGCAAATGCGGAATAAGATTGAACTTTTCAAGTCATTCTGGTGTGTTCCCCCCCCCCCCATTAAATATTACATTGCAGAAATATTTCCTTTGGCATTTTCAGACATAACCTGTAGTTGTCTCTATTTCTGCCATCTGTAGAGTAGCCACTTTCATTTATGTATTGACTTATTTCTGAAAATAGAACAATGTTTAGGTCCTTTTGGATCCGAACAACCATATTAGGTTTTGGTCTCTGAAGCTGTTTGTTAGTCATGAGATTATGTACAATTTGAAAAGCAGTGGCCACAATAGAGGAGGAACCTGGTTTCTCAGTTGCAACAGACTGGGAAAACTGCAAGCAGACACTGTGCAGCAGTCCATGCCCCTTTCTGCTGTTTTGTAGCGCATGTTGTGAGAGAAATATTCCTCCATAGCAAAGCTGGTTGGTTTAGTAGCTTTTCATTGCAGCTACACATGGTGGGGGAGGTCCACATGTTCAAACTGCAGTAGAGAATTCTCCTAAGGTGATACATTTCAGAATGAGAGGTGATGTTTTCTCTCAGCCTGTTCCCAATAGCACAGATACACAAGGTGGGAGGCCCACAACAACTGTGATTAAAAAAAAAGCTTTTGAATTCAGTAGAAGATATACCAGAACTGGATTTTATTGAGAATGCTTGCTCACAGGCTTTGCTGTCATCACAGGTAATGCTCTGTGGGACAATAATTTGAAAGAAGGCGAAATGATAAAGTCATCAAGATTTCTGTTCCTGCACAAATACAGGAGACAAAAGCCATTTGCTGTATGCTTTTCTTAGGACCACAGCTCATCATTGCAAAACTATATAACACGGCTTTCATCTTCATTATTTGAATGAGGAAGATGGCTCACATGAGCGCATGTTACGTTTCTTGGATCTGACGAAAAACTTCGAGGACTAGCAATATGTTTTCAGGCTTAACATTCTGTCAGACACAGCTTAGATGCCAAGGCATACTCTTCTATTAGCAAACATTATGTACCAAATGAATTGCGTTCCCACTGCTTATTGAATTAACTTCATAGTGAGGCAGCTGCCTTTAGTACGTTTCAAAGGTGGCTGTGAAACAACCTTTTCATGAGTGTAGAGTTGTTCTTCATAATGATCTACTTTGTATTTTGATTTGCAGTGAAATTGCTTATTTTATCTCTGACACTGGAGACAAGCATGATACTCTGTTGTCTCTGAGGTTGAGTAATATAGAACAGGAGAAAATAGAACTCCTTCAGAGGATGCAAAAGTCCTGTGGTACTTTTAAAGCTTTAAAGAAATAGACATAAACACATACCCTGTTAATTGTCACTTGATTTCCAAAATAATCTCTAGGGATAATGTTCCCTGTATTTCACATGTGACTACATCCTTGCCTACCATGCTTAAGCTTCCCCCTTAGCAACCAAAGCAAATAAAAAAAAAAAAAAAAAACCCAAAACAAACAGCCAAAAACCAAACCCCAAACCAAGAAAAAACCCAACCTGTGCATGAGAATGAATCATTGAAGTAGAAGCAGAGCAGCCCAACTGTTAACAAAAAGGGTGGTAAAGAGGCCACAGAAGCTGTCTGCAAAAAAGCCATCTCCGGGTGCGGTCATAAACCTGAGTCAGATTTAGCTAGCACATAGGTGGATATTAAATGAAAAATAATCAAATAATCCCTGAAGTTTCAAGAAGTGGTTTTTTTTTTTTAAACAGTTGCTGAGGGTATACTCATCCCAGCCATATCTCAGCCAGATGAATTTGTGAGTTTCTGTGTTGCTGAAAGAGAGGGATTTGATCATGTTTTGATCCACACTTGATACTCACTGATATTGACTTTATATTCCCTATTTTTTGAAAAAGAAAACAGAAATGTCACCTGTGGCAGCTGTATTTTGCTGATTGTCTACACATCCTTCCTGCTTGTAACCTTGATATCTGTCTTGATTATGGGCTGCCAGAGAGCAGCAGGCCCCAGTGAGCTGATTTGTGTTTAGGACTTAGTGATCCCATAGCAGCATAGGTGGTATGTGAGCTCTTTAACTGCCAGCAGGCAAGCGCAGACTCCATCTCTCACTAATACGTATGGTACAGACTGTCATTCTGGTATATTACTAAGGAATTCAAAAGTACTCTGGACACTCCAGCCTAATCCTTAGTATTTCTGTTCATCCTCAGACTACTCTTAATTACTTTTCTAGTCTTTCCACACAAGAGGCGATCTCTATTTGCATACAGAGCAGTACAGGGAGACCTTGCTTTCATTTGAAGTACCTATCTGCCATGTCAATAGACCTGCAGAATAAAATTCCAAATAGGCTGCGTATGCTCAGCCTAATTTTGCTGGCAGGCATTTTAGTGGCATTTCACCAGAGGAGAATCTGTCTGCACAAGGATTTTGATATAGTGTACCCTTGAGAAATGCTGAGTGGTTGTGTCTGGTGGCTTTGGTCATGAAGCTGGAATAGTATTAAAATGTCATAACATACATGAGCACTGGAGTTCTAATAACTTTGTTAGGGAAAAGTATTTATCTACATACAGATTAGTATACTGTGGGATTTAGTCCAGAAAGGAAGTTGGCATAGTGATTATCAGCTCTGTGACCACTAGAATTATCAGTGGCTTAGCTTTGGGATGTGTGTTTGGGGTAGTTGGTGTGGTGTTCTCTTCTGGAGGTTTGGGGTGTCATAGAATCAACAAGGTTGGAAAAGGCCTTTAAGATCATCAAGTCCAACCATTACCCCAGGCATGCCAAGACCAACATTGAACAATATCACTGAGGGCCTTATTTGCACAATTTTTGAACACAGTCTTTTCCTCTATTTGGCCTGCTCATAACTTTTATGCACCAAAAGACCTGCTTTCAGTACTGTTATATGCTGTGTGACTACTTGTAAAGATGTGTTATGTGATCCATCATCACATTCTGAGCACTGTCAGACCCTGTATATACAGAAGGCAGCAAGTGTTTTTCATCATGAAAGGAAATGTTCATTCCTCCAACCCTGCTGCTGTAACCTATCACTAATATCTATTTGTCTCAAAGATTTCATGCTTTAGTCTGCACGACTGCTGTAGTGAAATTGCAGATAGGTCATTAAGTCCGTTGAGTTTTCTTTGATATTTCTGACATTACTTAGATCACTAAGCAAACTACAGCTAATAGACACTAACAAGTGCTTACCCAGGGGAAAATGCATTAGTCGATGCTAGCTGCTTTTACCTCATTGTGAAGGGCATGGTTTCTTGGTGGGTCGGTCATTCTCCTCTTCATTTGTAAGTTACAAAATGAATACTGAGGTTTACACAAACAAGACTTTCCAGATTTATTCTCAAGGTGGCTTTTGATCTGATAATGAGTTTCTGTAATACAAAAACATATCTATTAGCAAATATACCTGCTTAGTTTGTAACATTTTTGAATCTGTGTTGTATTCGCACTTGCATGCTGCAAACAGTCGACTTCAGAACTGTTCTGGTGAGTAGATGAGTAGGTGCACCCTTGACAATTTCTAAGCAGAGAACTCAGTGGTTCTAAGAAGGAGTCACTGTGTGTTTGGAAGTTTGAATTTTTAATCTCTTTCTTCTCTGTGGTCCTGGCGTGATAGGATGTGAGTAGAATTTCTCAGAAATACCTTTTCAGCTCTTAAAACCCTGTTGCATATGCTGTATCATTCCTCATGTGTTTGGGCAATTCTCAGTATTGTCCAAAACCTTAGAGGGCTTTCTAGACAGAACACATCCACACTTTTCCTAGAGAAGTCACCCGCATATTCCCAACTTCTGCAGTGACTACGTCAGCTTTGATGGTAGGTTAACAAAGTCTTAGCTACAGAAAGTGTCTGGGATCCATTGATCCCAGAGAAAGGGATCAGAAAGTATACAGACAGTCTCTGGGATCAGAGAGTATACCAAGCCCCAATTATTTTATTAGATGATCCCCATGCTTATAAACAAATAGCCTTTGTGGAGTGAATGAGCAGGTGGGGCATGCAGGCTATAGCCAGATTTCTGTTGGGGCAAAGCCTCCAGAGGACACAGTAAGACATCCTGGCACCCTGATGCCCCGTTTGTACAAGTGGCTGCAACAGGGTGAGTAGGAAAGGACTTGTAAATAGGAAAGGCAGCCAGGCCAAAGGTCTTGATGATGTATCACCTTTTGTATGATGCAGAACGTGCACAGGGCTATATAAATAACTGTGTTTTTCCTCTGTTAAAACAGAGATGATAAAGCTTGTTCCCTAGGAATTCAGTAATGTCTGCATGATGCAATGCAGTTTTTTCTTAGGGAGCAAGCTTATTTTTATTTCTTTTGTTCTTAAAGCCTGGAAATGTTTAACTTCATTTTATTGATCTTTTCTCTACAACTTTACTTTTGGACAACTGTTTCATAATTCCATTTTCTTCCAAGATTTATTTTCCTGAGGGTGAGGGACGTGGGCTAGGATATAAACTTATGTATTCAGGGATTATAATAAAAGATTGCCTATAATTATAATTCAAGCATTGCATGTATTGTCCCAGGCTGTACAATTGCTTCACCAGAGTGCAGCCTATTATATAAAATGTCTTTCAGTATTTATATCAGACACAAAGAAAAATAATAAACCCCATGTCTTTAAGACACTGTATGATCATAGAGTGGGATTTGACCTTTGGCAATATTTTAATATTGTAGCTGTTGTTCTGAGAGTTTTTGTAACTAAGCAACTGTCATCCAGAATGTATTATATCATAAAATAGTATTAAGATATAAAAGAGAATGAGTGGTTAGAGTGGAGTAGGAGCCATGGTGAGCTACCATCGTTTGTTTCATGGTGTGGTATTGAAACCTACTTAACTTTATCTTTCAAGTGCTGCCATGGAACTCTCAACATGGCAGTTGTGCCAGCAAGCACTGTAAATCAAGAGTGAAATTAGATCTTTGATGATAGCCTCCCTAATTTCGCTGCTGGACGATGAAGTGGGACAGCCATGGATCTTTATTCCCTTCCTACTTGGATTTATACACTCCGAAGTCTGAAACTAGCTTCTCTCCTTTTCCAATGAGACCTATTCAAATTACAGCTGCAAGGCAATGCCATAATCCAAATAATTACTACTGTTGCAGTGATTGTGGTCTCTGGCCCTGCATCAGGAGGAGGATCTGCCTCTGCTCATGACCACTGCTGTTGCATTTGTTCCTTAGCCACCTTTCACCATCTCTTTTTTTCCCTCACACACTCTTTTAACTTGGTTTTCATTTCTTGCTCTGGGCTGTTGCAAGCAGTCAGCCCAACAAGTTTCACTTCTACTTCAGCTGCATGCATGGTGATGGTTAGGATTTGGACAATTAAGACAAAATAATTAAATCTGAAACTAGAGTGTAACCATCAGTCTTTAAATTTGCCACTGGGAGGAATTAGTAAAAGTTATTTCATACTCAAAAATGCTGTTTCAGGCTGTCAGCAGGTGCTGGTGGGTGGTCCTAAAACTCATTGCTGGAAGGTCAAGAAACTTGTGTATTGTCTGAGACCAGTGCTGTTCCTATGAAGAGTATGAGTGTGTAGCATGGTAAATGTCTGCTCCTACTCTGGTCCATCTGTTAAGTATCCTTCTGCAGAAAGTAAAGGATAGGGCTGAGCCAAGAGAGGTAAGTTCACCACTGCAGCACTGGAAATGAGTGACATGCTCTTTCTTGCCCTGTTCTCACACCCTCACAGTAGGCATTGTAGGTTCCTCTGAGTCTGTTACTAACCTCAGCTAAGAGAGTATTTGGCTGACAACAATCTGTCTCACCTCTGCTTCTGGCTCCTTCTCTCCAACAGACAGCGTTTCAGTGCTATTGGTGCCTGGCTGCACTAGAACAGAAGAGACATAAATCTAGCTGAACAGTTTACTCATGGTAGCAAACTCTGTCCTTTGAGCTCTGCAGTCTGAAGAACATTTGTGGAAATAGTAATCCATGTGATGGACTTCTGGTTTTTTTTTTTTCTCCGAACCTATTTCTCAGACGAGTTATATGTAGGCTGTTGCTTGAAAAATATTTCCCAGCTCAGCCAGGACTTCTTTTTTTTCTCTAGCAACTGGAAATAATGCACTGGATGGACTGACCACAAAGCTCAGTTACTGTAATTTCCTGTCACCAACCTTCTGGGCTTCTCTCATGCTTACAGAGAGCATAAACCTTACTGTCTGTGCAGCTCTTCTCAGGATACATCTCTTCTGAGATGCAGACTCACATCTGCTTTGTTTCCAAAGTGCTGTGTACTTTTTCCTAGGCCCAAGCTTGTGAACTCTTGTCATCTCTTAAATAGTGTGTCCATTGATGCATAATATACCAGCATGTTCTGTCACACTGACGAGGCTGTGCTAACAGGTCTCCCCTGAGTCACTGCTGGGTGAGGGGTTCAGGGTCTCTCTGGCTGGTCTTTGATGCATGATATGAGGCAGATGCTCAGCTGTCACATCAGCATCTGGTGTGAGAGGTTTGTAGGAAGATGGGTACCAAAGTAGCTCTATGGTGAATGCACCAGCCTGGTTTGTGTCCTGCAAGAAGAGTGTGAGCCACTACAGTGACTCTCATGGTCAGTGCATGACTGGAGTAACAATACTCTTTTTTCCTTGTGGCTATGGGACAGAGTGGTCCAGTGTGACTTCATGAAGTAGGAATGACATCTCTTGGCAGTCTCTCCTTGAACACCTCTCAAGTGAATGGACCTCAAGGAAGGGGCAGGGGGAGCAAAATCGCTCCCACTGTAAGAGAACATCAGGTTTGAGAAACCCTGACGCACATGAACATCCATAAAACTATGGGACCTGATAAGATGCATCACAGTCCTGAAGGAACTGGCTGCTGCAGTTGCCAAACCACTCTCCATCATATTTGGAAAGTCATGGTAGTCAGGTGCAGTCCCTGAGATTGGTAAAAGGGAAGCATTGCACCCATTTTTACAAAGGGTATAAAGGAGGCCAGTGGGAGCTGCCAACCTGTCAGTCTCCCCTCTGTGCCTGGGAAGATCATGGAACTTAGATTCTCATAGAAGCTATGGCACATGGAGGACAGGGAGGCGATTTGAGACAGCCAGCGTGGTTTTGCCAAGGGCAAGTCTTACCTCACTAACGCAGTGGCCTTCTCTGATGCAGTGACTACCTCAGTGGACAGGGGAAGAGCTACACATGTCATCTATCTGGACTTCTGTAAGTCCAGATAGACACAGTCCCCCACAACATCCTTCTCCTAAATTGGAAAGATATAGAGTTGATGGGTGGACTCTTCAGTGTTTGGAGGATTGGTTAGATGGTTTGCACTTGAAGAGTGGTCAATGGCTTGATGTCCAAATGGAGATCAGTGGTGAGTGGTGTCCCTCAGGGGACTCGACTGGGACCAGTACTGTTTCATGCCTTCATCAATGACACAGACAGTGGGACTGAGAGCTCCCTTTGCAAATTTGCAGGCAACACCGAGGTGAGTGGTGCAGTAGATGCCTGAGGGATAAGATTCGGAGGGATTCAAGCTGGAAAAGTGTATGCACGTAAACTTCAACAATGTCAAGTGCAAGGTCCTGCATAGGGGTTGGGGCAACCCCTGGTATCAAAATATCTCGGGTGATGCAGAGATTGATAATACCCTTGAGGGGGAGGACTTGGAGGTACTGGTGGATGACAAGCTGGACATTACCAAGCAGTGTGCACTCACAGCCAGAAAGTCAACCATATCCTGAACTGCATCAAAAGCAGCATGGCCAGCAAGTTGAAGGAGGTGATCCTGCCCCTCTATTCTGCTCTCATGAGGCTCCACCTGCAGTACTGTGTCCAGGCCTGGAATCCTCAGTACCAGAATGACGTGGACCTGTTGGAGAGGATCCAGAGGAGGGCCACAGAAATCCTCAGAACACTGGGGCACGTCTCCTCTGAGGACAAGATGAGAGAGCTGGGCTTGTTCAGCATGGAAAAGAGAAGGCTACAGGGAGACCTTATTGCAGCCTTTCAATACTGAAAGGGGCTTTTAAGAAACATGAGGACAAACTTTTATAGGGCCTGCTGTGATAGGACAAGGGGGGATGGTTTTAAACTAGAGGAGGGTGATTAAAACTAGATATAATGAAAAAATTTATTATGATGAGGGTGATGAGACGCTGGAATAGGCTGCTCAGAGAAGCTATGGCTGCCCCTTCCCTGAAGTGTTCAAGGTCAGGTTGGATGGGGCTGTGAGATACCTGGTCTTGCTGAAAATGTCCCGGTGATAACAGGGTTGGCTGGACTATATGACCTTTAAAATTCCCTTCCAATCGAAACTATTCTGTTATTCTATGACCTCTTTGTTATGGCATATCTCAACCAAATATCTCTCCTGGCTGCACTCCAGGAGGATTTTAGTCTGTGGCTGATATGTCTTCTGGAATCCCTTGCTATATTTTTACAAGCTACATAATGCATTTTTAGTCTACATTTTCCCTGATGGACTGTCATGTGGTTATTTAATTTGTGGTATAGCAACCCTAGTTCATCAATGTGGAGTTCTCATTAAATAAAATATCAGATCAATTCAGTAATACCAGTATTACTGGAAACATGAGACTTCTCACAATGTCTGCCTATTTTTAGTGCTGATCAGAACCAGTAAGAGCTTTCTGAATCATTAAAATGTTTTTGGTTTTAAAGCTAATTTGAGATCACGCTTGTGGTATATTGGTTAATATTTTATTTACCTTTCTAAGAGTTTGGTCCGCAGTTGTTAGTTTTGTCAGATGGGGCAGCAAGTGCATGTTTGTGTAAATTGTTTCCACCCAGTGATTACAAAACTATCTTTTCTTTTTCCCAGAGGTGTAACTTTTTATTGAAAACTGCAGGTATCTTAAAATTTAATCTTTTTTCCAAGAATGCTTTTTTTTTTTTTTTTTTCTCCTGGAGAAATCTACTTTAACAAAACGTTAAAACATTTCAACTTTTGTATTTCTATTAATTCTGTCTTATTGTCAGGTTTGTGTTGCAATGTTAATTGTATATATAATATTTAATGCTGTTTCTATATTCACAGCTTTCCATTACTGTATTCAGAAATAGGTCTTAAACTTTATTTGGTGGGGCAGGCCAACATTTTTTATTTGCTTTTGAATTCGAAACAAGATCACACTTTGAATTGCTGGAGTTTCTCACAGAATAGCAGTTCTTGATTTCAGGACAGATCTATTTAATGCCACAACAGATGTCTAACACTAAAGTACACAGTTTTTACTTGCCCCCCATCACTGTTCATCAAGCAACAGCCTGCAGACAATTTCATACTTTTTTTTTTCCTCATTACTAATGTCCATTTTAATTTTGCTTATGACTGTTGGAAATTACAGTTTTATCCATTAATGATAATGTATACCACTGTAACAGTATTATTAACAGTAACTATTCATTTGTTGTGCATGGTAACGAACATGATAAAAAGACAGAGTTTTTCAAGGATACACTGTCTTCTAGGTGATACTGTGGCATAACTCCAGAACTTTTACTGTTTTGCAGGAAAAATAAGTCAGAACCTGTTTTAATTTCTCTCTAAGAAAGTGTAACCTCATTATTTTATTTAACCTCATTATTTTGGCCAAAAGTGAAGTTGCCCAAATGCTCCCTTTAAAAATTTAAAATCATTTGAAGTCAAGGCAAACAGCATGATTGTCCAGAGTTAGTGATTCAGACTATGCAGTGTGAAAGAGTCTGACACAACTGGATGACTGATATTAATTTTGCTGCCAGTCATGTTTTGTTGCCATAAGCTTCATCCTCTAGACATTCCAAGACTGTTGGTATAAGGTTGATTTAAAAGAAAAGGCGACTATTAGCATTTTATTACAAAATCTGCCAGTAATGAATGTTAAAAAGGATGGCTCAGAGATAAACATAATTATCTACCAGGGTGAAACAAACAGATTTCATTCCTTCAGTGAACTCCTTTCCACTGGGAAGTAAGTAAACTGTGCCATGATTGCCATAATGATAGGACCTTGTGAGCTGGTTAAATACCTGCATTAATTCTGCTTATCCTCTTACTAAGTTCTGCTATATTCAGCATGGATCTTGGATATTAGTTTTTCATCCAGTGTTTGAATTACAAAGATTCGTCTTGGAGCCTTTGTGACTCCTAGTATCACTGGGGAAGATGTTTTATAAAAGCCATAAGAAGGAATACATTTAAGCAGAGAGGAGAGTGATCTACTAATTTACATAGCAGAATTGCTGAAGAACTAGCATGAGCTTTGCCCACAGTGAAGGAGACCTATAAAAAACTGTGATTTAGAGTGGAGAGCAGCAAACATAACACCTATATCTAAAAATGGCAGAGGAATGGTCTAAGTCCCCACAAGCTTTCAGGAGAAGGCAAGGAAACCGATGAGTTTAACTGGAAAGAAGTGATAATTAAAGATACAGAGGTTAATAGAAAATAGGATGAATATTGATGAGGTTTTGCCAAAGGCAGGCAGTGTTGAACAATCTTCATTTGCTTTTGTAACTAATTCTATGGACATTTTACAGGAAAATTTTGCAATTTCAGTAATGTAGCTGGTGAAGTGTTAAGTAAGATATTATCAACCAAAATGGAATTTGGGAATTGGAAATAGAGTTGGGACTGGTTGGAAGAACCAGACTGAAAAGAAGGTAATAGTAGCATTCTTCAAAAAAAAAGCCTGTTCATCTTTACTATTTCTGTGAAGGACCTTGGATTCAGGTGTAGGTGACTGCTAATGGTATTTGCTGATAACACAAAGTAAGAGGATATCTTAATAACAGAAGAAAGCTGAGGGGTAACATACGGGAAGAACTGGATGTCTGCAATATTTAGGAGTGAGCTGGAATTCAGTGATATAAAATGCAAGGTTGTAACAATGGGAGCAAGCTCTGGTAAGGTGGGATCTCAACAGCTGGGGTAGCCGGGCAAGACAGACGCTGGTTAAAACTAGTGGAAACTATCTAGGAAAAAGAGCAGTATCCTCTTGATATGCACTGAGGCATCTCTAGCATGTGCAGAAAGGTGGTGATATTTCTGTCCAAGGTGTGGGTAGGATATATTTTTGGATATCCTATCCAATTCATGTTCTGTGAAGTAGAATTAAACTGGCACCAATGCAGACGTGGACTACTAACTAGGATAAACAGGGAGTGAATTGCTGGAGACATTGAGAGATCTTGTCTTGTTTATCCTAGCATAATGAAGCCTGAAAGGCTATTTGATTACTGTCTATAAATATCAAAGGGGAATAAATACCAGGGAGGGAAACAAACAGTTTAGGCTAAAGGCCAGTGTTGTCACAAGAGCAACACTTATACACTGACTAAATAAAGTCAGTCTGGAAGTGATAGAAGGGTTCCCTCCATCAGAGCAGTGGTTTTCCACCAGTCTTACAGCTGGAAAAGTGGGAATGAGAAAGGTGACTTCTTTTAAGATGAGCTCTATCTGCTTTTGAAAGAGGACAGAGATCATTAGCAGATTCCTGCCAGGCCCCTTGTATGGGAGAATGCCGCAGCTGTTAACCCACTTTTTCAAAGGCAGCTGTGCATGGTCTTGTCCATGCCACAGGCTTTGTCATTGGAGGTGAGAAGAGAGGACTGCAGGGTGCAGTGCTCCTCTCCCTGTGAAGTTGCCTGAGGGAGTCCCGGGAGGATTCATGTCTTGAGGAATGTGAGCATTTACAGCCTGGTGATGGGGAGGCAGGTGCTGTTGCAGTATTTGTTCATGGCCCCCCAGGCTACCAAGGAGTCAGAGAAATCTGTGTTAGGTGGACAAATCCTCCTGGTATGGGTCCAACATGGCAGGAAGATAGTCCAAATTTGGCATAACTATAATCAGTATAATCCAGGGTTTCTCATATGAATGCTTTGGGTTTGTTAAAAGTGGCTTGTGAGGAAAGCAATAAGAATGAACAAGGAAGAGCTCAGGGAAGGCTGCTCCTAGTAAATGATTCACAGTAATGCCCAAGGTGCCTTTTAGCAGGATATTGCCTCTGAGATCGAGTTGATTAACAAAGCTGGTTTAGTTGTGTTAGGCCAGAGCTAGAAGCCAGAAAATGTATAAGGGATCATAAGCAGCCTAGTCTCCCTCTCTGGTGAGATGAAGCAGTTTTAGAGGAGCTACCACATATTCAACGACCCTAGCCCGGCACCGGACTGCAGTGCTGAGTAGCAATGACAGTGTAATAAGGATCCTTGGTACTATGTATCTATTTGAGACACACCTTGCAAGGGAAATAAGAAAACTAGTTTTGCACGTGAAGGCTTGGTGGAGAAAGAGGTGGAGGAAATTCAGATACAATCGAGGGAAGTAGAAGAGGTGGTGCTGAGATGGAGAGAGGTAGAGCAGAGAGGAATTTTGATGCTAAACAGAAATTTGCTGGAAAAACAGAATTGTGAGCACCACTGATATTGTTTGAAAGTTGGGTCAAACTCAATGACTAATTGTATTTGAGGAAAATATGTAGGAAAACATCTTATCTTGATATTTTCTAACTTCATATTTCAGAAGCATAGAAGCATTGCAAGTTTCAAAATAACTTTTATTTTTAAATGACACCTAATTTAAAATAATTTAAAAGACCAAAAAGTAAAAAAAGAATGTTTAATTTGCTATGTTGAATATTAACTAGATGTTCAGGTTTTTTAATTAACTGAAAAACTGTATGTTCCTATTTAATTTTGTGCCCCACCATCTCATTTCCTGACTTGTTTTAATCACAACATCATTCAAACCAGAGCTGTAATTATGCCCAATTTCTGTTACTGGGATGTGCAGCCTGAAGCTCTTAGTATGTTGTGTGCTTCTTCTTGCTGTCCAGATAGCAGCAGTGATGAAAAAGGACTATTTCCACATACGTTTTTTCAAAGGCAATTATTTTTTACATAATTTTCAATTTAAACTTTGTTGGGTGGATTTTGTCATTGTAATCTGTTTGATGATGTTCCACAAATGAAGCAGATTGCCACCTTTGAAGAATCAGAAAGTGTTGAATTTCTGGGAATGCTGCAAAACTCATTCTTCAATGCAGCATTCTTTGATTTGAGTATGATTATTTTCCTTGCATTCTTCAACAATATATGAATTATTCTACACCATATCTGAATAACGTATTGTTGAATATACTGAGTGAGGCACGGCAAACTGCTATGTGCAGTATTTTATGCTGTGGTTGTCTTTTCTGCTACTGCAGACTGACTTTATATCTCCATTTCATGGAACAAAAATATCAGAACCACTTTGAGTTATTTACAGGAAAGAAAATGGAAATTGCTTTGCTCTGAACTCAATAGCAAATGATTCAAATGTAGGTGAGATTTAGTCAAATTTTGAAGCATCAGCAGTAAGAAAACAATTTTGTCAGCTACACCATTAGACTAAAAAAAAAATCTCCTTATTTTACCTATTTAATTAAGTAATTTGGATTTAATGTCATATGTATTTTTTGTGGAAATTGTGCAATGATGTGTAAAATTCTGTTACAGGTCTTACAGTGGAGTGATAGAGCTGGCAGCCAGAAATTTCTTAATAAAACTTAAATAAACTCTGTCTCCCACCTACCTGCTCTGCTTTCCCTGATAGCAATTTGTATATTTTTATTACATTTTCCTGTAACTCAAAAGTGGGACTTTCAGAATTGCTCTGCTAATTCATCACTGTTCCAAGGTTCTAGGCAGGGCTAGACACCGGACTGGTAGAAATCACCGCTTGTTCATTCTGGTAGACACTATTTCCTTGTTCTCCACAATAAATGTTAGAGTATCTCCTCATGCACAACCTTTTTTTTTTTTTAATCTTTTTTCTTTTCTAAAAAATTCCTCCTATTCATTGCCTTTTAATCTCTCCTTTCTTACATCATTCAAGTTTTACATGTGCAAGAAGGTGGGTTTTGTAACAAGGGGCTGAGGCATCAGCAGCAGGTGATACTGACCTGGGGAGCAGCTGGGCAGCTGGAGTCCCATACCAAGTTTTTCAGCAGGGGATTTGAATAGTTTAATACAATGATTCAAGTGTAATGAGTGTATGAACTAAAAGTAACTCTTTTTTAAAGAACTGGGGGGGGGGGGCAGGTTGAGAAGGGGAAGTCACAAACCTGTGGCTGTTTTCCTGATTACTGATAGATGCTTTCTTACATGAAGCAGAGGTTTTATCTGCTTCAGGTCCTGTTTCTATGCTTCTTTATCCACTGAGTGGTCCTGTCAAATTTATATCTCTCAGTTTTTAGAGACAAGGATGTCATGTGGGACAGTGTCAAATGCTTTGCACAAGTGCAGGTTAGAGGAGCAGTTGATGGGTTTGTCTAACTTATCTGCTGCAACACTGAGAAAAGCCAGCCCTTAAACACAGGCAGTAGTTTTCCTGTTGATTTGTATACTATCATGTATTTATCCATGCTAGCATAATTATATGTTACAAGGCATGTAACATAACCTATTTGCAAGTCATGATGTAAAAGCTACATGCTTCACTTTGTGTGGTAGCAGTTCAAGCTTTTAGCTCTGACGATGCTCACTTCAGTTGCATGCTACATTGACTGAGAGTTGCTTCATTAATGGCCTCTTTCATACTACTGAGCTCCTTTCCCAGCTATCTGCGTTCCTTATGTGATTAATTAATGCCTTAGATGCAGTGGTTAAAAACACAGAATTGGGAAAAAATGCTGAAGGATGTTGAACATTAATAACCTCCAGAACCACCATTCGCTCCTGTTAAATATCCTCTGTCATTTTTATACAAGAATAGAGGTGCAGGTTCAATAAATTCAGCTGAAATGTTCTCTGATGGGAAGGCAGGAAAGACTTTTTTGAGTCTGTTTCTGCTTCCCCATAAAATGAAACCTAGAGTGCCAACAGCTCAATAATAAAGCAAAGACATCTGGTCCTTGGTGACTCTGCATGGTACAGTACTACGATCAATTATGTTAAAATATTAATTGGACCCCAGCATAGTAGCCTGTCATCTGATTTCCAAACTATATAAAGCAATTGAAGATGACTGAATTATAGATAAGCATTTCAGAAGAATAAATTCAGGTCTTTTGGACGTTTATGTAGGTAGGTCTTGCGACGTGACAGGAAAGGAATCCCACCTGCGTGTCTTCAAGACTATTAATAATAAAACTTCAGCCAGTATTGTCCAATTTTTCTGTTTCTAGTGAGTCTGGTCTTTGTAGTGCCAATTTTATGGCCACACTAATTCTGCCTACTGAGAACCTGAGGGGTAAGGAAGTGAATCTAAGGAATTCCTTCCCAGCCCATTCGTGCTGAACTCGTGTAAATCTTTTGCTTCAGTCCATTTGTTCTTTGTCTGTGCCAATACATTAGTTTGGGAGATCCTGTTATAAATCAAATCTTATCAATAATCTGGGCCATTTGTGAAAGAGAGATAACAATTTTTTTTAATTTGTTTCTGTTAACCCAGACAATTTCCATGTTTTGGTTTTTGTTTTGTCCCTACAGGTCTATTAGCACAACTGAGAGAATTGTAGATTTTGATCAGGGAGCAGAAACAAACAACTGGCATGTAAAAGAGGACTTTAAGCTAGTTTTGCTACAGAGAAAATTATGATAGAATGATGTACTGTGAAATGGTACCTAAGGCTCATGTTCTACCAGGAAGCTTATTTACTAATGAAGTCACAGTGAACACTCTTGAGCAGCACACCTTAATGCCATTACTTTTAGTGGCATTTATTTGTGAGTACTCCAGTTGAAAGTAATGAGGATGTATAAGAATGTTTATGTAGGGATGCTCTAAATACAGAGTGAGGTTGTAACTTCTCCATGACTGAGGGCATGTAAATACTGATTAAATTGAACATTTGCTGGGTGTGGTTTTTATTGTTGAACTTTGTGTAGCTGATCATGCCCAGGGTGAGCTGGAGGAACTTCAATGACTTTTCAAGGTTCTGTCAAATTGTGATTTTTATGATTCAGCAACACACAAAATCTCTATTGCTCCCACTGGAGCAGTGAATTCTCAGCATCATGGAAAAGCCAAAGTCAGCGTATGCTGAATTACAGCTGCAGAATTAATCAGTGTTCTTGCAAACCTGGGTAAAAGTGAATGGAAGGGAGAAAAGTTGAAGGGGTTCGGATTCAGGCTCTTGTGCATACATTCTCCTGCAGAGGAGTGCTGTTTTTCCTTGAAAAGTGGCACCTATTTGCAAAAGGCTGCAGGGAGGCAGGGCTTGTGCTTTACTAGAAAGGGAAGAAATGCCACATGTCACTTCTGCCCTAAGCAAGTGGACATGCTTCAGTTTTCACTGGTGTTACTGGTAATGGGCACTTAATGCTAAGTAGTATTGTAAATGAGGCTTGTTTCTCATTCTGGATGAGGTTTCATTGGCTCCTTGCACTCCAGAAGAAAATCTGCTCTCTGCCTTTAGTAATCAAACTCATTAAAGAATGAACAGTCCTTTCATGTTTATGAAGCTCCTTTTCCTTCTCCTTTCCCTTCTCCTTTCCCTTGGAGGCTGTGCAGAGAAGAACGGCTGTTTCACCACAGGAGGTCCTGCCTCAGAGCTCTGCTGTTGCAAGTCTTCTGTCACATTGTCAGGCTTTGATGACTCAGGCATTAAAAAAAACCATAAAAAACCAACCACCCCTCTTTCTGAACTAAAATAGCTGAAAAGCAAATTTTTTAAAGCAAATTTTAATACAATTTATTAAGTTGTATTTTATTTCTGAAAGATGTTAATGGAACTCATGGTTTTGCTGCTTGAACTAAAGCTATTTGGATGTTTAATTATTTTTTAAACAAAAATCAATGCTGTTGGAGTCTACTTGAGATCTTTGATAAAGAAAGTAAGGCTTAAATATTCAATAGATTTGAAATGAGCTTTACATCTTTTGTAGTTTAGGGTTGTTTAGGGCAGTGTTTCTCATCTGAGTTCTTTAATGCATCAGAAAATGGTTCATGAAAGAAGTAAAAAAAAAACTTAAAAAATCTTAAAAATCTTAAACAGAAATCTGCACACTCTTCTGTTTTGTAAGAGGGAGCAAAGAGAACAGAGAAAATAGAGGCAATAAAATATTTGTCAAAGCTGAGCCTAGGTTTTACTGGGTTGCAAATGAAAATCACTGAGCAGTGCTATGTGAGAAAGTACACGGTTCTTCAACAAAAAAAGGCTGGAAACGCTGATGGATGGCAAGTTTGCGTAGGTGATGTAAGCCATCCTGATACCTAAGGCATGCCCAAATCATTAGTACCTCTGTCTGACCTAGTAAGGGATCACCTGGAGTTAAAAGCTTTGGTCTGAAAAGAAATATGGTCACATTAAATATCTTTGTATGACACTGCATTGGCCTGCGTATGCAGATGGCTGCTGCCCAGACCTCCTCCACTCTCCCCCTTCTCATGCAGACTTTTTGACAAGTTAGAAAGACGGGTAGCCTGGGTGGTGGGGTGGATCTGGCCACTGAGACTGAGGTGCACCAGTGGTGGGCTGGGACTGGACTACAGCCCTTTCCACAAAGTTCTTCCACATCGCATGCTGTCACATCACTTCATCTCCATGCTCTCTTGCTCTCCTGGGAGGGAGGAGCAGCAGTCTGGTACTTCCTAGTTCTCAGTCAGTGTAAATAATACCTTTCACGTATTCCTTCAAGACAGAAAATTTTTCACCAAGATTACTGATCTCAGTACATAATCAAACCCAGGTAACATGTGGTTCCCCTACTTCCCCACCACTCTTCAAGCCCCCAGTCCTGTGGCTTTCCCCTCCCTGCTCTCATCCTGCATCCAGCCCCTCCCTCTGGGGATGTGAAAACCAGAGTTGGCTTCAGATGCAGGTCTGTGGGGCAATTCTGCACTGACCCAGGTCAGTGGAGCTGCAGCAGGATGAAAACAATACCCCAGATATTGGGACAAGAGGAGGAGACTCTCTTCTTCCACAGGTTTTGCTGATAAGCACACATTGGCTGTAGGCTAAGGCAAGCAGCACCTTTATGTGTGTGTGGCTCAGTGTGATACAGTGTCTTTTGAAGCCCTTAGGAGTTAGAAGTGATTCCTTCAAAGACTGTGGCTGCAACGGCTGCACTGCACAGCTGAGGGATGCACACGACTCAGTAAGCTGAAGGGCTGCAATTCAGCATCTTTCAGCTTTTCCAGCTGCCTGGCTCTGAGTTTATAGCATATTAACATAGGAGTTTTCATCCTGTATGCCTCACCATTTAGTCATGGTGCTGAAACCTCACAACACATATCTGAGGCCAGTAGGCCTGCTGGTGAACATATCCAGCTTTCACTGCATCATTTACAGCAGGGGCAGCTGAGGCACAGGAAAGCTGGAAAGCTTGATATTGCCCTCAGGAAAGCTAGAGCCATTCCTACATGCAGATTCAATAGTGGCATTTCTGTCATTATTGCCAGCATGACACGGTTTTATTAGGAAGAATCCTAATTACACTAGCACAATGAGAGCTGAGACTGTAGTTACCGCACGAATCTGTAATTAGTGAGATAACAGCAGAAATACTACCGTTGAGAATCTACAAGTATGGTCTGTACTGACATGGCTTGCCTATCCTCAGCCCTTGAGATCAGAACCATTGGTGCCAGACCTCTAATGAGACCCTTAAACACAAACATCAACATCCTCCCTAGCAGAGCAAGGACCAGCCTAACACAAAGGCAGTAATGCTCTCAGGATGTGCAGGCTGAGAGGCTTGCATATGCTCATACACAAAATCATGGAATCATAGAATAGTTAGGGTTGGAAAGGACCTTAAGATCATCTAGCTCCAACCCCCCTGCCAGGGGCAGGGACACCTCCTATTAAACCATGCCACCCAAGGCTCTGTCCAACCCAGCCTTGAACACTGCCAGCGATGAAGAATTCACAACTTCCCTGGGCAACCCATTCCAGTGCCTCACCACCCTTACAGTAAAGAGTTTCTTCCTCATATCCAAGCTAAACTTCCCCTCTTTAAGTTTGAACCTGTTACCCCTTGTCCTACCGCGACAGTCCCTAATTAAGAGTCCCTCCCCAGCATCCCTATAGGCCCCCTTCAGATACTGGAAGGCTGCTCTGAGGTCTCCACACAGCCTTCTCTTCTCCAGGCTCAACAGCCCCAACTTTCTCAGCCTGTCTTCATACAGGAAGTGCTTCAGTCCCCTCGTCATCCTCGTGGCCCTCCTCTGGACTCGTTCCAACAGTTCCATGTCCTTTTTATGTTGAGGACACCAGAACTGCACACAATACTCCAAGTGAGGTCTCACGAGAGCAGAGTAGAGGGGCAGGATCACCTCCGTCGACCTGCTGGTCACGCTCCTTTTGACGCAGCCCACGATATGGTTGGCTTTCTGGGCTGCAAGCACACACTGAAGCCGGCTCATGTTCATTTTTTCATCAACTAACACCCCCAAGTCCTTCTTCAGAGGGCTGCTCTCAATCTCTTCTCTGCCCAACCTGTAGCTGTGCCTGGGATTGCTCCGACCCAGGTGGAGGACCTTGCACTTGGCATGGTTAAACTTCCATCAGGTTGGCATCAGCCCACCTCACAAGCATGTCAAGGTCCCTCTGGAAAATCATTCCTTATCAACATTACAAGAATATCTATGAGGACCATCACAAAGACTGGGCTTCTATGAGCACAGTCATGTAGGTGGCTGCCACACAACATGGTTTGTTCCTCTGACTTGTCATGGGTTCAGCAGTAGCAGTCATTTTTCTCCTTCTTGGTAGCTGGTGCAGCGCTGTGTTTTTGTCTTTCAGCCTGGGAACAGCGCTGATAGCACCAATGTTTCGGTTACTGCTTGGTAATGTTTTGGTCTGACCAAGGACTTTCTGAGCCTCATGCTCTGCCAGGGAGGAGGGGAAGCCAGGAGGAAGCAGAGACAGAATGCCTGACCCAAATGGACCAAAGAGGTATTCCATGCCACAGCATGTCATGCCCAGGATGTAAAATGGAGGGCACAGACCCGGAAGGGTGGGGGTGCACAGCTTGGTCAGGCTGGGTATAGGTGGTGAGTGATTGTATTTTTTCCTTGTATTTGCCTTATCATTATTATTATTGGTGGTAGCAGTAGTGGTCTTGTGTTATACTTTATTTACTAAACTGTTCTTATCTCAACCTGTGGGAGTTGCATTCTTTCGATTCTCCTTCCCATCCCTACTGGAGTGGGGGGAAGAAAGAGGGGGGAGTGATTGAGCAAAACTGCGTGGCTGAGAGGCTTAAACCACGACATGACTAAAACCCTTAATGAAAACAATTGCTAGTTTATGGCATGCAGAGACTGGAAATTATAAGGAATTTTGAGCCAGGTTTGTTGTTCTATCACAAAGGTGCCCTGAGGAATGTTAAAGCAGGCTCATTCTTATGAACATGTGAGGTATTTTCACTGAAACTGAGTAACATGTGGATTCTTACAGTCATTGATGTAATCCACTTTCAAGATACCACTATGGGAGGAAGACAGTCTGTAGGGTTTTTTTTTCTATGTATTTCTATCATAAGCAGTGTTGCATAGCCTAGATAAAATCTTTAAGGTCAGTGGAATCTTTTGTTCAGGTTTTTTTTTCCCACAAGATCTTTTTCTTTGGTATTGCTATGCAAATAATCTTTTTGTTGGATAATGTGATTCACTTTTTGACTTATCTTTAAATGCTCTCCAGTCTCATGAGCAAAGATTTCTGTGACTTTATATAACAATTTATGTGTAAGCAAAGGGTCGTGCAACTGTGTCCTGTGTGAAGTATCAGTAGAATGTAAATTACCCATTTAACTACCAAGCCTAACTGGAGATGAAATGGCAGGGCAAACTGAGTTAAAGGTAATCAAAAGGAGGCGTGATTATCTGTGAAAGGCTGGCTTAATAAGAACACAGTAGGAAAAAGAAAACAGGATTTCAGTCTATATGGCTAAGCACATAGAAAGCAAGCTCTATGGTCAGAAGACAGAATTACGTAAGAGCCAGCTTCAGAACAAATAAAGGACACCAAAAGAAGGTAATTATGCCTCAAGGGGGAATAAAAAATCAAGGGTATCAACTTATGCAGGGGGAAGGAAGAAAAAAGCTGTGCCTGCCTGCAATCAATCAGTTCACCTTTAAAACTTAAATTCTTTGAGTTTAAATAGGATTATATTAAAGACAAAGGCAACACACAGTCATCTTAGAAGTTTAGCCTTGTGTCTTTGTCCAGTGTTCAGCAGTATCTCTTGCATGTGAAAATGCAGTGGAGTTTTCAGCTGCTCTGATTTGCCTTTTATCACCTTGGTGATCCATGCGGTTTTGCTGAGATCTGTCCTGGTTCTTGTGCTCGCAGATCCTTTTAAACAGTCCAGGCATCGCTGAATATGTAACACCTGCCCTATGCCTGTTACGGTTCCATGGAGTGCAGCTCTTTAGGATTACATAAACTGAAATCTAAAGGTGCTCTTATGTAGCAGAGTGCTTTAGCTCAGTTTTATAAGCAGATGTGCATACATACATGTGCTTCACTCACTGAATCAGAGAGTAAAATAAAATGTGTTGCATGGATCTTGAGGATTTAAGCACATTTTGCTGAAGTGAAGATAGCCTTGTGCGCCTCCTGTAAAAAAAAGTAGTGGAGGCAAATTATAACTGTTTGGGACTTTTTTCTGTACTAATTTGCTTAAAAAATTGGCTGTTTCGGGTGGCCACTAACAAATACAATCTGGTTCTGATAACAGCTCTGTCTTCTTCAGCTCTGTTTTTTTCTAAAGATTTTGGGATCTGGTTCAGCATGTAGAGCTTCATTTAAACTACTCTTACACCAACATTTCACATGTACCTTGCCTCTATGAAAAAGGCTGTACAAAAAGCTGGCTGGGGGGGAAATCACAGATTTATAGGTTTTAGAGCAAAAGGAGAACATGATGCACAGCTAAACTGACTGTGGCCTTGCTCAGTCCATGGGTTCTTTTATTTAACCTAGCAGCTTGAGAGTGTATATTTGGAACAACATCCAGGCTTGATTAGAATCATAGAATAGTTAGGGTTGGAAAGGACCTTAAGATCACCAAGTTCCAATCCCACTGACATGGGTGGGGACACCTCACACGAAACCATGTCACCCAAGGCTCTGTCCAATCTGGCCTTGAACACTGCCAGGGATGGAGCATTCACAACTTCCCTGGGCAACCCATTCCAGTGCCTCACCACCCTTACAGTAAAGAATTTCTTCCTCATATCCGATCTAATCTTCCCCTGTTTAAGTTTGAACCCGTTACCCCTTGTCCTCTCACTACAGTTCCTCATGAAGAGTCCCTCCCCAGCATCCCTACAGGCCCCCTTCAGACACTGGAAGGATGCTATGAGGTCTCCATGCAGCCTTCTCTTCTCCAGTCTCAACAGCCCCAACTTTCTCAGCCTATCTTCATATATGAGGTCCTCCAGCTCCCTGATCATCCTCATGGCCCTCCTCTGGACTCGTTCCAACGTTTTTGTGTCATTTTATGCTGAGGACACCAGAACTGCACACAATGCTTCAAGTGAGGTCTCACAAGAGCAGAATAGAGTGTCAGAATCACCTCCTTCAACCTGCTGGTCATGTTCCTTTTGATGCAGCCCAGGATGCCTGACACCACTTGGCTTTCACCCCCAAGTCCTTCTTTGGAGGTCTGCTCTGAATCTCTTCTCTGCCCAACCTGTAGCTGTGCCAGGGATTGCTTCGACCCAGGTGGAGGACCTTGCACTTGGCATGGTTAAACTTCACCAGGTTGGCATTAGCTCACCTCACAAGTGTGTCAAGGTCCCTCTGAATGGCATTCCTTCCCTCCAGCATGTCAACTGAACCACACAGCTTGGTGTCATCAGCAAACTTGCTGAGAGAGTACTCAATCCCACTGTCCATGTCATTGACAAAGATGTTGAACAAGACCGGTTTCAGCACCGATCCCTGAGGGACACCACTCGTTACTGGTCTCCAGCTGGACATTGAGCCATTGAGCACAAGTCCTTGTGTGCGGCCATCCAGCCAGTTCTTTATCCATGGAGTAGTCCACCTATCAAATTGATGTCTCTCCAACTTAGAGACAAAGATGTCATGTGAGACAGTGTCAAATGGAAATCCAGGTAGATGATGTCAGCTGCTCTACCCCTGTCCATCAGTTCCATAGCCCCATCATAGAAGGCCACCAAATTGGTCAGGCAGCATTTCCCCTTAGTGAAGCCATGCTGGCTGTCACCAGCCACCTTGTTGTTTTTCATGTGCCTCAGCATGCCTTCCAGGAGAACCTGCTCCAAAATTTTGCCAGGCACAGAGGTGAGACTGACTGGTCTGTAGTTCCCCAGCTCATCCATTTTCCCCTTCTTGAAAATTGGGGTTATATTTCCCTTTTTTCCCGTCACTGGGAGCTTCACCTGACTGCCACGATTCTTCAAATATGATGGACAGTGGCATAGCAACTTCATTCTCCAGCTCCTTCAGGACCCATGGATAGATTTCATCAGGTCTCATGGATTTGTGCGTGTTCAGGTTCTTAAGACAGTCTGGAACCAGATCCTCTCCTACAGTGGGCCTAAGGTCTTCATTCTCACAGTCCCTGCATCTGTCTTCTGAGACTTGGGTGGTGTGGTCAGAGCATTTTCCGGTGAAGACTGAGGCAGAGAAGTCATAAAGAACCTCAGCCTTCTCCAAATCCACAGTAGCCAGTTCTCTTTACAGTTTCTTGAGAGGTTTCACCTTGTCCCTACTGCCTTTTATTTGCAATGTACCTATAGAATCCTTTCCTGTTATCTTTCACATCCCCAGCGAAGTTTAATTCTAAATGGGCCTTAGCTTTCTTAACCTGGTGCCTAGCTTCCCGGACAACATCCCTGTATTCTTCCCAGGCTGCCTGTCCTTGCTTCCACATTTTATAAGCCTTTGTTTTCCCTCAAAGTTTTTTCAGCAGCTCCTTATCCATCCAAGGAGGTCTCCTGGCCCTCCTGCAGCACTTCCTTCTAGTTGGGATGCAACACTCCTCAGCTTGTAGCACGTAATCCTTGAACATCAACAGTCTTGGGCCCCCCTGCCCTCTAGGGTTATATCCCATGGAACCTTACTAAGTAGGTTCCTGAAGAGGCCAAAGTCTGCTCTCTTGAAGTCCAGGGCAGTGAGTTTGCTGCACGCTCTTCTCACTGTCCTGGGGATCTCAAACTCAACCATTTCATGATCTCTGCAATCAAGGCTGCCCTGGAGCATCACATTTCCAACCATCCCTTCCCTGTTGGTGAGCATGAGGTCACAAGGATTTAAAGACTCCAAGTACTGAAGTTTGTCACAGTTATTGAGACTTTGTTCCAATGGTCAATTAGCCTTTCTCTTGAAAGTATTCTTTCTCTGAAAAATCTGTACCTTATTTGTTGGAACTCTGTTAACATCAGACTTCTGAGAAAGGAGTCTTGCTGCTTGACTTCCTCAGCAGGACTGGGGACCCCTTTGTTTTCCCATAGATATTTCTTGTGATCATTAATTTAATTTTTCATGGTGTCAGAAAACTTCTTTATACTCACAAATCCAGTTAAGCAGACATGCTTTTCACCCCAGTATTCCTGTGCTAAAGTTCCAGCATAATAAAAAAATACCATCTTAGAAAAGAGTCAATATGACTGTGATGCTTTTTATTTCGGTTACTAACCACTGGCTTATGATTTTATATGTTTCATGGCTAAGATATTAACACTAGGAAAGAAAGGATATACAGTACGTATTGTAGTTATATGGTAGAAATCACAGTTGCTCCAGTGTCCTGCAGAATATTGTTTTCCGCATTTATTTGTATGTGTCAAATACGCTTTGCAAATGGCTTGAATGCTATTTCTTTTTCCTTAAACAATTTCTATGGCTTAATGATATTGAAAAGGTCCATTGGTCCATGCCCTTACTGTGAGCCTGCCTCCCTGTGTTTTCTTCTGAGAAGTTGAATGCAATCAACGTGTTACTTCCACATACAATGAAAATTGTAAGAAGAAGGGTTTTCAAAAAACCCAAGCAGCATAGAATCATAGGATCACAGAATGGTTTGGGTTGGAAAGGACCTTCAGATCATCTAGTTCCAGCCCCCCTGCCATGGACAGGGACACCACACCCTAAGCCATGTCTTCCAAGGCTCTGTCTAACCTGGCCTTGAACGCTGCCAGGGGTGGAGCATTTACCACTTCTTTGAGCAACCTATTCCAGTGCCTCACGACCCTCACGGTAAAGAACTTCCTTATATCTAACCTGAACTTTCCCTGTTCAAGTTTAAGTATCCTGTGTTCTTTTTCATGTGGTTCCTTTAGAAACCAAGTAAATCCTGCCTCAATGCATGTCTCACTGCTTTACAAGTAATAATCGTGTCTGCTTTCTCCTTAGGGCTCTTCCTGCAATGATGCACTGGGTCAGAACTCAGAGACCAGGAGAAAGTGGTGTGAATATTATCACTGCAGATTTTGTAGAACTCGGCGACTTTATCAGCACAGTCATAAAGCTCAACTATGTCCTGGATGGAGGTGAAGATGACACTACCTGATAGTCCTATGACACGTGTTCTGTTGCACCATTTAGAGTAAAAAAAAAAAAATTAAAAAAATAAAAGATTGCATTTTAAAAGAATTGTCTTGTGAAACACTAATCGTCCTATGACACGCTGAGGTGTTTAGGGCTTTAGTGGATGGGCTTAGGGAAAATGTTTTAATCAGCTGTTATCATTTTTTACATTTGTTTCATGTGAAGAGCAAAACTAAACACGTTTACAGTGTTTGATAAAAGAAGGCCATTTACATGTTCTCCATGAGGTACCAAATGCAATTTATGTGTCTTCTATGGTTACGAATCGTGCCAAGAAATTTCCTGCTTTTGGAACTGTGGGATATATATTGCCCTCTGCCTGCTCACAGCAGGATTCTCAATGGTATGAGCATTGCACTGGGAGTCTGAGGGCAGTATATCTGGCCCACAAATTTTAAGCTGCTACTCTTCATCTGTTACGTTGGTTTAACTGGTTGTATATATTGGTGAGTTACAGTTTAAATGCCTTTGTGAAGTAAATCCAAAGTCATGCCTCATGCATAATCAATGGACAGTAAACATGATGTATTATGTAGCTTGCAGAGGGCGTAGACTAAATCCTGCTTGCTTTTCATTCTCAAAATGGGATTTTTCCACTGTTTGCCCCAGCTCAAGTGGGTAGATATGTGGTGCTGGTCTAAATCTGTATAGGACCTGCCAGTGCATATTTTCCCTTGTTCTAGCCAGAACAAAGTTAGACCAGCTTGGAGCACCACTTACTCCCAGAATTAATCTTACATAAAAGCTTGATCCAATGTCCACTGAATTTAATAGGAAAATTTCCTGTATTTAGCATGGACCGGGGATAGGATCAACAAATTGTTTGTACTGTAAGGTGGGCAGGATTTAGTCCCATAGTAGAAACCTACTTTCTGCAGGACTAAAACTGCACTTAAATAATAAGTGCAGTCTAAGCTTTTCTTTGAGGCAGCTACAAACACAACACTTCTCTGCTGATTGCAAAAAAGATCAGTGCCAGTTTCATCAACGAAAAATTGCTGTACTAAAAAGTGTAGTAGTTCAGTTTCTAGCTAATAACAATGCTCTGTAGTCCTTATATTGTTCTGGGGATATAATATTGCATAACACAAGGTTGGAAGTCTACTGAATGGCACTGTTCTGGCAGCAAAATAACTGATCATGCTACTTTTAATGAAACTTACATAAAACTCAAATACATGAAAAACTTAGTGATTAATAAAATAATAAAATGAAAGCATTGCTGCTGTATTACACCCAACTGGATACAGTGTAATCAATCATATCCCCTGAACATATCAATGCCCAGGCACATAACTTTGGAAAGCAAGACATTTCCTTTGTGCAAAAGAACAGATGCATGATGTCTTTCAAGGAAAATGCTCTCTGAAATATTGCAGGGCTTTCTGGGTTCCCACTAACGTCAAGTTTCTGCTGATATTACTAGAACTTTAGGTTGAGTGAGAAGAGAGAATGGCATCATATGGTCCTTTGCTATTTTCTGTCAGATGATAAGGAATACCACCTACCATCAGAGTTTAGAAAATGAAAAATGGTCTTATTGAGCAGGTAGGTTACAGACAGATTGCAGGGGTTCTCTTGGTTTTAGTTTAGGAAGTGAAAGAAATGAACAGTTGCTGCTATTTTGTACTGAGAGTGTGCCTTGGAAAAAGTATGTGTGTGTGTGTACTATAAAGAAGCATTAAAGTGTATGTGTAGTATAATGACACAATAATGAAATGTATGTGTATGATACAAAGACATCTGTGCTTACATGCATAATAATATTTTGGTTTCTGTACAGGAATATTATAAATTTGGTTGAAATAAAACCTGTGCAGCTGTTATGATGTTATGCCATCTCCTTCAGTAGCAGGTTTTTTTCCCGTATAGGTTAGAACTGTATGAGATGAATCTTACATCCTATATTGAATGATTCTTACATCCAATGTAGTGATATAAGACAGTGAAATCCGTAATCTAAACCGATTGGGTGTTTTACAGCATTAAAACTTTACCCAAACTGCCTCAAAAATTTACCAAGAATCACCATCCATCTTTGTATTAAACAAGGGGTAGGACTCTAGTGTTTTCACCCACAACTAAGCAAGATACTAGGTGGGTTGATGCACTTTGTATCAGTCACCACAGGCTATTCATTCAAGCAAAATTTATGTAACAGACACAAAAAATGAAACATGAGCATACGGGTTTTTATAACCCACCTTATGTGGGCATCCCACATAGAAACATGGAAATCTTTGCTTATTTATTAGCTGTGTGGTGTGAAATGCTCTTTTCATTTTTCTGTTTGGCTGGATTTGTTTGCTTCCAGACTCTTCCTGTCATCCTTCAGCTGCTTAAGTATAGTCAAAAGAGTTAACATCTTAACATCCTTTTAATATAGTGAAGTAATCTGGATCCTTGGGTAGAGTGAAAACTAGGTTTCTTTTTTTGGATTCTGATTGAAATTCTCTTGCATCTGAGAGCATCAATAACAGCGAGTTCCTGCTGGGAACCCCAGCTCAAACACACACCAGACACGCTGAGCTTTATGCTTACACAAAGGTGTGCTCAAAGCAAATGTTCTGCTGTATTTAAGAAAAGTGTGTGTGTGTGTGCCTGCATTTATGAATAAATATAGAGATATCCTGAGCTTGTTAGCATTGTTATTAAATGTTTGCTTAGCATAAGTCTTATTCTAATTGTCATTTGGGTGCTGGAAATAAAAGCACTGCAAAAAAAAGTAAAAAAGGATCCTCTGCCAAGAAGGATAATAAATAAATCATAATGTTTCTCCATTAACGGAAAAAAAAGAGTTAAATTTTGGTCAGAAAAATTATGTTTTCATTTAGCTGTCAGTCTCTTTTCTGTTGGAGAAGCACAGCACTTTATGTTACAGACAGGTAAACAAACTTGCCTTAATTACTAAAACAAAGGTGGGGAGGGGCATACTATCAGTGCTTTTCTGGGGATTTCATCTACGAGGCCACAAAACTGTAAGTCCTGATGGGGATGCGCTCCCTGATTGTATTGTCTGGGAGATCTAAGTGGAAAAGAACCAGGCAGAAAGGACTATGCAGCACAACTCGACCATTCAGGAACCCAGTTTTGGCACCTGTATACAGCTAAAACTCTCTTTGATTTCAATCAGAAATGAGCGTGCAAGTTTAGGTCAGATATGTTGTTCTGAACTGATTTGTTTGGGAGTTTTCTACATATGTATTATGAGGAATCTTTCATGGAAAATTAGATGACTAATCAGCCCATCAGAGGAAAAAATACCTGTCTACAAAACTGATCTTCATAAGCACATATTTACACAAACTGTCATGTCATTCTCCTCCAAAACATTTTTTTCTTTCTGCGCTCATTTGTCTCCTCACTATGTTCATTGTGTACACATCAACTAGTGTTGTTTTCTGATGTTTCCACGTCTTACTTGTTTCTTTTCAGTCATACTTGAAAAATTGAGACTGTGCTGCACAACACGTGCAGTGTCTCAGCTGGTGTAAGCCTACCTGGCTCCATTTTTCAGTTTACACAGGTTGAGATGACTTTATTTGGTACTGATCCTACCTGCAGCAATTTGGACCAAACAGTAGGTGGTCCTGGGGTCCGATTTCTGCCTTGTGTAGAGAGGGATAAGATCAGAATCAGACCACAGGAGCCTAGTTTTAAAATATATATAACAGTGTATTATTTGTATTCCTTTGCTGTTGGTTACATTATTGGTTCTGTTGGTCTTGCCACTTCAAGCCATTCTTTTAAACATACACATATGCATGTATATATATGTGGTATATATATGCATACATGCGTGAGATGGAATGTATGATCCTGTATGCTAGGCTAAGTCTTTCTGTTATACTGATACAAATCTAGACCGTTTCTACTAACCTAAAAGTAGTTACTTTTACCCTGGGATGAGAGAAGAGCAGATAATCAGTGTGTGGTAGCTATATGCTGTGCTGCAATGTAAAACTGTGGAGCTTAACTATACAATATCAAAGTGAAGAGCCCTGAAATCGCTGCTGCAGTGCTGTTTAGCTTGAATATCTTGTATATGGAGCACTAGGTATTATCAGCTGAGTATGCTGTTTTTGGTGATTTTAAGAGTTCAGGTAACACCATTCTAAACATCTGAACTTATCAGTGAAGTTAAAGCTAACAGTGTATATGATGTATTTGCCATATGTCAGTGGTAGCTTCTGTGTTACATGCAGTCACCATTGTTCTGAATTGTGTATGTTTAACCAATGATGGGGTTAAAATGCTCTGTAGTACGTGAAATGTATTGATTACAAGTTTGTAGGAATTCAGTGATCTATTTAGTTTTTACTGTGCTGCTGTTTTGTAGGTGGGGGGGTATGGTTGTCTACAATGTACAATGAAACAATAATTAATCCTAAAGGAAATGGGCAGTTATGTAACCTGCCTTAATGCATTGGCATAATATTGTTTAAATCCAATAATTATCATGTCTGATCTCAAGTGTTACCAAGGATTGCCCATAGGTCTGACTTTCTCACTTTTTGGCACTAAGGAGTTAAACTTGAAGTTACTTGGAGCTTACATGTTGATAAATAAAGAATAGGATATTTGCCTGATCAACTGTCTTGAACGTACAAGTTGGCAAAGACGTGGTTTCCAGAGTGATACAAATCAAATCACTTCTGTGCACACACAGCTCCAGCTGATGCCAGCAGCAGTTGTGATCCTGCAGGCAAATGTGCTAAAATTCATATTCTGTGATACAATCATGATAGGAGAGTGCTGGTACCCTGGCTTTGGGGATGTACGTGGATGCTATGCAATACCTCTTATGTCCCGTGCTGGAACATAGCTGTAAATTCATAGGAAGGGCTTTGATCTCTGTTCCAGTCTAGGTTAGACTGTAAAAATCCTTTATTATAAATTTCAGAGGCTAATCAGCCTAGGCTGGCTTGCACACATACAGCATTCTGCTTTCAGGAGCCACAGCAGCTTTGATTATAAAAAGATATCATAATTTCCCAGTGGCTGGCAAGACCTAGTGCTCTGCTTAGGAAACTATATTGCTCACACCTAAGACCCCTCTACCATTCCCACAGCCAGGTCTAAATCCCCTTTCATGGCTTCTGTCTGAGATTATTTCAGATAATATCTTTCAGATACATCTTTCAGATAATACAGATAATTCAAAAGGGTCCATCTTGTGACTGGCTGTTTGGACAGAGTAGGCAGAGCATGCCTGGCCTACCTGGCTTCACACCCTCTTCTATTATCCTTGTGTAGTTAAAATACAGCGCCTTCCCACTCTTCTCCTTTGCCTCTGGTCAGTGCTCCTTATCTCAACTACTGTGTACACAATCCTTTAACTGCCAGCTGTGAGCAGCAGGGCTCAAAGTATTATAGGTTTGTTGTCCTCAGTAAACATAGCTATCCACAGGTCCTTAAAAGGTGTTAAGTACAGGGCTAAAAGATGGAGTGCCCCTTACCTGGTGTCCCAGGATGGTTTATACCCACAATCCCAAGTTATGTACCCATGTCCTCTTAGATGGGCTGATGAGAATTCAGTTATAAACTTTCTCCCTCCAAATTAAAAACAGATTGGATGATATGCCAGTGAGTATGTCTGAAGATGGAGATACACGTAATTTTTTTTTCTGCAGTGAGATGACACATACTAGTCTCTCCTTTCAGCTCCAGGTCCTACGAAAGCCAATTTGATCAGGAGAGACTCCTTGAGTAGCTGAAGTCAGTTTTGTTGTGAAGCTGGGATCTTTAAAGCAGAATCTTGGGTTATGAAATATATATTAAATCTAAAAATACATGATTAAAAATATAATTTGAAAAAGAAAATGAAGAAATCCACGGGCTTGCCAGGACAGGTGTTAAGTTTTTGAGTGCCTCTGTCATGAGTAGCTTCAGGGTTATATAGATGATGATTAGGATGTTACTGCCACACTGCCTCCTGGCACTGTTCAGTGTCTATGTACAGAAGCCTTCTTATTTCCTGTGAGCATTAATGCATTTGAATGACTTTTCTCTGTTTTGGTGGGAAGAATGATTATGAAACACTGATTATGGAGTTCCTTGTGTGCTGTTCCCACAAAGGTTCACAGAGCTGCACCTTCTCTTTTTAGGATTCAGTGGTACTTTAATAAATGTTGTGTAAAAATGGCTACAGTTCTGTAGAGCAAATGTGAATTTTTCTGACAAGAATGTGTATGTGGTGTAGAAAAAGAGTAATATAAAATCCAGTTTCTTTGTGAAGTTTTTCCAGTGAAATATCTAATAAAGTTCTGGTATCTGTGTTTTTGGTTTATGGTTTCATTGTTACATTCAAGACTTCACATGTAGAAGGGTTCTTAAATACAGTTGTGCAACATGGGGTGGAGTTGGATGTTAGACCCAGGCTGTGCTATTGTGTTAGGAGTGTGCATGATCTGCCCTGTGAGGGCATTGAAGTGAGGGTACTGTTTATACCTCGTTACTGGGGTCCCCTTGAATGCCACAGGACATTGTGATATGTTTGTTCTGCCAGGGACACCACAGGTGTTGGCTGCCTGGCTGCCTGTTTTCCCAGCAGGTCTTTCCAGCCCCAATTTTCCTCAAGCACCAAAGCATATGACCCAACCCTGCATTCTGGGTGAGACTGTGCTGCTCACACTTGTGATTGGTGGTGTCTTGTAAGAAGGAGGGAGGTGGACTGCAGGGACTATACCTCTGAAATGTTAGTCTGCCCCATTGCTCCCCTGGGTGTTCTCAGCATTGTTGCTTGTAGTTCACATCAGCATGGTGAGGAGTGCCCACTGCTGCCAGCGCTGTTGGAGTGGAAGAGCCACTGCACCAAGCCTGGATCCAGGACATGCCATCTGGCAGGTGAGTTCCCTCCATCATCTCCTGGTCCACCATGGGGTGTCTGGGGACCTGTTCCTCAGAGACAAACCTCTTCTAAGAGCTCTGCACCAAGGAGCACAGCCAACAAAGCTGGGCTTTGTGGCATGCTACAAAGGTGAAGTGTGGCACAGAACCATAAAATCACAAAATCAACTGGGTTGGAAAAGACCTTTAAGATCATCAAGTCCAACTGTTACCCAGAACTGCCAAGACCACCACTGTCACCAAAACCATATCACTAAAGCCTCATCTGTGTGGGTTTTGAACACTTCCAGAGATGGTGACTCTATCACCTCCCTGGGCAGCCTGTTCCAATGCCTGAGCACCATTTTGGTGAAGGAATTTTTCCTAATATCCAGTCAGTCAGATACTAAAGCCTTTCAGCATGTCAACAGCTTGGCATTTAAAGTTTGTGTTATTTTTTCTTGCTAGCAATACCAGTAGTGCTGTTTTCCAGGACAGACCTCTTTTGCTCACCTCTCCTGCCAAGTCACAGGCAAACCCAGCTCAAGTGCTCTGCTCCTATGCTCTTCATGCTCTCTCGCTTGGCTCAGTTTGAAACCAAGGAGCCATGCACAGGCTGACAGGATTTGCAGAAGAAGGTGCCATGAGAGATGGGCAATTCCAAGGAGGCCTCTCTGTCAGTGACTCACTGTGGAAATCCATGAAATACACTTGTCTGCTCTTTAAAATGTCTCTTCTCTTTTTCCTATTCCACACAGATTCTCTGCTCAACGCAGAGAATGACTTTTCCTCATTGCAAAAGGGGCTCTCTTCTCTCTCCACTTTTTATTTTGGGTTGTTTTTTTTTTCTGAACTACTCCAATAAAAGGCTAAACAGGCCAACTTTATCCTGCTGTTGCAATAGCTATTATACTCCAAATACTGCCTCTGTCCTAACTGTTAAAATAGTGGTCTGATGTTAACATGAGAATGCAGCCAGCTGAGGTGTAGATGGCTCTAAGAAAGCATGTATAACAGTAGATAAGAGAGGTATTTAGTAAATGGTTCTGGTTCCAGGAAGTAATTGTATATCAAATTACTGGATTTGAGAGGAAAAGATTAAAAAAAAAAATGTCTTAAATGTTTTCAGTTTGGTAACGTAGTTCAACTCTTCTCTCAGAAGGTCAATTTAAAACAGATTTTAAGGAAAATAAGCACTTTATGGGCATAGGCACAGTGTAAATGGCAAATAGAACTTTCACATTTTTGGCCTAGTCTCTTCCTACTTAGTGTCCTAGCTACAGTTTCTGGCATTATTAACTTATTTTTGTTTTTTCACCCAGCAACTGTGGAATTTCTGAGAAAAAAATAATTGCATTGTAAGTATCTTGATTGAAATCAAGTAACTTAAATAACTGGTCTTAATCAGGTTTATGTCTTCACCTACAAAACAAAAATTTACGTAACAAATTTTAATCTTACTTTCCTTTTTCTTCATTGTAACTTTTTGCTGTGTAAAGACAGGTTAATCCTTACACATAACCGTTAAGACCTGACCTAGCAGCTGTGGAATATCACATTGGACTTGGTATGTCTGCTGAACAGGAGGGTAAGGTATACACATGGGTCAACAAGTATCTATTTTAACACACATTCATGTAGACTCTTATTTAATCTTTTATTTTGTGAGGAAACAGCGAAAGCCATTTCTTATATATGGATATTTTTTTATTTAGTTTTTTTTCATGCTGTCTCCTGAAGAGGATTAGAGTGAATTAACACATAGAAAATCAGCACTATGGCTAATAAAAAAAATTGTTGTAAATAAAATGGAGCTAAATATGCCATAACGCAAAGAAAATCTATATCAACACCTTTGTTAAAATCTTTGGAAAGTCATTAACTAAATGAAAAAATTTTGATCTAGAGTTGGGGATTTGAGTAGGTTGTTTTTTTTTTCCTTTTGATTTTCAATTTCACTTATACTTTTAGGACCAAAAAAAAAAACCCCCAAAAAATGTATATATTTTTGCTCATAGATAGAATCATAGAATCATAGAATAGTTAGGGTTGGAAAGGACCTTAAGACCATCTAGTAACAACCCCCCTGACATGGGTGGGGACACCTCCCACTAAACCATGCCACCCAAGGCTCTTCCAACCTGGCCTTGAACACTGCCAGGGATGGAGAACTCACAACTTCCCTGGGCAACCCATTCCAGTGCCTCACCACCTTCACAGGAAAGAACTTCCTCCTTATATCAAATCTAAACTTCCCTCCTTAAGTTTCAACCCGTTACCCCTTGTCCTATCATGACAGTCCCTCATGAAGAGTCCCTCCCCAGCATCCTTATAGGACCTCATCACATACTGGAAGGCTACTCTGAGATCTCCACGCAGCCTTCTCCAGGCTGAATAGCCTCAACTTTCTCAGCCTATCTTTATATGGGAGGTGCTCCAGTCCCCTGATCATCCTCGTGGCCCTCCTCTGGACTTGTTCCAACAGTTCCATGTCCTTCTTATGCCGAGGACACCAGAACTGCACACAATACTCCAAGTGAGGTCTCAGGAGAACAGAATAGAGGGGCAGGATCACCTCCCTCGACCTGCAGCCCACAATACGGTTGGCTTTCTGGGCTGCGAGCGCACACTGCCAGCTCATGTTCATTTTCTCATCAACCAACACCACTTGGCTTTCACCCCCAAGTCCTTCTTTGGAGGTCTGCTCTGAATCTCTTCTCTGCCCAACCTGTAGCTGTGCCTGGAAATGCTTCGACCCAGGTGTAGGACCTTGCACTTGGCATGGTTAAACTTCATCAGGTTGGCATCAGCCCACCTCACAAGTGTGTCAAGGTCCCTCTGGATGACATTCCTTCCCTCCAGTGTATCAACTGAACCACGCAGCTTGGGGTCATCAGCAAACTTGCTGAGGGCACACTCAATGCCACTGTCCATGTCACTGACAAAGACATTGAACAAGACCGGTGCCAGTACCGATCCCTGAGGGACACCACTCGTTACTGGTCTCCAGCTGGACATTGAGCCATTGAGCACAACTCTTTGAGTGTGGCCATCCAGCCAGTTCTTTATCCACCAAGTGGTCCATCTATCAAATTGATAGACAATTTACAGACAAGGATGTCATATGGGACAGTGTCAAACGCTTTGCACAAGTCCAGGAAGATGACGTCAGCTGCTCTACCCCTGTCCATCAGTTCTGTAGCTCCATCATAGAAGGCCACCAAATTGGTCAGGCAGCATTTCCCCTTAGTGAAGCCATGCTGGCTGTCACCAACCACCTTGTTGTTTTTCATGTGCCTCAGCATGCCTTCCAGGAGAACCTGCTCCAAGATTTTGCCAGGCACAGAGGTGAGACTGACTGGTCTGTAGTTCCCCAGCTCATCCATTTTCCCCTTCTTGAAAATGGGGCTTATATTTCCCTTTTTCCAGTCATTGTGAAGTTCTCCTGACTGCCATGATTCTTCAAATATGATGAACAGTGTCTAGCAGCTTCATTCTCCAGCTCCTTCAGGACCCGCGGATGGATTTCATCAGGTCCCATGGGCTTGTGCATGTTCAGGTTCTTAAGATGGTCTTGAGTCAGATCTTTTCTTACAGTGGGCCTAAGGTCTTCTTCCTCACAGTCCCTGCATCTGTCTTCTGAGACTTGGGTGGTGTGGTCAGAGCATTTTCCGGTGAAGACTGAGGCAAAGAAGTCATTAAGAACCTCAGCCTTCCCCAAATCTGGGGTAGTCACTTCTCTTTATAGCTTCTAGAGAGGTCCTACGTTGTCCCTAGTCTGATGAGTAGAAAAGAGAAGTCTTCCTGGTTTATAAGTTTGGGTTTTTTTCAGTTTTGACAAAGCCAATCATTGAACTAAACTAAATAAAAAAAAAAAAAAGATTATTGATTTCTGCCAAGGATCCCACATACGAAAAAGCGAGTCACTTCAGTAATCTTTATTTACTCCATGTTTAGTGCGGGGAGCCTTTCCCATTTCAGCTTTTTATGTTGTCAGTGCTTCAGTATGAACAAAGTGGAAATTATTTTGAGTACTAAATATTCAATGCAAGCTTTTGTTTGGATCAGTATCAGTCAACAGAACCTCTATCTCTAAAATGGTGGAAGCGATATTCAGTTTTCAAATAGTCATTAATAGCTAGCATACCTGGAAAGGGGGGCAGCTGGAATAGAATCTCTTGGGAGAGAGGGAGAATTTGACTCTTGTGCTGATGGAGAGGAGTGCGGTTGGGCTGGCACAAACTGCAGGTGCTAATCAGCTGTAAAAGACCCAAACTAGTTGCTGAATTTCACAGGTCAGCTCTGAACAGAATGTCCTTGGTGGCTGTGCTGTGGAAAAAGACTTGTATTTCGGGGAGAGTCAATGGGAAAAAGCAAAAATCTTAGCGCAGGACAACTTTATTTACCTGAGAGGGGAGTTATTGCCTTAGGAGGCATCACATGGGAAGTGGCTGGGTCTGCTGCTTTGTAAAATGTATCAGTAAATGTTCCAGGTGTTTTGTTTCTCTGGGAATCACTGATGTAAATAGCCTCCCTGCTTGATCTTACAAATTCATCCCAGCCAATATGGCCTGAAAGACATACATGAACACCTTCACCTTCAAATAAGCACATTTGAGTCAGACCAAGCCATGGAAATAGAAAAATTTCTGTGGAGTTAGACAGATAGGAGTTCCCAGGGCTTTGGGAGAGCCACAGCTCCACAACACACTTAAACTAACAGGAAGAGAGCTTTAAAAAAATCTTGTGCTTGACTTAATGCATGTGGTCCTTGCTCATGAGTCATGCAATGTATGCAGACATATTCTATTTCCTTCTTCCTGTGGTGTTTGCACAAGAAACGTCATCCTCATTAGCAAAACTATTGTTTGACCAAACAGTTTCCATTCCCGAAGTAGCCATTACATTTCTGAAACTCATAAACATCTTAAAAGAAAGCTTGTACAACTTGAAAAAGAAAGAATTGGACAGCATGAGTTGGTATGTATTTTAGATAGGTCAGGTACTACATAAAGGAGACAGACAGAATGTATCCTACCTTGAAGTCTAAAAGCCTACTATTAGTGAATTGTGTGAGTCATCTGGCTTTGCTTTTCCAGTAACAAAAGAAACCCTAAAGCCCATCTCTCAGCTTGCATTCAAGTCCAGAAGGAGGGTGCATTGTGCTACTGGGTGATACCTGAAACAATTGTTTATCCCTGAGTTTCCAAGCCCTTCCTGTACTGGTGCAGATCTAGCCTTCAGACAAGGCGCCTCCTGCTGATGAGAGCACTGGCATCTGCCAGGGTTTAGCAATTTTTCTAGTGCTGTGCTCATCAATCTGGCAGTCATCTGACCAGAGCCATCAAAGATCTTGCAAAAGTTTTTTGAGGTTTGGTTTCTTGATAGAAAATTACCATTTATTTCCCTGCAGTAATGGGAAGATTTGCCCATGTTCATTAAAACACTTCACACAAAATCTGAGCGAACAGTTTTTCTACTGTCTCTTGTATCTTCTACGCTATAAAATTCACTTCTGCTCTTCCTCTAATTGCAGCATTAAAAAATAGAAAGCATAGGAAGTTGTCAGAAATAAAGTATACTGGATGTACATTTATATGTCTTGTAGGTCATACAAAGTCACTGCAAGCTCCCAAAGTGGCCAGTATATTTTAATAATTCCATTGGCATTGCATTTCTTCAAGAATAAGTGTCTGTTTTGGGGTTTTTTTTTAGTGGAAATTAATATGCTATTAGCAGTGAATATAGCTAGTGAAAGTTTGTAACCTGTTCTCTGGGCTATTGAGAAATGTATATTTGTCATCTGCCTACTTTTATCCTCTAATGACTGTTAGCATCAGCCCTGACACGACGTGTAAGTAGTGGAGCAATAAAATTAATTCTCTTTGGTGATCAAAAAAGCAAATCACAGTAGGGATCATGAAGAAAAGAATAACAACAGTTATGTGTTCATGTAAGCAGCATCTGCATTTCAAGTACTGAGTGTATTTTGGTTAGCCAGATTGTGACAGATATAAATAAGGCTCAGAAGCGCAACAAGGGTGAGGAAAGTTGTGACTAACTTCCACCTCAGGAAAGACTAGGTCAGGACTCTTCAGTGTGGAGAAGAGGCTGATAGGAAGAGGTAGATAAAAGGCTATGAAACCATGGGTGGCATGGAAAGGGTCGACTGCAACTGATGTCCCACAAGTGGAATGAGGCATCAGCTGAATCTTGTTGGAGGCATGTTCAGAGCAAACAAAAGGAGGTGAAACAAAAAGGTTTCACCTGCTGTGTACTTACATTGGGAAAGTTCTTGCTGCAAGATGCTGGTGTGGGTGTTGAATACTTTCATCAGCCCAAAGGGAGACGAGGCAAGTCCATAAAAATTTATTAAAGGTTACTAAATGCGTAGGCAGTGAATTCATCTCAGGAAGTTTCTAAGCTGCGAATAGTTGGAGGCTTGAGAGTGCTTAGTGTTATGTTGCTTCATAACAGAAAGGAAAACTTCTGAAGGTAAATAAAGCATAACCTTTCACACAAATCAAAATTGGATAGCACCTGACTAGTGATGAATAGGAAAAAAGTCAATTTATACCACATGGATGTGAAGGTGAGTTCTGCTTGCATAGCTCACTGTTGAGCACCCTACTGATTTGTTATCAGTCACAGGATAATTCAAGTTAATCTATTTCCATATTTAATCCTTCCTAATACCCTTTGCTAGACAGGATTATCAGATGGTGAAAACATTATCTTGAAGAAAAAGATCCTGCTATGTCTTCATTCATCTATTTATCAAATAGATGGATTTATCTGTTTATCAAATAGATTATTTATCAAGTAGATGAATGAAGGCATAGCAGGATAGTACTGATTTTCAAAAGGCTGCCTGGTTATTCACCCAACCCACGTTTGTGTAACAGGTTTTTTGTGAACCAAAGACTTGTGTATTTAATTTACAGCAGAGTAGACAACCAGGTCTACTTTATTAGCTGAAGTCTCAGCTTGTCACATTGCCTAGTATCAAACTGATTTGCATGCCTTGTCTCCATAGTCTAATCTCAAGTTGTCATGTCTTCATGCTCCATGTTCAGTGAAATAAGGACTGCAATAACCTTTTCCAGACGAAAAGCAAGCTTCCATATTGAATGCTTTGGGATGATTAACTATGTAGGTACACAAATGGGGAATCGTACCCATGATTCATGGACCTGCACAAAATAGCAGTGCTCCAATTGATCAAACCTTTTAGAGATGAGTTTGTTGTCTGCTTGAATTACTGCATTACTAAAGCTTTAATATGATTAGATCATGTGTTTTTTTCTTTAAAATATGAAGATTATTACTCTGTACATCTGTGCAGACAATGTACTCTGCAAGAAAATCAGGTAATCTGTACTCTCCTTACTGGAACAGTTAAATGTGCAAGCTAAACTTGGCTGAACCTTTTTGTACATGTGCATAATTGGTTTGCATGTAACAAGGAAGGGAGGGGGAACTTCTTTCAAAAAGCAGCTTTCAAAATCTAACAGCACCACCATAAACACGGGCTACATAGTCTGAACAGTGGGGTTTTAATATGTAGGAAAATCAAATCTGAAAGTGGGGGAATGGTATGGACAATTAGCTGCCCCCCTTTTGAAATGCAGCGAGGAAAACCTCGTGCATCTCATAGCTAGTGAAAATTGATGGGAGCTGTCATATCATTCGTTGCCATCTAGTGCTGTAAGTACACTTGTTGGTTTTAGTGAGGACAAAGGCTCCTTGAAGAAGTATGGACCATCCAGTCAGGTGTTACGAGTACTTAAGATACAGAAAATTTAGACTGGCAATAAATTGTTAAGACCTGGTGCCCTAGGCTACCGCAACACTCTGTCCAGAGCAAAGAACATCAGGTAGTAAATATCTCAGCTTTCTAAGGGTTCAGTTAAATGGTCCTGGATTTATAAAATTTGACTGCAATTTAGCCTGATGATGACAAATTGGTGATTTAAAACCAGAAATAGGAGCACATGAAAGCAAATGCAACCCCACCCTTCCTGGAGCAGCGTAAGAGGAGGCTGTTTTCTAGTGAAGGGAGTAAACAAAGCTGCTTCTGCTCTCAAATATTTGTCATCTTCCCCCTCCTTTTGCTTTAATAAAGCCTGAGTTCTAAATTAGAGCTTTCTAAAGGACTTGACAAAGAGAAATGTAAATCAACAGTTTACATTAAGCTGCTTTTCAACTTTCAGGGCTGCTTTTTCTGTACATTGAAAGTACCAGTTGTGCAAATGCTGCAGTTAACAAGTGCAGAGTGTGTTAATTTGCCTGTAATCATAATGTTTAACACAGTAGAGCTCTGAGAAGCATTTCCCCTGATGTTCTATTTCTGCAGCTAAGATTAGATTTTGGATCAAATAAATAAAACTTTTAGAGTCAAAAAGGAGTTTAATTTTAAGGACCAAATTACTCTTGTGAGAACTTGTATATGCTAGTAAATTATTCAGTAACTCTCCTGATACATTTTTTTCTTAATTTGCCCTTTTTCATCTTTCAGAAAGAAGATCTTGACCTTCTCAAAGAATTAAATAAACAGCCTGGAGAATTACACTGACAATTTTGTAGTAACTTTTAGCCCTACAGCACTGTGAAGAGCGATAGATAATTGGACTGTAATGTTTCTCTTTTCATATCAGGCCAAAGGCTTGGCCTGCTACTGATGCAAGGAGCTCTTTTTTTAACTCTTTCTTAGGCACTGTGGACAAAACCAGGACAAAAACCTGATACCAGTGGTGTTTATTGACAATGTTCTGCAGCTTCTATTGCAACTGCATTGAATGGATCAAGTGAGTCAAAGGAAGTGGTTTAGTGGAACTTTCATGGGTGTCAAACATCAGTGGTAACTTCAGGTCTTGTGTGTCTTGAGGGACACAGTGCATGATCAGAAATAGTTATTAATAGATACAAATGGGATTTATTTACAAGTCTGGACATGTTTTCTCTTACTTCAAAGAAAATGGTAAATATTGTAGCATTAAAGATGCTAGGCTGCATCAAAAAAAGAGTGACCAACAGGTTAGGGAGGTAATCCTGCTCCTCTGCTCCACTTTAGTGAGACCCCACCTTCAGTACTGTGTTCAGCTCTGGGATCTTAGAGCAGCTTCCAGTACCTAAAGGAGCCTACAGGAAAACTGGTGTAGGACAAAGGGGAATGACTTTAAACTGAAAGAAGAGAGATTTAGATTACAGATTAGGAAAAACTTCTTTACAATAAGAGTTGTAAGGCACTGGCACAGGTTGCCCAGAGAAACTGTAGCTGCCCCATCCCTGGCAGTGTCCAAGGCCAGCCTGGACAGGACTTTGAGCAACCTGGTCTAGTGGAAGGTGTCCCTTTCTCAGTTTTATTTGCTCCGCTCTTGGTACTTTCTTGACATTTGTAACTCTACAAAGTGAGGGTAAGATATTGGTGCTCTAATTTGCTAGCAGTTCGCTTGGCAAAAGCATGAAGCCATGGGAATGGGAGGGTCTGTGGATTTTGCAGGCAGCCAGGGATGGCAGTGGTGTGAGGCTTGGGGTCCAGCATGTGCCCAGCTGCCCATGAGCAAACTGGAACAGTTTCTCTCTCCACTGGAGAAGCAACCTCTGTTGCATCATGTTGCAAAGGATTCCTTTTTAGACTGTAATATGTCTATCAGTTCCTATACCTTTAACCTGTTCTTAAACAGCAGCATTTTCCTTCTCCGACTGCTGTATCCAAGATCTGTTATCTGAGATCCCTTTAATTGCATTTTTATGATAGATGGAGATCGCTCTTCAATTTCTTTGCTGTATCTTGAAGTTTGCCTTCAAAGCTGCAGATGGCTCTCCTGTATGAGTAACACCCTCTGATAGTTCCTAGGCATTTCAGGGTATAAGCATCTCTCCATAACACATCCAAGCGCCTCTATGTTGCATCTGTGTGTCCAGATGGCAGATAGAATACTTTAAAACACTGTCTGCAAGCTACACGAATCCTGTTGCTTTGAAGGTGATGAAGTATGCAATTCTCAGTTTATCTGTATATGGATGAAAGAGAAGAATTTTCAGGAAATTCAGGAGAGACATCTGATTCTGAAATGAGCTTGTTCTTCAGACCAGACCTAGGACTTGGATAAATCTCAGCCTTTAAGGACTCTGTTTCTGGTTACTATATATCCATGTGGTCCCACTGCAGTTACTAAAGCAGCATATATGCTAGGTTATTGCCTGTCTTTCCCTGGCATTTAAGCCTTATTTATGTTTAATCACACTGAATTCAGTCCCCTGGCAATCATCAAGAGCTCAAAATATTGCCACCTGGGCCGACCTCCAGGTGCCATGCAAAGAATGTTGTACTGGTATTGGGGGTTTTACAGGAATTTTGCAGTGGCTAATTGTGAACTAAGCTATCCACAGGCACCTTCACTGGTCCTTCTGTTTTCAAACCTGACAGATTTCGGATATTTTTTGGCAGGGAAGGAGACAAGAAAATATCCACTTCTTCATCCCCTCATTGACCAAGAATGTTCTTGGGATGCCTAAATAAACTGAAGTTTGGTAGGACTTAATGGATCTGGGTTGCATCAGTCTGTCATAATTCCTTTCACAGTGTTGCTCAAGGACCAAATCAGGTGAAAAGTGGCTGCTGGAAAACAAACAATGAATGTGCAACATGGGCAGCTGTAAGGCTGTGGAGACAATTTACCTTAGCCACTAGCCAAACATTCAAATGTGTTTATGTGGTACTTCGAACAATTCAAGACTTAAATCAAGAAGAGTGCTTTGCGGTGACTTAGCAGCCTATAAAATCCCACATTAAGAAGACAAACACATGTAATGGGAGATGTGCTTGTTTTATCCTAAAGTTCGTAACTGTTGCTCAGCTAGTGCTCAGTGTATTGTTTCCCGTATCAGACACCATTAAGGATTGCATGACTTAATTTCTGAGTCTCTGCTGATTGATTCAGCTGTGTTTTGGTCTAAAAGTTTTATTGCCATGAATTATAAAATACAGTAATTCTTACTGCAGAGGTGGTCCATACAGTCTTGGAGCTGAATATTAAGGTATTAAAGGGCAGGTTTTGCTTCCCCTTACAAGTGGTGATGATGCAACTGCAACTCACTCACCTCAATTCAGATAACAAGGTCCTGTTGTGACTTAATTGATATAGATCCAGTTTTCATGGTTTCTCCTGAGGACTCAAAAAAGATCAGTTTTTGCTCATGTTCATAAATTCTTGAGTGAATAGTGCAATTAGGCTTTAAATGATATTTAAAAAATTAAATCAGTTTTTTAATAGTACCTCTTCACCATTCTTGCATTGTGTTAGGCAGAAAACAGTGAGCCTGGCTATAATAAGCACACATGCACACACATATACGTGAGGCAATATTTGTATTAAAGAAGTTGTGATTTCTCTTGGGAGAGCATTCAGCACGAGCTTCCTGCCGTACAGCACTGTTCTCTCACTTTACCTGTATCTGAATGTGTTCTACAAATCCACTGTGTATAGCTTGAATACTATTTTGCTTTATTTAATTTAGTAACCCTAAAACTGCCTTTGGATCATATGATCTTTCATTCTCATCAGATTGTGAGGATCCTAGAAACGGGAAGTCTCTATGCAGAGCTGATATCAGCTGGATCTTTTCTAATTAGCTCACACTCCTGGTAATTAATACTTCCTTTAGGCAATGGATCCTTCTTTCCCTCAACTGTTCCAATTCTTCTATAAGACCTTTATGATCATCAAAATAATAAAGTCAAATTCCTGTGAATGAAACTGAATCACACCTCACTCATTCATAAGAAAAATGAAGTTACTATGGTATCACTAAAATCATCAAACTTTTTTTTTTTTTAATTAGGTATTTTGTTCAAAAAACAATTAAAATTCCTTCATGGGTTTGGTCATACAGAACATGGTCCTTTTCACTATTATCTTCTTGTCCAAACTTCCAGTTCTAGTCACTGTACTAATCCTTCTTCTGCATACTCTCCTGTTACCCATTGAGTCTCTCTGACATTTCACTTAATGGAAGCCTCTTACCTGACTTCATCTTATTTTTTTTTTACTATATAAAGAAAGCTTCAACCACTATGATCAGAAAATATCAAAAGAATTTTAAAATGAAGAGTCCTTTATTGTTCTTCTCAATGCTATACTTACAACCTTGCTTTTAATTTTGCCCTTTTCTGATTTTGGTCTGAAGGAATAGCCTATTTGTACCCACAGATGGAGCTAACTATGGCTGTAGCATTGTTATTGCACCATGTTGTTCCTATGTAGCTTAAAAAATTCAGGTAACTGGCCATTTTCTTACCTCTGCTGAGCAGAATTAGCACTAAAGTATAGGCTGGACATTAATGACTTAAATTGCCTTTAATGAAATGAAAGATATTTTGCATAAACTTGGCTGAGGTGAACAGCATTAAAAAAGAAGGCTAATCTCTGATATATGTTGCTTAATTTGTTTTTATAGGTTCCCTTGGGCTTAATTAATGCAGTGGTGCAGTCAGCTTTCTCACAAGGCCCTCCATCACTAGCAGTGCTGAAAAGCCATTCATTATCTTTACAGGGCAAAGTTGGTGCTAAGCTAGTGTTCATGTAATGTACCATGAGTCTGGTGACTGTAATATGCTGATGGTGTTCACGGTTCAGCTTGTTGTAAGTTATATCACCAAGACTGACTTTAAACATCAAAATGGGAAACTGTATAGCCAGAAATGTGATCTTGGAATATCTTTTTCATAGTTACTAGAAGGCCTACCTGGTGACCATGTTTCACAGCCAGCCAGTTTGTGGTGTCTCAGCAGGGAGGTATGCAATGATAGTCTGGAGCAGCCTGTGGAGGATAAACCATAACCAGGGCAGCCTAGAGTGCTCCTAAGCCTCTGTGAAGACATGGTGGTTGAGTGGATGGATGGAAGGATGGATGGATGGAAAGAATGGAATAAGATTATTACTGCACTATAAACTGGACAAGCAAACACGAGTGTCACAGCTGGGGTTTTTATGTCCTAGCAACTTATACAGAAGCTGGAATCCAGGGTTTTCCATGCCCAAATGCTGAGAATAGGAATATTTGGTGGAAAAAGTGTGGGTGGTAAAGCAAGCCTCAAAATGCCTCCCGTTAGTAATATTGATGCTTCAGAGCCCTAAGTGTGTTGAGTTAGTCATGAGACCTACTTCCTGTGCAGTTAAATCTTGGAGGGAATTGTGGGCTTGCGTCTTCACCAGTTTCCTCCGTCAGCAGCCTTCTTGCGTCCTGCATCCTCAGAGCTCACAAGCACAGAACAAAAGTTCTTATGGTATGTTCCCCTTTCTACAAAGCACTGTCTTCTCTCCCCAGCATAAGTTCATGCAGATGGCAAGGACCAGAGATAGGAGTCCAGGCTGTGCTCAGCTGTGCTGCAGCATGTGATGAGAAACAGAACTGGTTGTCAGTGATGTCTTTATACAAGAAAATTAACAACTTGAAGATCATGTAGTCGATTTAGAGGTGAGCAAACCTTTTTTTAAACAGGTGAATAAACCCCTGAATCTAAAAATTGATGAGGAAAAGGGCAGGAAAAGTAAGTGACTCAGCATAATCCATAGAAAAGAAAGAACGGGACTGGGTGTTGTAATTTCTAGTTCCTAACCTTGTGTTTGGTTGTCTGGACAATTCTTCCCTCTGCTGCTGTATCTTGAATTTCATTAATCTGATTACTTCAATGGGAACAAGGAGCAAGACCTTAAGGATGGGATTTTCGAGGACAGTTGAGGGAGTTGGCTGCTGATTTCCATAGTTAGTTTATTGTTATTAATATCTATTGGAAAGTCAAGGTCCCAGCTACTTCTAAATGATGGTTTATGGAATTTGAAGATCTTTTCTTCACCTCTCACTTGCACAGCAAGAAGTCAGACAAATTATGTGGAGCCTGGTAGAGCTGTCAGCTGATTGTAGTATTTGTGGGCCACTGCATGTAGCCATCAGTTTCTTTGACAGGTAAGTATGCCCATTTTTAGGCAGTTAAAAAAAATTGAAAACTAAGTGACAGGTGGACCACAAAATCACAGTGTGACCTACTGGATCCACCTCTTGAATGCCTCAACATGTGTTATAAGAGGTAAGGCTGAAAATCTTAAACTCAAAAATGGCTTACTGAAGACCTACTGACCACTTGGGCAGGGGAATGGACAGCCTACGACTACATGGCAGCAAGGAAGGAATCGCTAACCCAGGAAGCTGGGAAACGGTAACAGGAAAAAACAATAAAAAAAGGAGGAAGAGGACAATTAAAAGCAAGGGGTTTCCTCCTAAATCTGTTGTCCCCAACCAGAACCGCTTTGTTGTCCTGCAGGGGGCTGATGAGGAACCACAATCCCACCAGGAACAACCGGCTGATCCACTGGTAAAGAAGATCTCTACTGGTGCTGCCAGGAAAAAGCGGCGGGCCGTAGTAGTAGGGGACTCTACTCTGAAAGGAACAGAGGCACTCATCTGTCGGCCTCACCCAGGCTCAAGGGAGGTGTGTTGCCTACCAGGGGCACGGATCAGGGATGTTGCAGAGAAGCTGCCTGCTCTAGTCGGTCCCACTGACTATTACCCACTTCTAGTGATCCCTGTGGGTGCTACTGATATAGATAGCAGTAGCCAGGAGAACATAAAGAAGGACTACAGAGCTCTGGGGGAGGTGGTTAGGGGCTCTGGAGCGCAGATTGTCTTTTTGTCAATTCTCCAGGATACAGGGCAGAACCTCAAAAAGGCTAGGAGGATTGGCCAGGTTAATAAATGGTCAGAAGGGTGGTGCTATAGTCAGGGGTTTGGGTACCTTGAACATGGGACTCAATTTAGGATGCCAGGTCTACTGGGGGCTGGTGGAGCTATTCTGACAAAGAAAAGGAAGAGTGGATTTAGGAGAGGCTTGCCAGACTGGTCAAGGATGCTTTAAATTAGATGTGTTGGGGGTGGGGGGCATCATTCCATCCCAACACACCCAAGTCAGTTGCCAGCACCTGTAATAACGTTCAGAGCTATGTAGAGATATTCCAGCTGCTCCAGCCAATGAGCCGGCTTCAACTGGAGCTCAGCTCAGATGCCTCTATACAAATGCCCGTGGCATGGGGAACAAACAAGAAGAATTAGAGATGTGTGCACGTGTATGGGTGTATGATATCATAGGCATCACAGAAACATGGTGGGATGGCTCCTATGACTGGTGTGTTGGAATGGAAGGTTACAGGCTGTTTAGGAAAGACAGGCCCGGTAGGCAGGGAGGGGGAGTTGCTATTTATGTTAGGGATAGGCTGGAGAGTATGGAACTCTGTCTGGGGACAGGTGAGCAGTCGACAGAGAGTTTGTGGGTCAGGGTTAAAGGGAGAACAGAGATGGGAGATATTATTGTAGGGATCTGTTACAGACCACCTGACCAAAAGGGCTCTGTGGATGAAGCGCTCTATAGACAGATAGGAACAGCCTCATGCTCGCAGGCCCTTGATCTCATGGGAGACTTCAACCACCCTGATATCTGTTGGAGGGATGGTACGGCCCGGCACAAGCAACCCAGGAAGTTCCTTGACTGTGTGGAAGACAACTTTCTTCTGCAAGTAATGGAGGAGCCAACAAGGAGAGGTGCCATGCTTGACCTCGCTCTCACCAACAGGGAAGGGCTGGTTGGAAATGTGATGCTCCAGGCCAGCCTTGATTGCAGCGATCATGAGATGGTCAAATTCGAGATCCTCAGGACAGTGAGAAGAGCGTGCAGCAAGCTCACTGCCCTGGACTTCAAGAGAGCAGACTTTGGCCTCTTCAGGAACCTGCTTAGTAAGATTCCATGGGATATAGCCCTAGAGGGCAGGGGGGCCCAAGACTCTTGGTTGATATTCAATGCTCACTTGCTGCAAGCTCAGGAGAGTTGCATCCCAACTAGAAGGAAGTGCTGTAGGAGGGCCAGGAGACCTCCTTGGATAGATAAGGAGCTGCAGAGGAAAATTTGCAGAAAAAAAGAGGCTTATAAAAGCTGAAAGCAAGGACAGGCTGCCTGGGAAGAATACAGGGATGTTGTCCAGGAAGCTAGGCACCAGGTCAGGTAAGCTAAGGCCCACTTAGAATTAAACTTGGCTAGGGATGTTAAGGATAACAGGAAGGGATTCTATAGGTACATTGCAAATAAAAGGCAGGCTAGGGACAACGTGGGACCTCTCCAGAAGATATCAGGAGAACTGGCTACTCTGGATTTGGAGAAGGCTGAGGTTCTTAATGACTTCTCTGCCTCAGTCTTCACCGGAAAATGCTCTGACCACACCACCCAAATCTTGGAAGGCAGACGCAGGGACTGTGGGAATGAAGACCTTTGGCCCACTGTAGGAGAGGATCCGGTTCGAGACCATCTTAAGAACCTGAACGCATACAAGTCCACGGCACTTGATGAAATCCATATGCAGATCCTGAAGGAGCTGGAGAATGAAGTTGCTATGCCACTGTCCATCATATTTGAAGAATCATTGCAGTCAGGTGAAGTTCTCAAAGACGGGAAAAAGGGAAATATAACCCCATTTTCAAGAAGGGAAATATAACCCCATTTTCAAGAAGGGGAAAATGGATGAGCCGGGAAACTACAGACCAGTCAGTCTCACCTCTGTGCCTGGCAAAATCTTGGAGCAGGTTCTCCTGGAAGGCATGCTGAGGCACATGAAAAACAACGAGGTGGTTGGTGACAGTCAGCATGGCTTCACTAAGGGGAAATGCTGCCTGACCAACTTGGTGCCCTTCTATGATGGGGCTACGGAACTGATGGACAAGGGTAGAGCAGTTGATGTCATCTACCTGGACTTGTGCAAAGTGTTTGACGCTCTCACATCCTTGTCTCTAAGTTGGAGAGACATCAATTTGATAGATGGACCACTCCGTGGATAAAGAACTGGCTGGATATCTGCACACAAAGAGTTGTGGTCAATGACTCAATGTCCAGCTGGAGACCAGTAATGAGTGGTGCTCAGGGATCAGTGTTGGGACCAGTCTTTTTCAACATCTTTGTCAGTGACATGGACAGTGGGATTGAGTGTGCCCTCAGCAAGTTTGCTGATGACCCCAAGCTGCGTGGTTCAGTTGATACACTGGAGGGAAGGAATGTCATCCAGAGGGACCCTGACACACTTGTGAGGTGGGCTGATGCCAACCTGATGAGGGGACTGGAATGCCTCCCATATGAATATAGGCTGAGAAAGTTGGGACTGTTGAGACTGGAGAAGAGAAGGCTGTGTGGAGACCTCAGAGCAGCCTTCCAGTATCTGAAGGGGGCCTATAGGGATGCTGGGGAGGGACTCTTCATGAGGGACTGTCATGATAGGACGAGGGGTAACAGGTTCAAACTTAAAGAGGCGAAGTTTAGCTTGGATATGAGGAAGAAATTCTTTCCTGTGAGGGTGGTGAGGCACTGGAATGGGTTGCCCAGGGAAGTTGTGAATGCTCCATCGCCGGCAGTGTTCAAGGCTGGGTTGGACCAAACCTTGGGTGGCGTGGTTTAGTGGGAGGTGTTCCTGCCCATGGCAAGCAGGTTGGAACTAGGTGCTCTTAAGGTCCTTTCCAACCCTAACAATTCTATGATTCTATGATTCTATGACATTAAGGATAGTGCCAGGCTGTGCTGTGAAACTCTCTGGCCGTTCTGGCTTTAGCCATAAACCCCATCAACCAGGTTCCATGGGGACTTTCAGGAGCCTCAGGACACTGAAACAAAGGTAAGGCTCAGGCCAACACAACCATGACTGCTAAATGGATTTGTGAATAGACACCAACTGTACCAGTAATGAAAGATTTCACATCTTCTGCTTCTAAGACTAGAAGTTGGGATTTGCCTCGATTATTCAGTGACTCAGGAGCACCCAAGCTGCAGCTCTTCCTAGTCTTCACTTTCCCCAGCAATGAGGATGTGCACTCATGATAGTGCCATCCATTTGCAAAGCAGCTCTGACATACCTCACAAGGAAATTGAATTGAGAATAGTAGGTACATACCTGAGTTATGCTTGATATATTCAGCAAAGCTGGATAGGAGAAACCATACTGAGGGTGAAAGACTTAGGGGTTGCTGGTCATTGTATGGGCTGTACAATGGAGTAGAGAAATAATCTCCTATGCAGATAGAAGCTGCTTCTCCTGCAGTATCAGACAACTATCCTACGTATCATAGCTTAAAGACCTGGTTCCTGACCTCCCTCATAGACATAACACTCATCTAAAGCTGGTGACTCCAAAATTCCCTGCAAGCCACACACTCAGTGGAACAGCCAAGGTTTGGTGGGCAGCAGGGGTGTGTGAAAAGGGCTCCAAGCTGTAAGGGGTCCCAAATCCTCTGCTGCAACTCTGCCGTGCTTTGACCAGTGATATTTCTGAGCAGACCGAAAAACCAAACCATGGCTCTTGTCAGCTGAGATGCAAATGCTAACATCAGGGCTCATGAAAACTGATGTATGGAAAGCTTTTCCTCTGGCTGCTGATACATACATGACCGAGACTCTTTGTGTCTTCATTGGACAGCAATGCTGACTGCTCGAGTCAGAGATCAGCCTTAGCTTTGCACAGAGCCTGTCTGTATCTGACAGAAATGATTGCTCTGCAAGAGCTAGCAAACTCAGCTTCAGAAAAATGGGGAATGAACAGCAAGGTGCACATGCAGGCTAGCTTGTCTTTCTGCTCATTTCACAGAATCATAGAATTGTCTCAGTTTGAAGCGACTTTAAAGCTCATTTAGTTCCACCCCCCTGCCACAGGCAAGGACACCTTTTACTAGATCAGGTTGATCAAAGCCCTGTCCTGCCTGGCCTTGAGCCCTGCCAGGAATGGGGCAGCCACAGCTTCTCTGGGCAACCTGTGCCAGTGTCTCACCATCCCCATAGACAAGAACTTCCTAACAACTAATCTAAATCTTCCCTCTTTCAGTTTAAAGCCATTCCTCCTTATCTTATGCTTACATGCCCTTTTAAAAACTCCCTCTCCAGGTTTCTTGCCAGCGTCTTTAGGCACTGAAAGCTGCTCTGAGGTCTCCCTGGAGCCTTCTCTCCTCCAGGCTGAACAGCACCAACTCTCTCAGCCTGTCTCCATAGCAGAGATGCTCCAGCCCTCTGATCATCTTTGTGGCCTCCTCTGGACTCACTCCAACAGCTCCACATCCCTCTTGTGTTGGAGGCCCCAGAGCTGGATGCAGGTCCGCTGATGGGGTCTCCGAGAGTGGAGTAGAGGGGGAGAATCACCTTCCTTGGCCTGCTGGCCAAGCTCCTTTTGATTTGGACTCATGTCCTGAAATATGCATATGTGCACAAATACATCTGTTTGCAGTGAAGTTGACAATCAGCTACCTGCATCTGCTCACAGCCTACTCCTAAGAAAATGCTGGATGAAACCTACTGTATCTTTCCAAGGACATGGGCTTCTCTTTCCTGCAACCATCTCCGCAGGAAGGAGGGAGAGGGGTCAGCTGGAACCTTACTCAAACTTTTGGAGAGTCTAGATCATGCCATGTCCCTGTCGCAGCAGCAGCAGCTGACCCTGGAGGCAGAGTGTGCTCAGAGATTTCAATTGCAGCAGGTCAGTGCTCTTTGCCCAGGGTCCAGCACTGCTAAACCTGCATTTCAGAAAAGGCTTAGGAGAACAGGAGACAGCCCTGATCTACTGCTAATGAACTCAGTCACAGCTGCGTGGCTGTAAAACAGTTTCAATACTGTTCAGCTCAGCTGAGTTATTTTTGTTTCACGCTGGTACAAGTGGGAAATGTTGAACTTTAATGTGTGTGCAGGATTGACAGACTCACAAGGTGATCTAAAGATATCCCACTATCTGAGACAGCTTTTAAAACTGAGCTTACAGTAGTCAATCCTTCTTCAGAGATTTGATGAGTTTAATGATCATCCCACTAGGCCAATGCTCACTTTACAAAAATAATCTAAGAGGACACAGAGCGAATTCAGGTAAGTTTCAGCTCCTTAAACCAGTCCAACCGTAGGTAAAAGATGAGTTATGGTGCACCTGTTCTGCAGATAAGCAGGAGACTTGAGGCACTTCTGTGATTATGCATATACCGTCCTGTGGAAGCAGTGGCTATTTTCATACCATAGCCCAATAAAGGAAATGTGAGAGGCATCTGTGCTTTGTTTATAGCTCCATTAGCCTTTCTTGAACTGTAAACTACTTGGCAGTGGCTGAGACGAAAGAGAAAGATGGCTGGATTCCAATCAAAATTTGCATTTCACAGGTACTTCATCTTTCAGATTTCACTGCCTAAAGTTATAGTCCCTTTGAATAGTTACTCTATAATTATTAAACTCATTATTAGAAATCAACATGTTTAGGACATGTTTAATTTTAGATACGGGTCCTGTAATTTTATTTTTTTCATATAGTGCTTTATAATATTTCAAATATGATGATTTTCTATGGTAGCCTCCACCCTTGTCATCTTCTTACTCTTTATCAGTCAGTGAATAGAAAAGAGAATAGGTAAATGGGTTTGAGGCCTGCCTGGCACACTTGAAATTTTCAGTGTGGGGAGTTAGGAACAACAAATTGTACTTTTCTCCCATATGCATCCCCCTGGTTTAACCACAATGAATGGCAGCACTAGGAAAACACAAATGCACAGCCTGTGAGCCTGTGAGGAAGGACAGTGCCATAACGGCATCTGAAGCATTATCTGTAGCACATTTGTGAGTAATTGTATTAACTGCTTTTGATTACACTCTGACTTGAAACAGGCTGCTTACAGGAAACATGATACACTACAAATCATGGTGGGTTTAGAAAGTAACTTGAAGAAGTATATGGTTAGGTCTTTCTAATCAGAGATGCAGGTGGAATGACAGATGAGTGCATGTGTATTTGTGTGCTTTTTTTATAGGACAACCAAACAGAAGTAGAGGAGCAAGAAAGGTCCTTCTTTGCACAGGAAACCCTATAAAAAGTGTTCCTGATAAATGGGCAAATCTGCAAATGGTGATTTTCTTTTTTTTCCCCTAGGACTAAACATTATCTTCTGCAATTAGTGTCCCTACCTTTATAGAAAGGCTTTAGAGATATTTCTGCTGGATATTAACATATTTTCCATAGGTACAATGAGAGTTGTAAGTTACAACAGCTTTCCACATATCCTGAAAAGAATAATGTCTCTGTCAGCTCTGTCACCTTTTTAGTTACAGTTTTGCAAACATGAAGAAAAATTTACATGTATGCATTTTTGTGGTGAGGCAATTCTGCCCAATGCTGGACAGAATTTACTGGTGAAATCCAAAAGTCAATGAAAGAGTTGAATTAGAAAGGCATGCTCTCAGCTCTCCACCCAAACTTTGTGTTGGAACTCAGCTCCTGGTCCAGCATCCTGGCAGCAAAGCCAGGAGCTGCGGCTGTAGATTCATCTAATGATGTTTTGCGTGTGCACAGATGCTGCAACCAGGGACCACAGGCTCCCTTTGCCTGCCCGCAGCTGGGGACCGCAGGCTTCTTTCCTTTTGCCTGCGCGGTAGGCGAGGATGCAGGCTCTCTCTGCCTGCTGCAGGTTCTCTGCCTGCTGTATGGTGGGAGAATGAAGACAATCAATGTGATCGTTCAGCAGACTCAGTTTATTTCATCTGAGGGTTCCAGTTATATACTCTATGCAGGCACACTTGCTAATATATGATTGGCTACTTATGCTACTAATTGATACATGATTGCTTACATGATTGGTATGTGCTTGGTTACAGCTCAAAGGTTACATTCACATCCCACCCCCCCCCTTTGTGGTCTTCTTCTTGGTTGTGTCCCAGGGGGTTTCCAGCTTGCAGCTGTGCTTCAAGGTTGCAGTTATCAGTTCCTCCCTACATATCCCGACTTCTCAGGCTCCTCTGCCAACTCCCTCAAACTCTTCTCACGCACACGTTCTCTAGTAACCTTCAGCCGAGGCCTCAAAGCCTTTGGTTCACTACTGTTAGGCTTTTTTCCATCGTTTGGCCTATGATCTTATTGTGTCCATTTTCTATCAACCATTCCCCAACACACAGATGCTTCCATGGGAGGCAGACTGGACCCTGAGATGGCTCTGCTGACTGAGCCAACACGAATGTTTCTCTGTCACTTCCCGTGTCCTACAGTGAGACTGAGTTGGTAGTGTTGCCATGTCATCTTTACATCTTTTCACCTACAGTTATGTGAGCTGCACTCTTCTCTGTGACTCAGAATGTTTTATCAGTGATCCATTTATGTAAGATGAAACACAGGGGACTGATGATACTGAAACTCCTTTGCATGCTAATGGTTAGGTTTTCAGCCGTGGGTCTCTAAAGCTCACCCCTTGGGGATGACATTCATGTGTCTGAAGGACAGTTGCATGCCAAACTTGCTGCATGTGCATTTACTTGCATACGACCTGCATGCAGGGTGCAGCTGGCAGTGCGAAGTTCATGCACTTTCCTCTGTACCCAAGGATAACTGCATGCATGACTCCTTGAACATCTGGACGAAGATGTGAGAAAAATTATATGCTACGTCATAGGGCTTAACCTTTCTGCAAGACACTCTCTTACATACTCTCCCTGCTGAGCTCCTTCAGAGCCCATGATGAGACCCTCAGGATGACCCGACTCCCAGCTCAGCCGCATCAGACAACCTTAATCTCCTGAGCTGCAATATAAATCCTTAAATATCCAGGAAAATAAAGGGGAATCTCTATTATGCCTGCATGATTGCTCACACTGCTAAGCCCTCTGTAACAGACATAAATCATAGAATCATAAAGTCATAGAATAGTTAGGGTTGGAAAGGACCTTAAGAGCATCTAGTTCCAACCCCCCTACCAGGGGCAGGGACACCTCCCACTAAACCACGCCACCCAAGGCTATGTCCAATCCAGCCTTGAACACTGCCAGTGATGGAGCATTCACAACTTCCCTGGGCAACCCATTCCAGTGCCTCACCACCCTCACAGGAAAGAATTTCTTCCTCATATCCAAGCTAAACTTCCCCTCTTTAAGTTTGAACCCATTACCCCTTGTCCTATCACTACAGTCCCTCATGAAGAGTCCCTCCCCAGCATCCCTATAGGCCCCCTTCAGATACTGGAAGGCTGCTATGAGGTCTCCACACAGCCTTCTCTTCTCCAGTCTCAACAGTCCCAACTTTCTCAGCCTATCTTCATACAGGAGGTGCTCCAGTCTCCTCATCATCCTCGTGGCCCTCCTCTGGACTTGTTCCAACAGTTCCATGTCCTTTTTATATTGAGGACACCAGAACTGCACACAATACTCCAAGTGAGGTCTCACGAGAGCAGAGTAGAGGGGCAGGATTACCTCCCTTGACCTGCTGGTCACGCTCTTCTTGATGCAGCCCACAATACGGTTGGCTTTCTGGGCTGCAAGCGCACACTGCTGGCTCATGTTCATTTTTTCATCAACCAACACCCCCAAGTCCTTCTTTGGAGGTCTGCTCTGAATCTCTTCTCTGCTCAGCCTGTAGCTGTGCCTGGGATTGCTCCGACCCAGGTATAGGACCTTGCACTTGGCATGGTTAAACTCCATCAGGTGGGCAGTCTGCACAGATGTGCTGGTGTTTTGTGTCCAGCTCAGTCAGAGAGGATAAGGAGGACGTATAGTAGTGCTCCTGATCAGAGGAAGAGGAGCTGAAGATACACAAGGTGAGCTGTTTGTGATAATCTCTTATCAGTCTGTTCTGCTGTGTAGACTGGGATTTGAATTGAGCTCTGAACTTGCTCCATCTGCCCCTGAGTCACTGCCAAACACTGTCAGAAACCTCTGATCCTGATTTGCCACAGGAAAAAAACAAACAAACAAACAAACAAACAAGCTACTTGTTCTCTTGGCTTTGTAATGTACTTCGTGTTTGACCTAGAAAGTTTATCTGGTGAAGACAGACTCCTTCAGAGCCTCGTATTTGGGGTTGTTTGCTGTGATAAAGTTACCAATCATACAGAAACTTGGAAAAAAATACCCACGAGTTGCAGAGATGAATCAGCAGAGCTCTTAATTGGTATCAATTTACAGACCTTGCTTAGTGATCAAATAAATTCAAATCTCTTTCCCTATATACTTGTGATTCATCCAGTTTCTCAGTAGGCAGTTTTAAAAAAGTCGAAATTTAAAGTATTTACTGTGTCAGTTTTAAATGCATTCTCCATTATATATTTGTAGTTTAATTTCAACACCAAAAAGCTCTAAAAAGCTTTGTCTGTGGGTGCTCCCTAGTGGTGAAGTTTGCCTGCTGTCAAGGGCAGGAATTTTGCTAATGGTTGTGCAATTCCATATTTTAATTGCTTGGAAATGAAGTCCCTCAAAAAGCCTGTTCGGGAATATAAAGTCATTCACACATATTAGTGCTTGCAGGACTGTTCTTTCATGTAGCACAGGGCCTTTATGAAGTGAAAAATGTGCACAGAAGTAAAGCAAATCCTTTTTCCTTCCTAGGCTTTGTTTATTTCTGTCCTTAGCATTAATGTGCTACATGAACTCTCCTAAATAAGATGAGATATGCCACCGTTATTTCTTTTCTCATTCTGCATGAGGTACCAATGCAGTCAGTAAGACACATACGCAGAAGCATGGAGAATAATTCTGCTGATACCCCCCCACGGGTCTACTTCCAGCAGCAAGTCGTGCAGTTCCCAGTGGAGTGGTTGCTCCCATGATGGACTTCATGGGTTTCTCCCCATAAAAATGCCAGGCTGTGGTCAAATCACTGGCAAAAAGGACTTTAATGAATGCCAAACTAGCATCAACCTGTGCCTCTCTCTTGGGCTGAGATTTACCAACCTGAGAAATATCTGAGAGAGGAGGAAAACACTCAGCTGTGAGTCCACTCTTGACTGCAGAATGATTGTACACAGCCAAGTGCCACAGCTCCCTGGTGCAGCCGGAGCCAAGCACAACCATGCTGCCCCTGAGCAGCAGCAGTTATGCCAAAAAAAAGTCTTTTCTGCCCTCATCTGCTGCCAGCCATGGAATTACTCTGAGCCTGAGCTGATGAACACAGCCTTGCAGACTGTGTTTGCGCTGGTAATCCTCACTGTGTCAATCTCCAGCACAAACTCCCCAAAGCCTTTGGGCTTCCCGAGCATACTCTGGGATTTATGTCTGCACAGGCAAGTGAAGGAGCAAAAGGAGAGGTTAGTGTCATTTATATACCTAGATCTGGTGTCTTTTAAGTACGTGTATATAATACATATAAGCATATAAATCATGACTATACCTTTTAAATCACATCACTCTCAATAACTCAAGCCCAGCACAATAGTGCTGGCTCAGGTTCACTTATGTGAAGGTTACTAGGGCTGTATTACAGGAAAGGGAGTACCACAGCACCACATACACAGAGACAGTGGAGTCCTTCTGCCCCAGGGATCCTGCCACCAATCCCAGTCCAGTAAAGGACCGTGCTGGTTGTGATTGTTTAGAGAAAGAGGAATTGTCCCAGGACTTCAGAAGGATCCAGAGGATCATCCATTTTTGCAGAAGCAGAGCTGAGAATGGGAATGCGGGGACAGGAACAGTGATTAGGAATGCACCCAATTCCTTTCACATTTTGCCTGTGGGGTGACTTTCAGGTTCTGATTTAATCAAAAAAAGTGATCACCAGATGCTTCTTTGATTGATGTTTATCAAACTTTTGTAGTAAATACCATTGCTTATCAGGGATCCTTATGGCTTCACATTTCTCCTTTTGAATCTTTTCCTATCCTTTTTTCTACCAGGCAGGATGTTATCTTCCTACCTTCAGTACCATGTTATCTCTTTCAGGATGTTGAGACCTACCAGTAAACCTTCTGGAAGCAAATTAAAATGAATCTGTGGAACCTGTAAAGGAAGATTTAATTTTCTTGTGTTTGCCCTATGTACGCACATTACTAGACCTTACTTCCTGATGCAAGAAAGCCAAGTACAGAAGACGACTCTGCCTTTTCTCCAAGTAATTCCCATGAGTTGGGTCAGCTTTTGAGAGTTGGTTCCCTGGAAGTTTCCAAAGCCCATAGGTAGGCGATGTGCACCCCAGTTCCCTTGCTGCAGAAAGGGAGCAGTTGCCCAAGTAACACTCAGGTAAATCAGCTGTGGCTCAAGCTGTTGTCCCCTGAACTCTAGGTATGCTAACAGATACTCATGGTATCACCACCTGAATCAAGCACTGATACAGCTGCAGAGTTATTTGTTATGTGAAATGACAAGTATTTTCTCCTTTCTTTGGTCTAGAATACACACTCAACTAAGGGGTACAAGAGCCTCACAGCTCAGTTGTCCCTCCTGTTTGCTAGCTCTCTAGAAGTACTATCATTTCTTATAGAAGAACTAAACAGATGCAGCTTCCAGCATGACTTGCTGGGTGATGTTTCAGGGATCCTGAATCTCCAACCCTATTTGCTGCCTCAGATCTCAACATCCATCTCTCACTCCAGTGCTCCAGTCCTATGGGTACCAGGAGTGAGTCAGTTTGCTCAGTGACTTAAACGGTGACTGGGAGTAATATTGGAAGCAACCTCAAATGGGGAGACCGTGGTCTCCCATTGCCGTGTGATAGATGACTGGTTCAGGACCAAGTGGAGGTGCCAGCCCCTGTGCAACGATACCCATGCTCCAACCCTCAGTGCAGGCTGATGAAGCAGAATGAGAGTGAGGAGTCAAAATCCTGCCATCGCTTTTCTGCATTCATCTGTCCTTGGGCTTGGGGGTCCTGTGATAATCTGTGCAGTCTTTAAAAGTCTCGTTGAAGCACAACCCACTCACTTCTATGAAGGAAGTCACATGTCTCCTTTGGATTGCATGGGGTAAACTTGCTCTTTACAGATCCTGTTAAGTGAAAAAGGGCACACAACCGTGCTTTGTAGCTTGTCCTTTACAGAGGTGGGGGAAGAAGGGAGAGAGTGAGTGAGCGGCTGTGTGGTTCTGAGTTACCGTCTGGGCTTAAACCACAACATTCAATAAATTGTGTGCTTACAGACATCAGAAATTGTATAAGTATGTATTATGAATTATACCTTCAATACAAGTTAATATAATTATAAATTAATTTATAAGATATATAAAATATAATTTTCTCCAGGCAGTCTATGCAGAGGTAGTGGAAAACGGCTCCCCCAGATGTTGCTTGAGCCTATGTGACCAAGGGTGTCTACTCTGCTTATAAAATAGGGATACCATGAACAGAAAATGCTATTCTCCCCATGGGCAGGCCTCAGGGAATGTGTACAGGTTCCTGGCTGCAGGAGGGAAAAGCAGCATTGCAGACTGCCTGACCCAGGAGCAGAGTCCCTGCACTGGCAATTGACTATTACAACCGTTATGGGGAAAGGGGGCATTTTTGTCAACATAAAAGGCTAAAGTGTTTCAGTCTTGGCGGCTCCAGCTGATTTCTGACCCCTTCAAAGCACTTTTTAGGAGATAATTTTTTAAGCATTCCTGCAGGTTTGTTTTAAGTCTTATTTTATTTTGATGCATGAAAAACAGAGAGATAATGGTACTGAGGAAATCCTGCTCTGTGATTTTTTCTTGTTAAGATTAATCCCCTCAATTTAAGCAATCACATGGTTGTAGGAAGGGGGCTGTGTGTATGTGTGATTCAGGCTTTTCTGGGCACGTTAGAGATCAGATCTATTTAGCAGAGAGAACTGTGGGGAAAAAAATGCAAGGCAGTGGAAAAACATGTCCATATTAATTAATTCAAATAAGCATTTTTCAAGTGAAAATTTCTACTTTTTCTTGGAGAGAGAAAAAAAAAAAAAGAAAAAAACCATCCTCTTTTAAAAATATTATTCATCCTAAACACAAGTTTTCACATTTAAAAAAAAACAGGGGGAAGTAGGTATTTTCTATTAAAAATGTTAAAAAAACAGTTTCCATAAAAGTTTTGACAAACATTTCCACCAGTCTCTTATAAAATTAGTGATCAGAGTATGTTTTACTGGTCACTAATGATGCCATCTTACGAGCACTTCTGAAGTGTTTACCAGGAAACAAAATAATTAAATGAATCACTTTTTTCATATATTTGGCATGCTTTAGATACAAATTCTTCAACATAAAAGGAGATTGAATAGTAGCTACTTAATTATAACTATTTTTATTCTGAAAAATGTTATAAGGTAAGGTGGTGTTCATATAACACCTATAACACCACCATATACCCCTGGGCTAATAAAAGGTGTGCATCAGGCAGCCCAGCCCATGCATTCTCCTTCCAGCTGTGTACTCAAATCACTAGCTAGTGTCACGTGCTTTCTGACCTCCTTTCCTTCCCCATGAACCTTGCAGTGTTGACTTGCTGTGGGGTAGATGGGATCCTGGTGATTTGTGTTGTAACTCATGCAATGGAGGATGTGTGACCCCTCTGAGATAGACCAGCTCAGACTCTCTTCATTCAGATGCTGCTTCCTCCTTCCTTGGTGGCTGTTTCGGCAGTCAGGGTGCTGTGCAAAATTTGGTGCCTTTCAATCCACCCTGCACATGGCGGTGAGGTAGCTGAATGTTGAGCAAATGCCTATTTGCAACATTTCTGTTTGATTCCCTGTCGTCTCTGCTGGTAAGGTGCCCCACAAGCATGGAAACTGGGGTTTAGTTTCCCAGAATTTTGGTTTTTTCCACTGTGTGGTAGATAAAACTCACTTTAAAGCATTTCATACCCTGGCAGAGGGGATGCTTTTGATGCTTTGAGGGGATGTATCTGTGCTGTAGTTATGCTTGGGTAATCTGTGGTTGTGCTTCAGCCCATCAGAGCTGGGTGTTAATGGGGATGAAAGCCAATGTGACCTCTAACTGTGAAAAGTCTTAATTTAATTTCCAAGTGATCTATGGGATGAAAAAATGATGAAACAGTAGCCTGAAAGCATGTAAATGAAGGAAGGTGCTGAGCTGGGCTTTCTGTCCTTGGCTCTAACCCACCTGTTACCATGTCAGGTAAAGAACAAGGCTGAGGTTCAGCAAACCAGGCTCACGCTGGGTCTTCCTGGTGATGCAAGCAGTGAATGTGCTTTTCTGAGCTAAATACCCCGAACTGTGCCTGATCTGGAGCAAAGCCACCTGAACATGTTTCCAGAAGCAGAGGCTGGATTTATTTGCTGCTGCCCTGGGGTGACCTTGATGTTGAGCCCTGCCATGGTGAAGTCCTGGGTGCTGGCCTGCTACTGATGCAGCATATACTTCCAGTTTGTTAATTGAAGTGGAGAACCAGCGAATTCTGTATAGAAGAGGGAATGTTCATTCAACAAAGCAGCTGGAGAGGGCAGCTGCAACCAAACGATCTCAAATCCTGCAATACCAAGTCTCAATCTGCTAACAGTCTTTGGACAGAAATTGTTTTTCTCCACAGGTGCAGCTGTTTCACAGCACTCTGTGATGCTACAACCCCTCTTCTCAAAGCCTCTGCCTCTGCTCTTTGATCCTACAACTCCTTCAGATCTGCGGTGGAAGCCAAGGAGAAGGCAGCAGTGTGGGCTTCCCAGTGAAGCCGAGTATAGGCAATGGGCACCTGGCTGCAGCAAAGATGCCTGCCACTGTTGTGCCATGCCAGGGGCAGTGCCACCCCCATCATCAGACAGCATGGTGATGGACAGAGTAAATAAGATATTTTATGGCTGACTTTTCTTATTGCCACAGGATATGCCAGAACAGCTCAGCATCGAAGTCATTCAGATGGCCTTTTGTGCTTAAATGTGCCTTTGTTTTCTTGTTTCAATATCTCATCTCATGGAGGGCATACAGGGTGGTAGAATTGTAAAAAGGAAGAAAGATACCTCATTGAATTACTGAATCGTGTGCAAAGTGTATTTTCCTCCTGGTCCAGCCTTATATTAATCTGCCATGTAGGTAGCAGGGATTTCTCCTGTACTTTGTTTTCAGGAAGATTTTGAAGGGGAAAAAAAGTGTCTAGTGGATATTATTAGTTTATGCTCTTAAAACTCCATATGTTGTCAAAGAGCAGAGAACTGAAGCCATGTCTGCAAGATCAACGTGAGATGAGTGGTGCAGTTCAGTAAACTCTTGCTGTTCATCATCCAAAGAACTAGAGGCAGGTTGTAACAGCTCGCAGTTGTGAATTTTATGGGAGAGGATGAACGGTTTTTCCTGCCTCTGCAGCTTGGGGATCTGGAAAGCACCAGGGGATGTCACTTAATTGAAGAGCTGTTTGACTTCTGTTCTGTTTATTTCCCAGAAAATGTTGTGGTGTTTGCTTCCTTCTGTTCTTTCCTCTTTACAGTTCTAGAGTTTCTCCCTTGAACAGATCTTTGGAATGAAAGCAGAGGCTGCTCTCAGAGGGAGGTTAGAGGTTGACTTAGGAGGATAATATGGTTTTTCTGAGTAGGAGGAATTAGATATAAGATGAAATAGATGAGGCGTGACCTTGTGAAACCCAGCTAGAAATGCTACAATCTCAGGCAGAATGCTTTCTGAATTTCTCCCCTCCCTTTGAGATAACATTGCTCCATTCTTTGAAAAATGATCTTTTATAAACACATTGCAGCAGAGATGAAGGGATGTTATGTTTGTTTTGCTAGAGAAATATTTGTTCTAGAAATAATGAAATTGAGGACACAAACATGTGCACAGACACTCCCAAAGTCTGAGTGTTGCAAAATGGAATGTACTTCTACACCGACCTCTCTGGGTTGCTCTCAATTTGATTTCAGAGACAATGCTTTGGTGTTTGAGGAATACTGCACCAGAGCTTGTGATCAGAGACTTGATAGGTCACCCTATCATATGAGTATGAATGCCTGCAGGACCACAGTCTACAGGAAGAGCATCTTTTGATGATGATGTTTTTCCCTATGAAAATCAGTTTTTACAGGCACCTGTCATGGGTTCAACAGCAGCAGTCATTTTTCTCCTTCATAGTAGCTGGTGCAGTGCTGTGTTTTTGACTTTCGGCCTGGGAACAGAGCTGATAACACCGATGTTTACAGTTACGGCTTAGAATGTTTTGGTCTGACCAAGGACTTTCTGAGTCTCAGGCTCTGCCAGCGAGGAGGGGAAGCCGGGAGGAAGCAGAAACAGGACACCTGACCCAAACTGACAAAAGAGGTATTCCATACCACAGTACGTCATGCACAGGATGGAAAAACTGGGGGCAGGATCCCAGAAGAGTTAGTTCATGGCTCGGTCGTCGAGTGGTGAGCCATTGTACCCTCTTCTCTTGTATTTCCCTTGTCATTATTTTTATTGGTGGTAGCAGTAGTGGTTTGTGTTATACCTTAGTTACTGGACTGTTCTTATCTCAACCCGCGGGAGTTACATTCTTTCGATTCTTCTCCCCATTCCCCCCTCTCCTCGGAGTGGGGGGGGGGGGGGGGGGGGAAGAAAGGGGGGGGGAGTGAGTGAGCAAACTGCGTGATTTACAGCTTAAACCATGACAGTTCTTTTTGGCGCCCAGCGTGGGGCACAAAGGGTTGAGATAACGACAGGATTAATAGTCACCCATCACAATGCTGCTCTTTTGTCTCTAAAAGTTGTTGCTCTGGATCTCACAGGTTCAGCGTATGCTACTTCACTTTCAGCTGGTATTTCTTATCTTAACATTTTTCAGATATGGGTTTTGGGTTAAGGTTCTTGTTACATTGTACTTTATTGGAATGACTTTTAATACAATAGGCTCAGTGATCATGAAACTGACCTGGTTTTTGTTCCCAACATGGTTACCAACTCTATACTTTGGGAGGTATATAATAGAAGTGTTTAGAATTACATATCTCTTTTCACCTCCTCAGGTGGTCAACCTGTAAAGGAGATATTCTTTTATGCTCCCAGGCCCCCCACCAGACTGTTTACAGCATTGTTTGAGAATCTTGAAGGTTCTGAATGGCCTTTAGATACCCTTGAGACCTGCTTGCTGGTTATGATGGGGATTGCCATGTTGGTGTGCATACCGAGTGTGTTTTACCTACGACCATTTTGTCTGGTGCCAAGAGTTATGCAGAGTCGGGTTTGGGCCTTGTCTAAGGTTAAACGACGATATAGGAGGTGCAGATATAGGAGGTCCGGATTTTCCCCGAGGCTGGATAGCCGTGAGTGGCAGGGTGTGTGGGATAGTATGGGCGAGTATCTAGGCCAGTGGGCCCCTCCAGTGCTTTGGAACTTCACCAGTGAACAAATGCAGAATCCAGAAAAATTAGTAAAACACTTAAAGGAGGTGTGTTGTCATTCTGGTCACACCAGAGATGGACAAATCATGGCAACGTGCTGGGGCTTGGCCTATGCTTACAGAGCCCTGTTCAGTACCATCCAGCACCTCCAAAAGGAAAAAATGTCCCTGGATTTGAGGGCAGAGTAATGGATAATGCAGCTACTCCAGCTCCAAGTACAGCAGCTACACCACCCCCAGGGACAAGTACAGCAGCTACTCAAACTTCAACTGTAATGGATAGCACACCCACTCCAGCTCCAAGCACAGTAGCTACACCACCCCTAGGGACAAGTAGAGTAGCTACTCAAACTTCAACAGTAATGGACAGCGCAGCTTCTCCAGCTCCAAGTACAGCAGCTGCACCACCACCAGCGACAAGTACAGCCACTACTCAAACCCCTGTGACAAGTACAGCAGCTACCCAAACCACAGTGATCATCACTGCATCTAAACCAGAGGACCAACTCGTACCAATACCGGTTGCCCCTGTACGGAAGAAGAAAAGCAAAAAAAAGGCAAGAAAGATAAAGCAAGATGAAGAAACAACGTACTCACCACCTGGGACAGCATCTGACCAGGAGTCATCATCACATGACGAAGAAGAAGAGGTGACTTCCCAATCTCGGACCTCAACCGAGCTACAGAATATGTGAAAAGGCTTGACTCATCAGCCAGGGGAGCACATCATCAGCTGACTGCTCCGATGCTGGGACAATGGGGTTGATGGTCATGAACTAGAAGGTAGTGAAGCCAAACAGCTGGGATCACTTGCTAGGGAAGGTGGACTTGACAAAGCAATTGTAAGAGAGAAACAGTCCCTCAACCATTTGAGGCGGCTCTTGGCAGCTATGAAAGATAGGTTTCCATATAAGGACGATGTTATGAGTCATTTGGCCAAGTGGACTACTCTAGAAAAGGGCATCCAGTCTCTGAGGGAATCAGCCATTGGAGAGATGATCTATAATATCAAGCCTGTGATAAGGAATAATTCCTGTCAGCAAGACATGAGTGACCAATGTGATGACTATTAGAGAGGCTCCGCCTCTAGCCAGGTGGAGGTAGGGGACAATCAGATTTACTGGACTGTGTGGATCAAATAGCCCAGCACATCAGTCCCATAGAAGTATAAGGCTCTAGTAGATACCTGTGCACAGTGTACCCTGATGCCATCAAGCTGTCAAGGGGTGGAACTCATTTATATTTCTGGAGTGACAGGAGGATCCCAAGAGTTGACTGTACTGGAGGCTGAAATCAGCCTGACTGGGAGGGAATGGTGGCATAAACACCCCATTGTGACTGGTCCAAAGGCTCCATGCATCCTTGGCATAGATCACCTCAGGGGAGGGTGCTTCAAAGACCCAAAAGGGTACCAATGGGCTTTTGGTATTGCTGCTTTGGAGACAGAGGAAATTGAGCAGCTGTCCACCTTGCCTGGTCTCTCAGAAGATCCTTCTGTTGTGGGGTTGCTGAAGGTTGAAGAACAACAAGTGCCAATTGTGACCACAGCAGTGCACCAGCAGCAATATCGCACCAACCGAGACTCCTTGATTCCCATCCATAAGCTGATCCGTAGATTGGAGAGCCAAGGAGTGATCAGTAGGACGCACGCATCCTTTAATAGCCCCATATGGCCTGTGCGACAGTCTAACAGAGAGTGGAGGCTAACAGTAGACTATCGTGGCTTGAACGAAGTTACACCATCCTTGAGTGCTGCCGTACCAGACATGCTAAAACTTCAGTATGAACTGGAGTCAAAGGCAGCCAGGTGGTATGCCATGATTGATACTGCCAATGCATTTTTCTCAATTCCTCTGGCAGCAGAGTGCAGGCCACAGTTCGCTTTTACTTGGAGGGCATCCAGTACACTTGGAACCGACTGTCCCAGGGGTGGAAACACAGCCCTACCATCTGCCATGGACTGACCCAGACTGCACGGGAACAGGGGCAAGCTCCAGAACACTTGCAACACATTGATGACATTATCATGAGAAAGGGAGGAAAATAATCCAAATCCTGCTGAAAGCCGGTTTTGCCATAAAACGGAGTAAGGTCAAGGGACCTGCACAGGAGATTCAACTTTTGGGAATAAAATGGCAAGATGGACATCACCAGATCCCCACAGATGTGATCAACAAAACAACAGCAATATTTCCACCAACTAGTAAGAAAGAAACACAAGCTTTCTTGGGTGTTGTGGGGTTCTGGAGAATGCACATCCATAATTACAGTCCGATTGTAAGCCCTCTCTATCATGTGACCCGGAAGAAGAATGATTTTAAATGGGGCCCTGAGCAACAACAAGCCTTTGAGCAAATTAAACGAGAGATAGTTCATGCAGTAGCCCTCGGACCAGTCCGGACCAGGCCAAATGTTAAAAATGTACTGTACACCGCAGCCGGGGAGAATGGTCCTACTTGGAGCCTTTGGCAGAAAGCTCCAGGGGAGACTCGAGGTCAACCCCTCGGCTTTTGCAGTCAGGGATACAGAGGATCTGAGGCCAGCTATACCCCAACTGAAAAAGAGATACTGACAGCCTATGAAGGGGTTCGAGCTACTTCGGAAGTGATTGGCACTGAAGCACAGCTCCTCCTAGCACCCCGGTTGCCCGTGCTGGGCTGGATGTTCAAAGGCAGGGTCTCCTCTACACATCATGCAACTGAGGCTACATGGAGTAAGTGGGCTGCACTAATTACACAACGAGCTCTAATAGGAAATCCCAGTTGTCCAGAAATCTAGAAGTCATCATGGACTGGCCAAAGGGCAAAGATTTTGGAATGTCCCCCGAAGAGGAGGAGGAGGTGATGCGTACTGAAGTGGCCCCACCATATAATAAACTGTCAGAAAGTGAAAAGCAATATGCCTTGTTTACTGATGGGTCCTGTCGCATTGTGGGAAGGCATTGTAGATGGAAGGCAGCCGTATGGAGTCCTTGATGACAAGTTGCAGAAACTGCTGAAGGAGAGGGTGAATCGCGTCAATTTGCTGAGGTGAAAGCCATCCAGCTGGCCTTGGACATTGCTGAATGAGAGAAGTGGCCAGTACTTTATCTCTATACTGACTCACGGATGGTGGAAAATGCCCTGTGGGGGTGGTTGCAGCAATGGAAGCAGAGCAACTGGCAATGCAGAGGTAAAACCATTGGGGCTGCTGCACTGTGGCAAGATATTGCTGCCCGGGTACAAAACCTGGTGGTCAAGGTGCACCATGTAGATGCTCATGTACCCAAGAGTCGGACCACTGAGGAACACCAGAGCAATCAACAAGTGGATAAAACTGCTAAGATTGAAGTGGTTCAGATGGACTTAGGTTGGCAATGTAAGGGTGAATTATTTTGGCCCGGTGGGCTCATGACACTTCAGGCCACCAGGGAAGAGATGCAACATACAGACGGGCTTGTGATCGAGGGGTGGACTTAACAATGGACACTCTTGGCCAGGTTATTCATGACTGTGAAACATGTGCTGCAATTAAGCGAGCTAAACGGTTAAAGCCTCTTTGGTATGGAGGACAACGGCTGAAGTACAAATATGGGGAGGCCTGGCAGACTGATTTCACCACACTCCCACCAACTCGCCAAGGCAAGCGCCATGTGCTTACCATGGTGGAAGCAGCCACCGGATGGCTGGAGACATATGCTGTGCCCCACGCCACTGCCCAGAACACTATCCTGGGCCTTGAGAAACAGATTTTGTGGCGACATGGCACCCCAGAGAGAACTGAGTCAGACAATGGGACTCACTTCCGAAACAGACTTAGAGACATTTGGGCCAAAGAGCACGGTATTGAACGGGTATATCACATCCCCTACCATGCACCAGCCTCTGGGAAAATCGAACAGTACAATGGGCTATTAAAAACTGCACTGAGAGCAATGGGTGGTGGGACTTCCAAACATTGGGATACACATTTACCAAAAGCCACCTGGCTGGACAGCACCAGAGGATCTGCCAACAGGGCTGGTCCAGCCCAGTCAAAACTTTTACATACTGTAGAAGGGGATAAAGTTCCTGTGGTGCATATAAAAAATCTGCTGGGGAAGACAGTCTGGGTTATTCCTGCTTCAGTAAGGGCAAACCCACTTGTGGGATTGCTTTTGCTCAGGGATCCAGATATACTTGGTGGGTAACGCGGGAAGATTGGGAAGTCCGATGTGTACCTTAAGGGGATTTGATTTTAGGGGAAAACAGCCAATGAACTCAATTGTATGCTGTTGCCTGCTATGTAATACTTTTACAGCCCACCAACTAGATGTCTTCAAGTCATCAGCGACTGGCCCTCTGACCATCATCCCAACAAAGAATGAACTTTAATGAAACCGGACGAGTTCTGCAGTAAATGAACGATCAGCATCAGCAGGCAATGATCCAACACTGCACACGGCCTCCCCTGCTCTGAAGGACTGTTACAGGAGATGGAGCTTGACGTCACGGACCGAATGGACTCAGCATCTTTGTAGTGATTGGTCCATGCACTGAGGGATGATCTCTCTCTCTCTCTGTGTGTGTGGGGATGTGTATATGTATATGTGATGGTATATTGAAAATGTGGGATCTGAGCATGATGTGAATGGTATGGAATAAGGGGTGGATACTGTCATGGGTTCAGCAGCAGCAGTCATTTTTCTCCTTCGTAGTAGCTGGTGCAGTGGTGTGTTTTCAACTTTGGTGGTGAGCAGTTGTATCCTCTTCCCTTGTATTTGTCTTGTCATTTTTATTGGTGGTAGCAGTAGTGATTTGTGTTACCTCTTAGTTACTGGGCTGTTCTTATCTCAGCCCGTGGGAGTTACATTCTTTCGATTCTTCTCCCCATTCCCCCCTCTCTTCGGAGTGGGGGGGAGAAGAAAGAGGGGGGAGTGAGTGAGCAAACTGCGTGATTTACGGCTTAAAGCACGACAGCACCCTTCGCATGAGACATTGTTGTGATATTGCTGACTACATTTCTAAGTGCTTTTATCTCTAAGTGGACTGATTTGATTTCTTATACTTCTAAAAGGTCATGAGGAAAGGTATAAGGGAAGGATGCACACGTGAAAGTGCTGGTTTCCAGCCAGGGCAGAAGAAAGTGTGGTTTCTCTGATGATATCCTACAGAAAAGGCATTCAAGGAACTGAGGTATCTATAAGGAAAGCAGTGTCACAAGGTGAGATGCCACACTTGGGAAAAGCTTTCTTTAGTCACTTTGATTTGAAGAGTGCCTGCTTTGTTATCCTGATCCAGATCCTTCGTGCTTTTGATCAGCTCTCATGCTTGCAAATTTGCTGACAACCTCCAGCTTCAGGCAACTGAGTTAAGTTCACACGAACCCCCAGCTAAGGATTCAATATGGATGTACTCGTGCTGTCCTCAAGCCCTGACTTTGGGGCATAGTCCACCAGTGCCAGTCTACACCTAACATTTCTCTGATGATGCTAACTGTGGTGCTTCGCTGCTAGCATGTTCTCTAATTATGAGTGACAGAGACTTTTGTAGACTGCATGAAGCACCTTTTCCTTGTAATAAATTTAAAATTCATAAACCTTTTTAATAATTCCTTCTATTCCTGTGAAGAAAAAGTGCAAAAGTAGTTCCTCTGCTAGAAGCTTTTAGCCATCTGCATTATATTACTATGAAGACTGACTGCTCACAGCTGTGGTTTGCTTCTACCAGTCTGGGAGAAGCCAGGCATCTCCTGTGTAGGGTCCTACTGTGGCTAGAGGGCTGCCCTTGATGGGCAGGGAGTGGTAAGGTTTAGGAGATCAATGGAATGTAGATGCCAATATTTTTCACTTAATTTTACAAATCGCACTCAGAAGCAACCATGGTGCCAGAGTGATGACTATTTTGATTTCTTATGACAAGTTTACACAATGTAATAAGGATCTGGCAGAACATCAAGTTGCCAATTGTGTCCTCAAGTTGTGTAACAACACTTCCTTGGCCAAACCCAGAATTAAAAAAACCCAACCCAAAGCCAACAAACTGCAAAGGCAACTGGAAAATGAAGCCATGCAGGAAGCCCTGAGTTTTTCTTTTTCAAGGATATATATAACATGGGGCCCAACAAACTGGGAAATTTGTTTTGAAAACTCTGACATCTTGACATGTTTCTGCCAGTCTGCTGGAGTGAAGGGGGATTTAATGCAGCATTGCTCTTTGGGTAGGATGAATGCTGAGTATTTGAGAGGTTTGATACTGATTATTTTTTTAGGGCAATCTGCTTTCTTGGTTTCTGCTTCTCATTGCCGTCTCTGTTCTGCACGGATGTGCTTTCTCACTTTCCATTTTAATTCCTGCCGTATGCCCTCAGTCTCAGGATAGAGGCCATGTTGCAGGGAAGAGGTTCTCAGCAGCTCTGGTCTGCTGTCTGCGTTTGCCAAGGGTCACTGTGTTCCCAGAGCTCACCACAGAGGGCAGAAGCCAAAGAGCTGTATATAACCTCAAATATATTTTGGATTTTATTTTCTCTGGGTGCCCCACATTTGCAGGGGGGGTGCAGCAGCAGACAGGTAGTTTTCCCTGGCCTGGACTCTGTTTCCTAGAGAAATCAATAATGAATTATGGACATGTGCCACCCTACCAAATTATCCCTTGTCTTCAGACTGGAAGAGAGAGCAGAGAGGTTTGCAGCTCTATCTGGCAGCACAAGGAGACTTGCAGTATACATCAAGGCATTAAGGACTAATACAGAGGTATTTTTATTCCTCTCAGCTCCTGATGGGCAGCTATATTTATATAAATCACTGTTTCTCCACAATTTTCTAGAACATGTCTCTCAAGGTGTACTGGTGGAGGGGCAGTTTTATTCTGACCATTTCTGCCACTAGACTATGCCTGCTTTCATTAATGGACAACCAAATCAAACAAACCTCTAAACTTTGATATAAAAGACTGCAGCAAACCATGCCAAAGTCACACCAGTCTGCAAAGTTGACTGACTTTGCAGCTAACAGTCTTACAATGAATTAATAAGGAAGATTTTTTGTTAGCTTCAATGCACACAGGTTACAAGACATATAATGAAGAGTTTTGTGTTTTGTTTTTTTTTTTCCTTGACAATGTTGAATTAATCTGTCTTGTGTGTACATTTTAATGGCAGTTAGTATACTTCTGATGTATTGATTGATTGCACTTTTGCTCACAGACAAGATTAAACGGTGCTTTTCTATATCCAGTACAGGGAAGGAATAAACAAATTAATCATTCTGTAGGGCTTCATCTCTTTTCTAAGCCAGCAACCCAGGTAAGCAAAAAGATGTAATACCGCTTCTCCTCCTAGTTCATTAGCTCGACTGTTGATTTCTCTGTTTTCAGTTTTACCGTATTTTGGGTTTGCTTATATTTGGATCTCTCTGGAAGGCATGTTCATTGATGAATCATTGTGCACAAAGTGCTCTGAGTCCTCACTACAACAGCTGTGTGAAGACTCAGTGGCTTTCTTTACTAAAGGAGGAAGCAATGTTTTGACTTGACATAATTTCAATTTTCTCAGCAAGGTATAAAAATCATGATAACATATATAGCTAAAAACCTAAAATAGAAAACAATTGCACATTTAATTTCAATCTTTCAAAAATGAAATCTTTCTGAGTATTGTTTTAAAATAATTATTTTGCTTTTAAAACTTCCTATTGGCTTGTCATTTTTTTAAGCAAAGTAATGCAATAATGATAATGTTCTACTGTAACAGTGTGTCAAATTTAGTGTTGATTCAAACAAAGAATAAGCAGTTTGTCTGGAAAAAGTTTTCCAAGATTACTAAGCATTATTGCTTCCCAAAGACTGCCTATAACCTTCTGCCTCATCAAACAATGTTTAATTAACCACTGCAGTAAGAAACAGGTTATTTGTTCTGTCTTCTCCTGTTGGTAGAAAATTTGGATATGCTTTGAATAGTGATGGTTTGCAGTTTGGACAGGCTCGTCAAAATTAAGAACAACAAAAAGCTAAAGGAATAATTCATTCCAGCAAAACACTCCAGCAAAGGGGATTTATAGACATGTGAAAATGGTTACAGGGTAATAGATTGGCCCAGTGCTCTTAATTTCCTGTTTGATTTTTTGCTTCTTTTATGAGTTGCCTCATGCTTTTATTCTTATTCCTAGAAAATATTTTTGAGAATACCTCTAAGCAATGAAAAGCAATCGTAGGTCTTTATTTGTCACATTCAAAATTATTTATAAGCGATTTCTTCAATAGAAATAATGTGCAGGCATGATTAGTACTCCCGATAAATAAGTGTCCAAAAAGGCCATTGAGACTTTTGGTCCTTAAAGTATTAATTAAATTACTGATAAATATGTGTCTTGCATTATTGCCCCTTTCTAGGTACATTGGCTAGCAACTTTGTATCATGAAGGAGATTTATAGACTTTGCAAATTAGAAGAAGCGTCTCTCTAAGGATACAGGCATAACTGTAAATGACAGTTTCCTGAGCTTTTGTTACCTGCCCATGTGCTGTAGATGGACACCTTCACTACGGACAAGACGATGTTAATGCACCTGATCCTGCTGAGCCTCATGATTGGGAGCAACCAGGGGTGCTACTGTGAACATTACCCATGGGCGCCATGGTCGGCCTGTTCGCAAACCTGCAATTATGGCACACAGACCAGGCACAGGTAGGGCCAACCTATCTCATTACTTCTGTGCCTCCACTTTTTCCCTGAGAAAAAGACCCCAACACTTCTGAGGAGGGGGATCTGTGCCTGAAGCTCCAGCTTCCTTAATACACTGAGAAAATGTGTAATATCAAAGAGTTTACCAGATGAATATATTGTATTTTAATTGCAAAATTAAAAAAATACAACATTACATATAGAGAGCATTGCACTGCCTCCAACAAGCCTGTACCTGCCAACACTTGTAGTGAGGGTGTGCCCCCTATAAGGGGGGACTAGTGCCCAGTACCCTGTTCTGGTAGCTCTACCCAGCTCAGAGCATTGTCATGGGAGAGGTCAGCTCCAGCATGGCAAGTGTACAGAAAGTTTCTCTTTTTATGGTTAATTTTATTAATCTTATTAAAGTCAAATAAAGATTCAGCAGCTCCAAATTAGATGCAACGCAGTGGTATACTCTAAATTTATGAGAAATCCCCTCTTTTTCTCCTGGCTTTTTCTGTACTGTTCTCTTGGACAGTTGAAGTGGAAAAAATTGCTCTGTAAACGTAAAGCGTATTTGGATTTTTCTTTTTATCAACATTCTGCAACTTCCTATTATCTCTCAAGTGGTTTTTTTGGGCTCAAATAATTCTCTGTATCAGTGTCCACACACAGAAAACATCTGTGATTCCTTCCTAGCATAACTTGTGAATTTATTTTTAGGCAAATAAGAATGGATGAATATTATAGTCAAAACTTCTGTGACCAGCTGTGCACAAAGCAGGAATCTCGTGCATGTAACCAGCAAACATGTCCTATCAACTGTCAGCTTGGAGACTTTGGCCCTTGGTCAGAATGTGACCCGTGCATTAAAAAACAAGTAGGTGGGAAAAAAAAAAAAGAGTAAATCCATTTATGAGAACTTGCTTCAAAAATTCCATTGTCACAATTAAAGTTGATTTTTCCACATAAAGGATATATCAAGCTGTAGAGTTTGTGTTTTTATTTAAGCAGGAGAAAGTCACAGAATCTTTGGCTTATCCATAGCATTCTATATGGTCTAAAGATAAGAAAAACAGTATGCAATCATCTATTAAAAAGAGTTAACCCCCAAATCCTAACCAGCAGGGGCTAGAAATGCTCAGGCTGTGTCAGGCTGGTAGTCAGGATCAATTTGAGATTGCTTTTAAGAAATCCAGAGCACCATTCCTCCAACCTTTCAAGCCTACACAAAAAACTGAAGTAGATGTGCTTAATATCTGTGGAATAAAACCCCAGGATGCTTTTTTCTCCTTTTGGGCTTGTGTCTGTTGACTGATGGTAGACTTAGAGGTGAGATGGCTGAGAGTGAAGCGATGAAAAGTCAGGTTCAAGAGGATTTCACCTAAAGAAACCAAGCCCTAGAAAATGTAAGGTTCTAGCAAGTGGAGGAGAGTGCAGATTGCATGGGGTAGTTACGTGGCTGGGTCTGAGCTTTGAGGCTGACTGTGACAGCAGCTCTGTCTCTGTGCAGATGCAGTGTACTACTCTCTGAGTGTCCCGCTCAGCTTCTGAAATCCATTCTGTGCCTGAAAAATAATCTTGAAAAACCTGTCAGATATCATAAGAATATCTTTACATACATATATAACTTTCTGATGTCAATACAGGATGAGGAAAACATGAAGAAGCTGTTCTAGGTGTGAATGTGAACCACTCTGTGGGGTTCCTGTACTGCAACAGGGATTGAGAGTATGAGAGCAGAGCAGGGAGAAACAGTGAAAGTGGGAGACAATGAGCTGCAAGAGCTAAAAAGGGAATTTATATTTGGTAATCAATATCTTCCTAAATGGCTGAGTTTCTTATACACCCATACGAAGAAGCATTGTTCAGTTTTGTTAACTTCAAATATTGGTGCAACGTATTTGCTGCTTCAAGAAAAAAGGTGCTTTTGTGGACTGTGATACATTTTTCCCTCCAACATATAAAGATCACTGCTCGTGATAAATATAAGCAACTGTCAAAATGACATGACTTCCAAGGTTAAGTGTGAAGATTAGTGTAAGCAAGGTCCAAGTAAGGGGAAGAGATGAAGAAGCACAAGCTCACACGAATAATATAGTGAGTGTTATGGACCCCAAGTGCAGTACAAGTAATTGTTATCTTGAGCTCAAAAGCTTTCAGATGGTCTGATGTTGCTCCTTGCATTCTCCCTTCGTAGTCTCCTGGTTACTAATCTTTCCTAGACGTCTTCCCACACTGTTTGAGTACAGTAGTTCTCTACAGGGAGGGACGTAACAGAAGTCTGCAAGGAACTGTGCTTTTCCAGTGGGAAAAAATTCTTAGAGGAGCAACTGTTCAGTCCCATGCAGATAAGTCTCACCACCTGTCCCTTAGAGTGAAAAATATATCTGAAGTGATTTGTCTAGCAGCATTTATTCAGCATTGTTATTCTGAACGGAGGTTAGTGACTTTGGGAAAGAAAACCCAGTAAGCTTTAGATTTTGCTCCCAGATCATGTTTAGTAACTGAAACTGTCAGAAAAACTGTTTTTTTTTTTTTTTCAATTCATCCAGTGCTCTTCAGACAAGAGTTCCCATGTGTGGGAGCCAAGCCAGATGGTTTGGGGATGGCACTACATGCCCCTGTGTCATGGGTTCAGCAGTAGCAGGCATTTTTCTCCTTGGTAGCTGGTGCAGCGCTGTGTTTTTGACTTTTGGCTGATAACACCAATGTTTTCAGTTACTGCTTAGAATGTTTAGTCCGAACAAGGACTTTCTGAGTCTCAGGCTCTGCCAGCGAGGAGGGGAAGTCGGGAGGAAACAGAGACAGGACACCTGACCCAAACTGACCAAAGAGGTATTCCATGCCACAGCATGTCATGCCCAGGATGGAAAAACTAAGGGCAGAGACCGGGAAGGGGGGGGTTCACTGCTGGGTCTGGTCAGGTGGTGAGCAGTTGTATTCTCTTCCCTTGTTGTTTCCCTTGTCATTATTATTATTGGTGGTAGCAGCAGTGATTTGTGTTATACTTTAGTTACTAAACTGTTCTTATCTCAACCTGTGGGAGTTGCATTCTTTCAATTCTCCTCCCCATCCCTCCAGGAGCTGGTGGAAAGAAAGAGGGGAGAGTGAGCGAGCAAACTGCGTCAGTAGCTTAAGCCACGACACCCTGTCAGGGTATTTCTATTTCAACAGAGATAATAAAGAACGCAAAAAATCTCCTTTAAGATTGTTACACACAATTTCCTGCTGTACCATTAAAACTGAACACATAGGGACTGAACTTTAGATTCTTCCAGTGATGTAGCCCAGGTTGTCAAGTGCTTCATGTGTACTCCGTCAGGGCTAGTGTGGCTCTTGGATTACAGATCCCTGCCACCCTTACCTGGGATGATGGCATGGTAGGACGTAAGGACAAAAATAATTATTTCCTTTGGGACCCTGATTTTGATAAAAGCTTCAGCAACATGAGGCATGTGACTGTGCCTGAGGGGGCACTCAACTACAAAAAAAGCTCACACAAAGCACCATGGTTTTATTTCTTCTGCCTTACAGTTTCGTGTCCGGACACTCCTGCAACCATCTCAGTTTGGGGGTCAGGCCTGTACGGAATCACTGGTGGATTCCCGCCCATGCTTCCCAACTAAGCTCTGCAATGTAGTGGAAGTTGATTGCAAGAATAAATTTCAGTGTGAAAGTGGTAATGACAATCTTCATTGCATAATTGTTGCACTATTAGATAGTCGAATGATTAGACAATGAGGCAAGAAAGGTCCAGATAATCTAGGTCTTGTGTATTCCATACACAAATTCCAGGGGAAAGAAGCAGGGACAGAAGTCTACTTAAGAATTTCATATGAATTAGTAGCATCTTATGTTTACACTTTCTTCTGTCACTAGAACTAATTCAAGTGCAGTCTCTAGCCTGGAATGTCAGTAAAACCATGATAGCTAGACAATAGCACTGTCCCAATAATATTTCTTTGCACAAATTCTTCATGTACAAACATACCCATAGCGTTTGTCTGAACATAAACTCGCACTGTTTTTGTTGAATTTCTGGTATTTCTTGTTTACTTCAATTTAAATATACCTCATTAGCCTTAAAATAGCTTTATCCTCATACCCTTTTGCTAATCCTAAAATTAAGCCTTCACATCTTCAAAGCAAGGCAAAACTGGCAGAACTGAAACATCCATTTCTCATAGGAGTAATCTACGCATTATACTGCTTGGCTATTGATTCCTAAGACAAGTTCACACCTTTACTAGGGAAAAAAACCGCCTACCGTTTTCCACATTCAAACATGCTGAATCTTTGCATTGCCGATGCTGTTTCTCTGGCGCAGGTCGTTGTATTGCAAAAAAATTGGAATGTAATGGAGAAAATGACTGTGGGGACAACTCTGATGAAAGAAATTGTGGGAGGATAAAGACTGTGTGTAACAGAAAGTATGAGAACATCCCAGGTGTGCAGTTAATAGGCAGTGGGTAAGCCATCTTTTCTTATTTTTCATAAACCTGAGATTGTTACCTCACTAATTTACATAAAAACATAATCCCCCAATTAGCATTTGAAAGTATCACATTAAAATACATAATCTCTCATATTAAAATTAAGAACAAGTCATAAAAATTAAGCCAAACCTTCAGGCTAACACTTGCCAACTGTATTGGCCAGTCTTGCTCTGCGCAGTTGGTGGACTAGACAAAGAGCTGTCAAGGAGCACTGCTCTCTGAGTTACCTTTCCTGCCTCACAGCAACCTTAGCATCACATACAGGCAATTTCCATCTCAGTTATGCTTAGTGCCTCAGAAATTTTGAGGGTGTTGACGGTGTTGCTTTTTTTCTATGATACATTTCATATGATACCAATCATCACCTCTTCCAGACTACTAATTTAAGCAGTATGAGACATAAACAAGGGATGTTCATCCCAAGTAGTCATGTATTTTTTAATGGAATTTTGAACTCAGTGTACTCTGCTTAACATCAATTATGGCAGAAGTGGAGAACTGTTAGTTTTCCTAGCCCATCCTTTGTTTAAGAGTGACTGTCTCATAGTGATATTGGAATTACCTAGAAAGTAAAGCACAGAAAAAGAAAAGTACGAAAAATGGTTGCTACTGCATCATTTTTCAGGTGAATTAGATGTTCTTGTAGAGGAACTTCTTTCAAAGCAGTTGCATAACACAGATGTTAATGCCATTTCATTCAAACCTACAAAATCTTCAGTGTGGCTATATATCACAAAAAGTTTCAAGTCTACATGTCTTTCTGGAATTATTTAATCTCTGGATATATTTTTTGGTTAGGTTTCACATTCTGGCAGGAGAGAGCCGAGGGGAAGTCCTTGGCAACTCATTCAATGGAGGACAATGCACCACAGTGAAGCACAAAGAGACAAGGAAATCGTATCGTGTTCCTGCAAACCTGGAGGCTGTCAGCTTTCAGGTATTCTCAAGTAGCAGCTGCTGGTTGAAAAACCATGGCCATAATTACAGTCCAAATTGTGTGTTCAAGTCTTAGGCAGTAATTCATGGTTTAGGACAAGATTTCTCAACTGTGTGAGGCCAGGACATTCTTCAAATGATGCATGGAAATGGGATAAATTGAGCAGTCACGTGGCTCTACTCCCACTTTTCAGATCTGTGTTTACCCACTGCACAGTCAACATGATTGATTTGGGCTTCTCTCTTGCTTCCTCATGGCTGTAGCCATGTCTTTATTTTGATTTGAGCCTTGCTCCATCAGAATGCAGGGTGTGAAAAAAGCTCAACTAATGTGTGAAAACTGAACTGCTGATTTTTGCCAGGAGTGCTGTGAGTTTTTAGTATTACTTGAAAAGGAGCAACTGAAGAAAGAACACCCTAATATGTTCCATGGAAACTGCAATTGGATTGGCCATGACATAGAATAGCAGTTTGGAAGGGACCTCAAGGATCATCTGGTCACTCTTCCTGGCCAAAGCACGGTCTAGACAAGATGTCCCAGCATCATGTCCAGCCAAACCTTTAAAGTATCCAGTGTTAGGGAATTTGCCACTTCCTTGGGGAGATTATTCAAAGCCTTTTTGTTCTCATTGTGAAACATGTAGGTTTTATAAATAGTGGTGAAAAATTACTGTGTGCACAAATATTGAATATAGAAAAACAAGCCTTGATTTACCCAGGCCACTTTAAAGCTGTGTGGTTTTTTAAGTTACGGATATCCATTTGCAGAAGTGTTAAAGGTTTGTGAATCTGACCTTTGAGAGCACATCTGTATCTTTTTAACATTTAGACCAGCCTTTGATATAGAAGGGTCACTGGATCAGGCTTTCTTTTTGGAACTCCAGTATGTTTTCATGCAAAAGCATATGACTTATTGGAGAACGGAAGTGGGGAAATGGATCACCTCACCTCCCAGGTTCATTAGCAACCCTATTAATTAAAAAAGTCTGGAGAAGGAAAGCAAAATGCATCTTTCAGACCCCTTAGTTTTGGGAAATTAGTAACTTCTGAGCTGATTGTAAAGTTTTCTTTGTGCTTTGCATAACAGCACCATTGAGGCTTATCAACTTGATCAGGCAGGTTTGCTTCCAGTTCCTCTCTACCTACTGGGAATTAAGCTGGGAATTAAGAAGAAAGGACAGAAAACATGAGGCTCTTTGCCTTGTACAATATAAAAGCCGTGGGACTGGGACTTAGTCACAGTGTGAACATAGCACGAAGGTCTGACAGTCTTTGAAATGTCTGTTGAAATACTTTGTTGAAAATTATTCCTAAGCTTTGGGGCATGAGGGTGGGAAATTAAAAAAAAAAAAAAGTATCCCATGCTTTTTTCTTTTTTTCTCTCTTTTATAAATGCCTGTTAGTAATTCTACTGCTTATCTAGTATTCACCTCACCTATTAACCTTTCTCAGCCTCATCTTTTGTGTTAAGAACAATTTTCAGCTTACTGCCATGCCTCAATTAATCAGGCATATTTCTTCCTTAAAAATCAAGAATTCATGGCTAGGTAGGCTTCTGTTTCAGATTATTATTTGGGAAAATGTATTTTGCTTTATTAAATCTACAGGTGAAAGATGAAGAGGATGATGTCACATCAGATTTCTACAATGATTTAACTCCCCTGAGTGATAGTGCTCATGGACATAGTTCATCCCTTCATGGTTCTCAAAGATCTTCTGGTGTCCCATTTTTATTCTCAAGAAAGAAACGTGTTAAAGTCACATCATCTTCCTCCTTCAGGAAAGCTCTTGAAGCCTCATATGAAAAGGTAAATGAACGTTGCCTCAAATTTCTTCATTTGATTTGATTTCTGTCTGCTCATTTCAGAACTGAGCTACCAGGGGCTTCTTTCCTTATCAAGTCATTGGCATTGCATTAAAAAAAAAAAAAAAAACAAGTAAGCAAACAAACAACTACACTACTAGAATCACACATTAAAAAGTTTTTCTGAAACTACAGGATGCTTCTGGTTGTAACATACTTTCCATAATGCAACATGCGCTACTCGTTTTAATATAGAAATATAGAAACCATGAACTTAACTTATTCCATTTTAAAAAGTATAGATTTAACATAGATTTGAGATTATCAGATCAGGTAAAACACTCATTTTCCTGTCATAATTATAGATTAAGTAGGGAGAACAACATGTAGTAACAGTAGCAAACAACTCTAGAAAAAAATGAAGTGCACTCAAGAATGTTGTACTTATGCATGTGCTGGGAATTATTCTACATTAGTTTCTGATTCAGTGACTAACTTGCCTATTGGAGTCTTATGGCTGTCAAGATGCACTTGATCATAAAGATAATATCAGAAATAACACATCTACAGAAAAGTTTCTGAGAACCGAAACCCTTTTTCCCATGAAATTCTGCACCTTTAATACAGATGAATACTGTAGGACATAAGACTGTGCCCTTTTATAATTTAATGGCAGTAAGGGTGGGCTATTGTCCGCGCAGGTGAGTCTAGGTGACCACCTCCCACACTTCTCTATCCTAAATGTAACAAAAAACTCTTACCATGGGACTGGAATATTATGTAACACATTTCATTATAAACTATTTTTCTAATATTTCATTGTAAACTACTCCAATTTGTCACTATTGCATACTATTTATTTTCTTCCTTTTCCTGTCACTGAATTCCCATGCTGTTATTCCAGAGGCCTTCGGAAAGGCTCTGTGTCAGAATTTGTGCCCATTCCCTTAACTTATGTTCCAAGTGTGTCCGGCAGTATCTAACTGAGTTGGACTGCTTGAAGTACAATTGAAAAACCAGGATCTCAAAGATAAGAGGCCATCTCTATAGCTGGTGATGTCAGGCAGGGACAAACATGATACTGTGGCAAATCCGCTCATGATATTTGGGAAAAAAGATTACTTAATTAGCATGTTCAGATGAAACCCTGCTTTGTAGAAAATTTCCAGTTAAAATTACTGGCCTCACCATCAGTCCAGCTCAGGTTGTGTTTGGCCCCCTTTTGTCAATGATGTTGTTTGTACATCAAGCCTGAACTTGAGTACTGTCCTGGTTTCAGCTGTAGCAGTCATTTTTCTCCTTCTTAGTAACTGGTGAAGTGCTGTGTTTTAAATGCGTTGATCTGAACCGAGGACAAGTACTCATATTTGATTCAGAGCAAGCTTTCTTTGGGAGTAATAATTTCCGATCTACTAATATTTTATATTAATACCTGTTACTCATGAGTCAAGCTTGCTACAGGCACCAGGGTTTATCACTATGATTAAACATGTCCCCAGGAATAACCAGAGACTTTGGAATCTAATTTCTTGGGATTGTTCTACAAGTGAGGGTTCCCTATACTGTGTGAGCCTCAGGGATTTAACAGAGAAATCACTAGGTTTGACAACTGTAAGGTAAATTGCTAGGAATAAAAACACTTAATTGCTAATAATAAAAGCAGTTAAGATAGTTTGACTAGCAGCAAATGCAAACGCAAGATGCATGTCAAGCAGAAATTCATATCTAGCATGCAAGAGCTGAAAAGCATGCCAAAACCAGCTAAGGTTTTAGAATCGACATTTGCAAAAAAGGCTCGTAATTTTGTATGTCACAATTGAAAAGTTAGCTGGCACAGCTGAAAATTGAGGATAAGAACCTAGATAACCTGAAAATCCTAAAAATGGATTAACCACAGGGTATTTTAGGAGCTGAGTACAACTCTGGGAAGTGTTACATGACTATTTCTTCCATACTAATTCTTACTGCAGCAGAAAGCTGCTTATCTTTAGCTTATTTTCCAATGTGCAAATGAGGGCAATGAAATAAGCACTGCTGGGCAGGACTGAGAACCAAAGTCCAGTTCATGTGTTACGTTGCTCAGTCCTGGCTTGGAGAGCTCCCTGTCTAAATGCATCCTTGAATCCTCTAAGCCAAGCGACCTTAGAGACAGAAATAGAGTACAGCCAAACTACCAGCAGCAAAATTCAACAAAAGCGTCTACGTATAAATCAATAACATTTTTTTTATAATGAATTTTTCCTGTCTGCTGGGTGATCATTTGTTCCAGTTTTCTGCCCCTCTTGTTGCTCTTGATCTTTTTGCTTTGGCCTTGTGCTGTCAGTTCCTCTTGACACTTTATAAATCCCTTCTTTCAGTATTTTCTGTTCCTCTCTTTTCTATTTAGTTAAAAGCCTCTAGCACTAGAAAAATATATGAATTAGATGTCTCAAAACCATCATTTTTTTGTAAGAGTAGTAGAGATTTCCAATTTTTGAACTTTCTTTTCTTCTGCCTCTAATATTAATAGCCTGACACTTGAACTCAATGAGACCTTTATCCATGTGGTTTAGCTTTAGTTTTAGCAGACTTATGTATTTTGAAACTTTATGACATTGACTTAGCATTCAAAATAGCCACTCACCAGTTTACTTGCAAACAAACCAGGCCTTTCCTCTGAAATTTTTGTTTGCTTTGTCAGTTCCTGGTATATATGTTTTGGCAGGAATCCTTTTGCTTTCTGTTTGGTAGGCACTCAGGGGGTCCTAATTTTCTTTAGAATGCTATATACACCTGTCATGGGTTCAGCAGCAGCAGTCATTTTTCTCCTTCTTGGTAGCTGGTGCAGCACTGCGTTTTTGACTTTCAGCCTGGGAACAGCACTGGTAACACCAGTGTTTTCAGTTGCTGCTTGGTAATGTTTTGGTTTGGCTAAGGGCTTTCTGAGCCTCATGCTCTGCCAGGAAGGAGGGGAAGTCAGGAGGAAGCAGAAACAGGACACCTGACCCAAACTGACAAAAGAGGTATTCCATGCCACAGCACGTCATGCCCAGGATGGTAAAACAGAGAGCAGAGACCCGGAAGGGTGGGGTGGTGCACAGCTTGGTCAGGCTGGGTATAGGCGGTGAGCGATTGTATTTTTTCCTTGTATTTGCCTTATCATTATTATTATTGCTGGTAGCAGTAGTGGTCTTGTGTTATACCTTAGTTACTAAACTGTTCTTATCTCAACCTGTGGGAGTTGCATTCTTTCAATTCTCCTTCTCATCCCTCCTGGAGTGGGGGGAAGAAAGAGGGGGGAGTGATTGAGCAAAACTGCGTGGCTGGGAGGCTTAAACCGCGACACACCCACAGTGTAAAGGAATAATGAGCATTGTCCTCAAGGACCTCACAAGGATCTTGGAATCTCCAGGTATAGTTTGTTCATGGTTAAAGCAGCATGATACACATGACTAATTATTTCTAGCAACATATCTTAGGACATAATTTTGGCTTCTCTACTTTCTGCAATTAACTACCTATGTAGTTGTTATGACTACCTTTTTCTTTCTTCTAGAATTCCAACTTTATTAGAGTCCACAAAATAACTTCTGTTGCAAACTTCACAATGAAACAGTCAGATCTGCAGCTCTCAGACGTCTTTCTAAAAGCACTTAACCACCTGCCCCTGGAATATAATTATGCTTTATACAGCAGAATATTTGATGACTTTGGCACTCACTACTACACCTCTGGGAAGATGGGCGGTTCCTATGACATTCTTTACCAGTACAGCTCTGAGGAGCTGAAGAACTCAGGTATGTAATCTTTAAGAAGAAATTATCACAATATGCTTAACAGCTTTTCCTATCATAGTTTTTAGGTCTTACACCACATAGTAAGTCCTCCAACAGCAAAAAAATACTTAAGACTTGCATAGACCCAGGAATTACTCACACTGCCTGGATAAAGAACAAGAATAAATTTTGTTTACGTTATATTAATTTGAAGAGTTCAAGAGGTTCCTTACTTAATAAAAGTAATTGTTTTTAAGGAAACCTAAGACTTTTAGGTCAAGACCAGGTGCCACCAGGAAAAGGTGTTCCAGCGTACTTCAGCATAGGACTTAAGTCTGAGAGGTGTAAGTGGTATTTTTAGGGATACAGCCATTGAAGTTATTGGTATTTATTAGAAATTATTCTAAAAATATTTCCATGACTGCCAGACTATCAAAATGAAAACACAATACAACAAAAGTGGAAATTTTAAGTTAAAAGCTGTGATCCTCAATGTTATTGTTGTAACTTGCATAGGTATGGGAGGGTTCCTAGAGGGTATAGTAGGAATGATGCAGTCCAATGCTTTTGGTACCTGGGGAAGCAAGTACCTGCAGTAGCAAAATCTCCAGTAGTGGGTGAGAAGTAGGGAGACCTGTGAGGGCTCACCTTGATGTGGGAGCCTGTGGGCGTGGTGCCATCATGTAATGTGGTTATTGGGATGAAGCTCCTGCCCTGTGATATTTCTAGGCCTGGCAGTGGATGAATCAACAGAGTGTGTCCGAACAGAAACAACAAGGCGTGTGCTCTTCTGGAAGAAAAAGAAAGTCAGTACCAGATGCACCACAAACAGGATGACTGTGAAACATGAAGGTGACTATGATGAAAACAGGGCCCATGTCCTGTTACTTACCCTGAGAGATACCATTTCCCTTAGCCCCAGGTGATCTCCCAGCTTTGCTGAAGTGCAGATGCTCTTCCAGAGGAGCTAGTGTTTCACTGTCTCTGAAGAGAGCATTGGAAACATATAAAAGAAATTATGATGTAGAAGCACTACTCCTCCGCTCTGAAGCACCACCACTGGAGATCCAGTGGCACTGGCTCTTCCAGTCAGTCACAGATCTGGCAAACATTCCCCATAGCTCTGGGTCCAGGGCCAAGCATACTGAAATCAGAAATGGACACATGATCATGACTGTGTCTATGATCTTTAAGGACTGCCCAGGGCTCATTTAGAGAGTTGGGCAACAATAATACACTCTCTGATCTTCCCCTTCCATTTTTCTCATGTCAGCAGACATCTAGGAGCTCCCTGGTAATGTCAGAAATATTCCTCAGGAACTGTGGAAAGATGGTGCATTCTGCAAGAATGGCAAGAGTCATATTCTGCATCAATGAAAACAGGGATTTCATCTCCACCTACATGTTTTTGTTCTCATTTTATAATCATTTCCTATTACTCAGGTGTTAACAGCTAGGAATAAAGGTACTGCCTTGCAGTGTGTATTCTAGTGAAGCCTGCTGTACCTCCTGCAATTTTTACAGTGTCTTGTGTAGTTCTGAATATCTCAATCACTGAGGTCTCAGACATTTTCTTTTGAAAGACTGACAGGCTGCTGTCGTAGCAGGGATTGTTTTTCTGAGCTTAGACTTTGTTATTCCAAGCTTCAAAAAGTCTTAGTATATTCTTTTGTATCCTCTTACACTTTCAGACTGTTGTTGTTACATCCACTGTCTTTGGAGCCTTTGTCTGACAATATTGTGGTGAAATCCCCTTTCAGGTTCCATTCTGGAGTCGGCTGAACGGTCGGTCTCTCTGGTAAAGGGTGGCAGGTCAGAGTATGCTGCAGCTCTGGCCTGGGAGAAAAAGGGGGCTTTTCCAGAACACACAGTCTTCACAGACTGGCTGGAATCAGTAAAGGACAATCCTGTTGTGATTGACTTTGAGGTAAGAGAAGAATAAGAAAAATGTTGAGATAGTAAAGCGCTCACCAGTTAGAAGTTTTTCAGAGAGCTCTGTGGGTGTTTTCTCTTTTAATGCGATGCTGTGTGTGATATGAATGTATATGGGCTTAACATAAATGTACAAAGCATTTATTTGAACTGCTTCTTGTGCATGTAGGTTTCCAAGCTACACCAGGTTTGCATTGTCCATGGACAATTAGAGTAAGAAAGGGGAATACAAATGAATTGCTGTGTCACCAGCAGGAGCTCAGGCATGGACAGGGATTAGTTACTGTGCTGGAAAGCAGTCCGAGGTGCTGGGAACATTTTTTATCCCTGTGCTCTTTCACTTGTTGCAAGATATGGCACATAGCCAAACTGAAACAAAAGAGCAGTCCCCTGTTATCTCTGTCCTGCTCATATAATGAAGCATGCCAGCACTGTCGTGAGTGCCGTAAGCTGCCTCCTTCCACAGCTGGCACAACAACCACTCTGCAGCAGTGTCAAAGTGCTCAAGGCAAGCAACAAAACCAGCCTGAATGTAGTGACCTTTTACTGCGGACACTGAGCTTCTGAAGGCAGTGTAGGGTTGTCTCACATGGCAGGAACCACATGTAAACAAAACCCCATGTCATATATTGTGTTCTGATTTATTAGACATAGTATTCCACTTGTTTCATTTTCCACCAGCTCACAGAGCCCTAAATTGGGGAAAAGAAGTATAAACAAGATAAGCATAGAATCACAGAATGGTTTGTGCTGGAAGAGACCTTAAAGATTATCTAGTCCTAATCCCCTGCCATTGGCAGGGACACCTTCCACTAGACCAGGTTGCTCAAAGCCCCATCCAACCGGGCCTTAAACACTTCCAAATGGATGTATAGCACTGTCATGCTCCTTTAAAGCATCTACAACTTTCAGCATGACTGACTCCTGTGTGATATGGCTTCATACACAGGCTCTAGTGACTTTAGAAGTGCTGCAGCTCTCTCAGCAGGACCCTGCTGTGTCTAGGTAACTGCTTACTGAACAGCTGTCTTCCAGGTGTCACCCATCATGGATTTGGTGAAGAATGTGCCATGTGCCATGACCAAACGTCGCAACCTGCAGAGAGCCCTGAGAGAGTACATGGGAAGGTTTGACCCTTGCCAGTGTGCCCCATGCCCCAATAATGGCAGGCCTGTGCTTTTCGGGACTGAGTGCCTCTGCCTGTGCAAGGCTGGCACCTACGGCAAAAGCTGTGAGACACGAGCTCCAGGATACAAATCAGGTATTTGGGATGATACTATCATAATGTAAATATAGTCCTTCTGGTATCTATTAATCAAGGGTTAATCTGAAATAACCTTCCATTACTAAATCTATAGCACTTCTTACCCCATGATGAGGGTCAGAAAGAGAAAGAATAAAGGTAGGATTGAAAATAAAGAATCAAACTGAATAGGCACAGCTCAAAAGAAATTGTAAGACGTGATAGGAGATTCCTTAGCTACATAATTAAGATAATAGCAAATGAGCTTTTCAGCAATGAGTATGAAGTTGAGATCAAAGATAATTGATGTAAAAATTATGAAACCAGTTCCTTAGTTTTCCCCATAGCCTATTATACTTAAGACTAAATCGCTAATGGAGATAAGAATTGATTACAATGTTGAAGGAAAACTCAGTTGTCCTGAGGAGAGGGAACACAATCATCATTCCGAAGAATTTAAAGAACTACTTCATGCAAACAGGTTTGTTTTTTTTTTTTTTATTAAATTGGCACTAATGCCATGCCTGTGGGAAGCAGAAGAGACTTACAGCATTATACTTATGATTATGTATATTTATATTCAAGGACCAAAAGGGGACAAAGGGAAAATCACTGAGGCAGTTACAGGTCTCATTTTGGTACCTTGATAAAGAAATACTTTGAAATAAATGAATAATTGAAGATATGCAGATAAAGATTAATGTAGAAAGTATATTTTGTGCAGAAAAGAAAGGATGTGAAAATATTTTTTTATATATATGTCTTATGGTGGCACAGACAAAAAACCACAAGGGTTAAAAGGAGAAAGTAGTATTTTAGTTTTTCTTGCATATGGTGTGTATTAGGGATTTAGACATGGTGTTAGAGTTTAGGTTTATTTAATAACTCATTAAATACTGCCCTATGTAAAAGGTTGACAGCATTACAAAAACTCAAACATCTGTATGTGCGATTGAAACACAAATTAGCTGCTTCTGGGTTTGAATGTCACTTGTGATCAAAACTAGAAAGAAAGTTATATTTCAGGTTTTCATAAAGGAGCTGGAATTTGGCTGACCTCTTTTGAAAAACCACTTTTCTAGATACAATCTAACCCCTTAAGAGTAATAATTTTAAATCCTCTGAAAACCGCTATAATGAATTTGCCATCATTTCTTTTGTATGCGGCCTTAAGAGAAATACTGTGTACGGTGCAGATCTACCAAAAGACGGGATTTCTTTTATTTCCCACAGTTGCTGTAGATGGCCGCTGGGGTTGCTGGTCTGAATGGAGTTCATGCGATGCTTCCTTCAAAAGAAGGAGGACCCGGGAGTGTAATAACCCCACCCCTGCGAACGGCGGGAAGCATTGTGAAGGTGAACAGGAAGAAGAGGAGGACTGTTATGTCTCTGTGTTCATAGACAGGTAAGAAGATGGTATTTCAAAAGATTTCCTTAGTCATAAGGCAGAGTTAAGGAGCCCGCCAGAATGGCTTTGTGACTATCAAGGAGAAATAGCAGACATCTTTCCTGCCTGAACTTCTGTGCTGTGGTTGAGAGGAGGAAATTCCTGAAAATCTTTGAACTTGCTTCAAGTTTGGTTGTATTCATTGTTCATTTCTAGAAATGAATGATGAATTACATATAAAGTGTGCTTGTGGACCTCTTAACACTGCTTACATGGCTTCTTGTCCAAAACCATGGAGAACTCATCTGTTTCCTTTCATTGGAGTTTGCAGGTTCTGTTTTTTGAATATCACATCTTATTTTCTTGGAGGTTTAGGTCTGAACTTAGTCTCAGAGAGAATTCCACTGAAACCACCAACTTTTTCATATTTCCACTCTATGTCTGATGTACCTGTTTTTCATGGTTTCAGTTTGAAACCCTAACTCCAACCCCAAACTGACTCAGTTTCTTGCATCTTCAAGAGCAAGGCTTTGTGCAGATTCAGTCTTTCTGCTGGAAACAAGAGCTGAAGCAGGATTTTCATCATCCCTGCTGTAATGACTACAGAGGAGATTCTGGAGCAAATAGTAGAGGATTAAAAGCAATGGGCTCCACAGTTCTTTGCTACTCATCTCAGGTAGCCACCATGGCTGTACAGCTCTGTGCTCACAGAGATTAGCCTCCTTTAACCATTGCCTAATGGCAGCAGGCAGCTTTTGATTAAACTCAGCCGAATCACATGGGCTTCTTAGAGACTTTTGTCATCTACTGTTCTTCATCTCTTTTTCTTACTCCATAAAAATATTTCATGACTCATGTCAGTAGAAGTTGTGGCCCTGTATCTATCACATTTTAATGCTCTTGCAATCTCACTCCCATCAGCACCTGCAAATTCTGATGTTCATCATCTTTTATTTAACAGAATAATATTGGGCTTTTACCACGTAGAGGGGGACGGGACATACTCGCAGCATTCCTTTCCAGAGCTCCTGACATTCTGCCATTGTCATTTGATGACACCAATTCTTAAGATGCATCATTACCAGCAAATTTTTACTTTTTAGAGCTGCTCCTTGTATAAATGATGATGAAGCCAGGAGAGAAGAGGATGTCTTGACTGGTGAACCTGAGTCTGGATGCTCCAGGCCAGACCCTCCAGAATATGGCTTTATTAGGGTGAGTATGGAAAATGAGTGTTACAGAAGGCAAGTATACTAATTGCAGAGCTGGGAAATTTTACAGCTTCCTTGCTACATGAGCCTTACACCAAGCTAGCTACTGTGCCAGTGAGCATGTTGCTGTGTATGTGGCACTTGGTGGGACTCTATTCCAACAAAGTCCACCAGCAACTGAAGCAAAGGCAAGGTAGAATTCATTTCAAACAGTGGTCCTTGAATCCTTGTTTTGTAACCATGACATCTGGTAGTTCAGATGAACAAACGTACCATTATATAGGCTGAGTGGATGACTCATTATTTCAGGGTAGGAAAAACACGCATTCATTACATCGTATCATCAGGCTTTTATCATTGTTTCTTTCAACAATGTCCAGTCTCATTACCATAGATTTCTGAGGGTTTTTTGGTTTCTTTTTTTGTAGAATGAAAAGAACCAGTACGCTGTGGGGGAAGAAGCCGAAATTGCCTGTGTGAGCGGTCATGTTCTCAGTGGCTATCAATTCTTTCGGTGTCTGCCAGATCAAACCTGGATGCAGCAACCTGTTGAATGTCAACGTAAGAAAGAGAAAGCTAATTTAGCCCAGCAACAAAACAGGAGTGGAAGAAAAAGGCAAAAAAAATACATTTTAATGCAGGTTTTAACAAAAGAATCTGTAATGATATTTGAGAAGATGGCATTTTAAAAAGGTATTTCATGCAGATATAGCAAAAGCCTCCTGAGTCACTGCATCATTCCTCTTTCAATTCAGAAGTACAACTATTATATTCTTTGTAAGGACATTGTAATATTCAGTGCTTTAGAAAGCCCTCAGATGGATGCTGTGAGGTCCTTCATTTGTCTGCTTTTAAATATCTTTACCAGAAGGACTCACCTTTTGTTTCCAGTCTTACAAAGGTATCTTAAAGTTGATAAGAGTTGTGGTGAAGAAAGTGCTCTTCGAGGAATTTGTCTACCACTTTTTGTATTAAATGGTACACCACCCACCCAGGTTGCCTTCAAACTCTCCACAATAAATCAAAGCTTTCAAGTTTTTACATTCTAATTAAGAAGTAAGCACCAGAACTGACCTGGGTTTGTTAACAGGAGAGATTCTAACAGTTTTCTAGAACTGGTGTGACTTCACTGACTTAGTGTTCATTTTATAAAAAAAAAAAAATTAACACCAAGTTATGAGTTTTCTACTGCCATTAATTTTAATTGTTCTGTTACTGGCTTCATGCAGAAAAAAAATAAAATATCTGTTAATGCCGTTCTTATTTTTAAACAGTAAAATTTAATTGCTCATGCTAGCAAACAGTAGAAACACATTGCAATTATTTAGTTATTGACTGAAAAATATTTAAAAAGACTATGACAGTTCACTGAAAATTTCTAGACTTAATTATGTAAATATTTATTAGTTTCGAATGTCAGTCAAATGTTCAGCGTTATTAAGTGCCTCTATGGCTCTTTAGATGAAGCATTAGGATGTGCTATAAATATGTACCATAAAAACACCATAAAACCATCAAGAATTATACTTATTTCTTGTTTATTACAGCCTCAGTATGTCTCAGGCCACCAACATCTGACAGTATCACAATTTCCCCATTTAAGCAACAGTACAGTGTTGGTGAAACCGTGCAGCTGAGCTGCCAGGCTGGGTTTATAGTCACTGGTCAAACACAGTACACCTGTGGGAAAGACTTGTCCTGGATACCACCTGTTTTGGGACCTATTACATGTGGAAAAGGTCAGTATGGCTGCAGATACCTTACTGTTTCGATACCGCTGGTATTAGCAGCACAGTTTTAGCTAGTTGCCTGGCTTTAAGACGTGTAATGACTGTTGATTAATTTTGGTTTTACTTTGCACCTACCACAGTGCCATATAATTTCACCCCTAAACTTCTGCACGAAGTTCAGAATTTTTGGGTGCAATGTACGGTACCATTTAATTATGAAAAAACAAAACAACCCCAGCTGTATTAACAAGGCTTTATGAAAACAGAGTAAGAGAATGCATTCTACTAAAACTTCAGCTTATCTCATTGTACGGGATTTTCCAGTGATTTTTGCAAAGACTGATGTCCAGTTGTAGAATCTCAACCACAGCAGCTTTTGAAGAAAGAAATAAGGGAGAGGTAGAAATAAATCCATTTTAGGTTTCATAGCAGGAGTCCAAGATATTTTTGTTCACTCTGTTGCTAGTTACAATAGCTCTGACTCTTTTGTTTCAGATGTGCAAACTCAAATTAGAGGTGTTTGCAATCCAGGACAAAAGCAGGTTGGATCTCAGTGTGTTTGTATGTCTCCAGAAGAAGATTGTGGGTGAGTTAAGTACTTTATTTAGAAAAAGAAAAGCCAAAGTTTCTCCACTGATAGGCCAAGATTCCACTGTGACACAAAACAGAAAGACTAACAAAAGACAACAATTCAGCACTACTTTCTGTTCAGATATTAGGCACCTATGCCTCTGTATCCAAATCACAGCTGCATTTATAGCCTGCAAAATAAATGAATGATGACATTAACCAAATGGCACACCATGGCACATCCTTCTGATATACATTATCATCTGCTACTGGAGATTAAAAATCTTCCTTTTCTTCTCTTTATTCCTCCAATTTCTATATTTTCACTGTCATCACCTTGCTATAACAGGTCATGCTCTTTATGTTTGAGATTTACCATTTTCAGATTAATATTCTGCAAAATACACTGTATGTTTCAGAATCTAGAGCATATAAAAATATATGGAACTTGGATTTATTGTCTCCACACAAGACCTGCAGAGACCATTGAGAAATCAAGTGAACTGAGGGTTATCCTAGAGGATTTTTAATAAATGACTGGCCAAGGTTCAGGTGTGTGTCTGAAGATAGGAAAGACGACCATAAACTGGAAATGAGCTGGGCAGTTGTAGTGCTGAGATCAAAAAATATTCCACCGCAGGGCTCCTGTGTGACTGCAGGCAAGTCCCTTGGCATGGGATTCATCTCATTCATGTCAATGCCCAAATAACCAGGTATCTTCTCTGTCAAGAGCCCTTGGTGAGAGAGAGAACATGTTAAGGGAGTGATAGACGTTGTCAAATGTACATGGGCCAAATCCTCTAAGAACTAGAAATGTTTTGTTGACTAACACTATAAACTTAATTCAGAAACATAAGCAAGGTGAACTGTATTGCTCCCTCTCTTTGGGAGATGACCAGGCTCCACAAAATAGTGCTGCTTGGACTTAGCCTGTACTTGCTGAGAACAAGTCCACTCAGGAACCAAGAGCAATACAGAAAGAAACTACAAGCAGCACAGCTGTGTTTGCCTGCCATTGGTCCCAAACTGACTGTGTTTCAGAGGCAGACTGTCACACACAGCTGCAGGACTGTATTAACTCAGACAAGCCATCTTGTAGAAGTAACAGCACTTCCCGATTTCTTGTGTAGGCACATGTCCTCCATTTCCCATCTGTTTCACAGGACCTAAGCTTCCTCAGCTCACAGCACAATGTTCTATCAGGTCCAGGTCTTGCAGTAGCGAGGACAGCCTAGACAGATACCCAGCCTGGCCATGGCTTTGCTGTGTTTGCTGGTGGAGTGTTTAGAAGCATGGACTTGTTCCATGGCCTGCTAAAATAATTTCTCTTTTTCCCTTGGGGCAGCTACTACTCAGAAGACATCTGTACGCTACATGCTGCTTCTGAACAGAACATTACCAAGCCCAGCTGTCAGTATTCAGCTGAATTGTGCCTTGGAGAGCAGTCATTTCATTTCTTGCATGCTGGCCCTTGTCATGATAATTCCAACCTGGACTGGGCTATTCAAAGGGCAAAGCTCTCCACAAAGAGCTTGAAGAAAGTTCCCTGTGGCTATGACACCTGCTATGACTGGGAGGAGTGTCCAGGTATGACTTTCGAATGGTGGGATTTATCCAGCCCTTTGGATATAAAAATGAAATGTGATGACTCCTTCACTGCTCCAGGAATGAGATTTACAAGCATTGTGGTCAATATGAGCAATTTACGGTAGGAGGAGGGTGGAACTGTAGTCAGTCCTGTGTCTCTCATAGCAAGTGTTATACCTAGATACATGCCTTTTCCTTTTACCACAAGTGGTGTAGCATTGCCACTTCCCATTAGGAAGGCACAAAATGAACTTGGAAACGAAGGCAACTTTTTCAGTAAAATTAACTTTTCAATCTCTAATCACAAAATGTAGTTGGCAGTGTTATTGCCCATTCCCTTTCAGGCTACTATAACCAGTAGTTTATAATTCAGGAGTTAATTTGGGCCACACCTTCTATAGCATATAATTAAATTATGAAATTAAATTATGATGCTACTTAAAAAGCAAGACTGGGGCCAGCAGGCTTAATGGGATCTTAATGGTAAAATTTGAAAACAACCATATGTGAAAACTGTGTTTATTAGAAGTTTTAATGAACTCGCTAAGCTGATGAAATCCCTAAGAGGATTATTTTATAAACACTGTTGTGCAACTTGGCTATTTACTGTGTAACTTAGTGATAAGAGCAGTAGGTTTTCCTGTAAATGTCTGAGGTGCTGGCTGGCTCTGCACATATCAAGTATTTGCCAGGAAAAGGCTGAGTGGCAGCCACACTTATTCCTTCACTTGCTTCCAGAGACAAATATGATTCTTATCACACCTTGTCTTGTTATGATAAATAAAGCAACAGCAGTGTGCAGCAATCTTGAGACCCTGTTTTGAAGATGCAGGATTTCAGTAGCACAGGATTTGTAGTACGTGGCTATAAAATTACTACATGAAATGTTCCTTGTGGGGCTGAAGCAGAGAGCATCACCATTTTGTGGCCCTGAAGGGACATGCTCTGGTGGAGCCTATAGACACCTTGGGCTCCTGGGAAGGTGACTATAATTTAAAAAATACATTGGGCTTATTTATTCCAGAGCCCCTAACAAGCCTATATCTGCTCCCACTGTGGAAGTGGCTTAAGGGTGGATTCTGTGCCAGCACCTCAGTGTTTTTCTCTCAAAAACCTACAGAGGAGCCTTGTTCAGTGAGGAAAAGTGAGAGAGAAAAAAAATACATTAAATAAAATAAATATTCATTGTGATGCTCAAGAGGTTTGAATTGGACTTTCCTCCTCACCATGTTCATAAAAGCCCTCTTTCTCATGAGAATGCACAAACATTCAGAAAATTGAAGTTTTGATTTTAGAATGTGTAGTTGGTATCAATACAGAGGCAGAAGACACGGCAGTACTGCTAAGTGGAGGAAAACACATTTTTCGTATGTTTTAAGAAAGGGAAGGCAGAAACTTATTTTCCTGCCTAGGGAATTTCTGAGAAAGAATATGAAGAGTCAGAATCTGATTAGGTCAGAAATGGGTAATGAAATAACCAGCAGGACTGAGCTTTACCACAGGCCAGCAGCAGGTAGCTTAGCATTCATAAAGGAAGCTTTAATGAAATAGGAGCTGACACAATGTGGACCTTAAGACTCCATTTCACAGCAACATTCTGTGATAGGATAATTTGGAACAGAAAGTCAACTTAATATCTTTTTGTTTAAAAGAAAGGTCAGGGAAAGTCACTGGATAAAAATAGATGCTTAGTTTCTGCTTCTGTATCTAAACCACTGCTGCAAAACCTGGCATTTAAAGCTGGTTTTGTATCTAGTCTTAATACCCAACCATCTAGTGTATGACTATCAGCTTTTTTGTAACTAATGTATCATGAGCCTCCAATAATGTTTTTCCCCACTGGACTTTGACATGCTTTCAAGCTATAAAATATGGGTTTAGTCACGACGTTTGCAGCTAAAATTCCAACACATTCATTCCCAGAGACACAGACCAAGTGCTCCTGCCTGATGCCTTACCAATGCCCCAAAGAAGAGAGACACGTTCACTGCATCCAAATGGAGTTGACGGGGAGGAGGAGGACAGTCAGTCATTGCATGTTGGCAGCCATGAAGTGTGCTGGCATCAAACTGGAGGTGCTGGAGCAGGGGAGCTGCCTAGTGTAACCCATCAGTTCTCCTGGCAGCCACCATGACCATCCCACCCTGTGCAGGCTGAGCCATCCTGGGAACAACTTGGCTGGTCACAAAAGGACAAGTAGATTAAAACTTATATGTAAAAAAAAAAAAATAATAAATAAAGCTCACTTAAGAGATTTTTGGGAGATGACTGGCAATGGCCTTTTTTTGGTCTGAAAATGACTTGGGTTGTGGGGTACAGGGACTGCTCTCAGTGCTGGTAACTGGATGACAAGAACAGGGGAGAAGAGCAAGATGGGAAGGGAGAAAGAGGAGCCTTTCCACTGGCATTCCATGGTGCTGGATGAGTCTTTTTCTTTCCTCAGCCATTTGTTGCTTTGTCCTTGTCCTTGTGACTGCTGTGCACCCCGTTGAGTAGTTATAATTAGAATTTCCCCTTCAACACCCAGGACTTTACAAAACTGAGGTTTAGAAGCCTGCCTTCCAAGGAGAAGGGTGAAAGCTAACTCTTTTTTCACCAGCAGTCAGCATAACAATGAAAACCATGAGAAGTGTCCATTGGTAAATAACCTGTCCTATGTATAAGTGTCACATCTCACCAGGGGCTGGGCAGGCTCACCTGGGAGCTAGGAGTGGGCTGGAGGTGAAATGGGCATTTCCCTGCAAGAGGTATCAGACCCCTATACGTGGGATGTTGCCAAGCTCTGTAAATCAGCAGCTGGGCTCAGCTGGATGGAGTTCAAGGAAAAGAAGCAATTAATCCTACTGTTAAATGGAATGAAGCATTATGTTTTCTTGCTTAAAATGTGCAGTAAAAAATTGTTAGAAAATTAGATAGGCTTTCCTTTGTAGTTCTACAGCTCTTTCCTCCAAGTGAGATATGTACCACTATGCTAGTGATAGCCTAGGAGAGGGCTGCAAATTTGATTGCTCCCAGATTGGTTTTAGTGTCCTTATTTCCCATTGCTGGTTGCATTCTGTGGGGGAATAATTCAGGATGGCTATGTATGCTTTCTTCACAAGAAATGAAGATTTCTTGCTTTCAACCCTCTAACCTTAGTACTAGCTTTCCATTACAGAGTGATGGAAATCTGATTCCAGTGTGACTGTCTAGCAATGTTTCTGATAGCAAAATTTCCTCATTTGACAGGAGGAATTTTTTTCCCCTGATAGTTATCACCATAATAAATTGGAGATTAAGGTATTTCCTGGTAAATTGAAGGCAGCAGAGAGCTCCCTGGCTGCCCCCACTTCTCCAGCACCTCTGGTCTCAGGGTGGCTGTGTGCTCTGGAAGCACTCGTGTTAAGACTTGTCTTGCTCTCTCTTGGTGATGTGGATAACTCCCATTTTTTCTATTTTACAGTTGAGCATTGTGGCATAGAATAAAGACATCATCTGCCACTCTCTAATAAGGTGAGATTCTGGCATAAACTGAATCCAGAGGAAATATTCAGCTTGCTGAAGTAAGTGGGAGTTTTGCTGTTGGCTTCAGTAGGGTCAGGACCGAGCTTGCAAGAACTTTGGGTTTGCTGCTGTGCTCTATCACAGGGGTCCCCAACCCCAACACTGAAGACTGCAGCCCTTCAATGCTTCCGGCAACATCTCTTTTTCTTGGATAAGGTGTCTTCTACTGTGATAGCTTATATCAGGTAATAATAGAGTTTTCTTGTTTGCTGGTGGCAGGAAATGTCACCCCTCCTTTCCCATTGTAAGCTCCAATTAATGTTATATGGCTTGATGGATCATTGCCTTGTGTCATAAATTGTAACTGGGGAAGATGAAGCAAACCTGAGCAGAATCTGTCAGAGTAACCAGGGTCACAGAGAAATTACAGATTCTGAAAGGACAGCTTTTTTGATAACGCAGCTTCTCAAATCCCATCTGTTTGTTCTTAATGTTAGAAAGCAGGCATTATTCAGAATGAATATAATGAGCCTTTCCACTGACTCAAAGTTCCATACATCACAGCATATATAATTTTTCACCAGCACAAGACTATGTGAAATGTATGTAGAATACACTTACCACAGTGAGACAGCTGAGGCACAATTCAACGAGTGAACAATTATCAGCTGCTGTTGTGGGCTTCCATATAAATAGATATTGCAATTGTAACATAGAATATGAAATTTGACCAGATATAGGTAAGAGCTGAATATGAATATAAATATAATGTTATAATGTTTATGCAACCTCAGAAAGGGAAAATCCAGAATTTGCCTCAACAGTTTGAAGATAATTGTCATGGGTTCAGCAGTAGCAGTTATTTTTCTCCTCCTTGGTAGGTGGTGCAGTGCTGTTTTGACTTTCAGCCTGGGAACAGCACTGATAACACCAGTGTTTTCAGTTGCTGCTTGGTAATGTTTTGGTCTGACCAAAGACTTTCTGAGTCTCATGCTCTGCCAGGGAGGAGGGGAAGTCAGGAGGAAGCAGAGACAGAACACCTGACCCGAACTGACCAAAGAGGTATTCCATGCCACAGCACGTCATGCCCAGGATGTAAAAAACAGAGAGCAGAGACCTGGGAGGGTGGGGGGGGGGGGTGTGCACTGCTTAGTTGGGCTGGGTATAGGTGGTGAGCAATTGTATTCTTTCCTTGTTTTTCCCTTGTCATTATTATTATTGGTGGTAGCAGTAGTGGTTTGTGCTATACCTTAGTTACTGGACTGTTCTTATCTCAACCCATGGGATTTTCATTCTTTCTATTTTCCTCCCCATCCCCCTGGGAGCTGGGGGGAAGAAAGAGGGGGGAGTGAGTGAGCGACTGTGTGGATTATAGAGGCTTAAACCACAACAATAATGCAGATATATAGGTTTAAATATCAGCCACCAAATTTTTGCCAATGAGCCACTGCTTAAGTATAGCAATTACTATTTCCTGTTACAGCTATGAGAGAAAACATCTTGTATTAATTCTTTGAGTCCTGATGTCTTTATTTCAGCTCCTATGTGAGAGGAAATATCTCTTAATTTAAGAATTAGGTACAAAATATGACTTTGACTATTAAAGGCAAAGATTCTAGATGCAGGGAGCACGGTAAAATATGGGTACCAGAGGCAATCTTGGTCAGTTTTTTCCCACTGGGTTCCTGCAGAGCTCACTGCTGTCCAATGCACTCCTGTGTTTGTATTCCAGGGAATCCACGGATGCAACACCAGCAGCAGCATAGTTTGTGGCATTCATGGTAGCTCCAGCTCAATGTATTCAGTTTATGTGTGTAGAGGAAAAGATACATGACCTTTCTCCTCACCCAGACGTCCCTCAACAGCAGGCTTTGGCTAGTTGTTTCAGAAAATGGAGGCCTCAGCTATATCTGACTTATCTGTCATATAACTGACCCAGCCCTGCTGGTGGAATGTTATGGGATAAGCATGCTGCAAATAACATTGTTTATAAGCAAAAACTTAACTAGTTTTAATACACCCTTGACTAAGAAATGTCAATTTTATTATAAAGGGTCTTTCAACCTGCTCCCAAGGCTCTGTGTGTTCATGTGTGGGTAAGAGTGAAGTATTCTGACATAGAGGATTTCGAATAAGATGATCTTCCTTCTGTGGTTACTGGGAGTGAGATGCCACTAAAAGGTGGCTAATGATCTTTGGTTGTCCTTTTAGTCAGTTGAGGAAAGAAACAGTTCTTAGAGGACAGGCTTTCTGTCTTCTTAGGTGGACATCTAGTAACAGGCTTGTTGCGTCAGGCATTTAAGGTGCCTGTCTTCCTCTGTTGACTGTGAAAGGAGCTAGGCTGTGACTATGCTATATGCAAATATTTACACTATAGATGTGTAAAATTGGATTAAATTAGTCTTACCTCTTCTATTTTTAAAAATGAATATATATTTAGAATACTTAAATATATACACTGCAATTTGTCTTCCAGATCAGTGTCATTTATATCACTGCTTTTCAGGAATAACTGGCTTCATCTACAAAGGGTGAAAGCTGTTGGGGGGCTTGGCACCTAGGTAACTCAGGGTTACAGACTGTCTCCCAGAATTGTGCTGAACACCAAATAAGGTATCTGTGCTCCTTCCTATTGCATATTCTGTGAACCAGAAACCATTGAGCGTTATTCACATGTGAATGCAAGAGATGAGCCTGTCCATATGAGACACAGCTAGCCACTGGCAAAATCAGGATGGAATGACTAGTGCACTGTGCTCTACCCATTATCCAATGGAGTTTGGGGCCCCGTTGTTCCAAAACCAGCAATAAACAAACCCAGAGCAGAAGGGGCTTGATTTTAACATGTTGCTTTTCAGATGAAGCCCAGTTATTTTTTAAATTTTTATCAATCCTCTCTCGAGTCCCCTTCTATCCTAAGTTGAGAGCCAAGGGGTCTTCAGCCTGACACAAATGAGCTTAAAGGAAAACAAGAAACTACTGAAGAGAGGCATGCTAATGTTCTCATTTTGTTTCTGGAAGCTGTTACTTCCATAATTTGCAGGGTAGCAGAACCTTTCACCCAGCATCATCCTTATGTCTTGAACTCATTTACCTAGAGCACACAAGGTATTTCAAGCATCAGGACCTGAGGGCATCAGCCACACTTATGGCCCATACTTACTTCCCATGGGGCTCCCCCACCCTGCCCATGGACCAGGACACCATTTCAGCCCACTGAGGCCAAAAGAACCTTCTCTGCCTGGCCATGGACCTGATTGATTGGGATCACTGCCCATGGCCAATGTCTCAGCCTGTCCTTGACTTGTCTCCATCCACAGGGCCTGGGCTGCCCAGCTCCCTGCATGTATGTGGGGGCACATTTGGACTGCCTGTTGCTGCTTTCAACCCTGGGAGTCACTAGGGAGCTGCGGCCCTTGTGGCACCCTGCCAGGAAGGCAAAGAAGTGCACATTTAGCTGGAAATCATTAATGTGTCAGCAAGTACAAACTTCTGATGATATTGTCTTTACTGGGTATAAACTTCTGTCTCCGGGGACTTTCTGTCTCTTTTGTTTTCTGCTGCTGAGATCTTGCTGAAATAAAGACAGTCTTCTTCTTTTGTTAGATCCTTCTACAGGCATAGTGTAAATAGAGCAGATGATAGGAGAGCCTTAATTTTCATGTGATGATATCTTACTTTTTAGACAACTCAACAAAAGTTATCACACACAAGTGATCGCACTTAACTGGGCACCAAATGGGAATTTCAAGTCTCTAATGAACAAGAAGGTCCTGTCAAATGCTGTCTCAGAGGCATCATGTCCCAGTCAATGTGACCTGTGTGTTAAAACCCACTCAGGGAGAAAATAAAGCTGATTATCTGATGCTTCCTCAGCTCAATGTCTGTTTACTTGCCTCTCATTAAGGCTTCCTGACACAGCACTGCAAAGCACCCAATCCATACCTTCAGATTACCAGTCTGGAGAGAGAGCTGCAATTAACAGCAGAGCAGAAATTAGACCTGTTCCTGAAAATCATATTGGCTAGAAGCAATTTAAATTTACAGCAGAATAAAATATAAATGGTTGAAAACATTTGGGGCTTTTTTCCTCTGATTTCCACAATTAATGTTTATGATTCACATGCAATCAGGGTAATGCAGGTTATATGCACAGGTGGTATAGGTGCCATTGCCACAGTGTCTCTCCGTAAGTGAGTCACTGAATGTTCTGCCAGTCATTCTTCAGGGGGTGTGCAAGACTGTGGAACACCCTGCCTGCCTTTAAGCCTATTGATGCTCCCCCTAGGAGTGTGATGATTGCTGCCTGCCACCTCCTGCTGCCTTTCAGGAGTGCTCAAGAAATAATTGTAACTTTGGACAAGGCAGGTTGGATCCCAATGCATCTGAACAACTGCAGCTGTCAGTGACTGTGGGTAATAACATGTGGGGAAGTTTGGTGTTTCCATTCCCTGAGATTATTGCTCAAAATAGGCTGAAGCTCTGAAACAACTGTTCTATGATAACCAATTAAAAGTGAACCATGCTTACAGCCAGTGTGATATGATTTCAAACATGAATATATGCCACATAGTGCTAGATTACATTACAGAAAAATGGTGGACTTGGTTCACCAGGGCCAAGCACCATGGAAAAACATCTGTCCAGAAAAGATGTATCCAAGTACAGCAACACGAGCAGGGACAAAGAACTATGACACATACCAGTCAGGCTGCCAGATTCAAAAAGCATGCTTCAGATTTCAGGAGGCAGAAGTAAACGAGCCTTTTATGAAGTTTGGGGACTACGGACTTTTTCTGCTTAACTTTAAGTTCTTCTCTTTTGATAATGACAGTTCTGGAGACATTTGTGTCCTTGTCAAAGTTGCAGAATGGAAGAAGGTGAAGTCACATTGCCAGTATTTGGTTGAAAATGTCTAGACTTCTGTGTCCTGGTCTCTGTAATCATGACATTGACATGAATTGGGCTATTGAAAAGATAAAGTCTTCAGTGAGGAATGAAAGGAAACAGCCCTGCAGGTATGACACCTGCTAACACTTGAAAATGCATTAGGTATAAATTTCAAATGCCCTGATTTAGGTCTCACATTTTGAAAGCTAAATTTGATGGTCAGTCCTTGGACTCACAAAAGTTTCATGACTGCTCGTTACAAAGCCTTGTACTGCATATAATGACTTGCTGATTTCACTTGCAGAAGTTTGAAAGGTAGAGATGAGTCTGGCAAGTAAGTACTTATCTTGTGAAACCATTATGGGAGCTGCTGTTATTAACAGTGGTCACCCAAGAAATAAAACTAATCTAACAAATGAATAGCACTTTAGAGTTGAGCTTTAGCAATGGGCTAATTTCCTGGAATTGTATCAGAACTTGCTTTATAAGGAAATTGTGCTTAAGATTTTATTGTTCCTGTAAGTTCAGGATATATTGTGAGTGATGTGTTTTTAATCCTGACTCCCTAGAAGCAGCAGAGTGGGGTCACGGTAACACTTCCGGCATTTCTGTCCCCTGTTGGGCAGTCTTCTTGTGTCTGTGTTCCTTAAATTAAAGAGGCCCGGGTCATAGTCTTCAGGAAAGGGCACATGATGCACTGATAAAGAAGATCTCTACTGGTGCTGCCAGGAAAAAGCAGTAGGCCGTAGTAGTAGAGGACACTACTCTGAAAGGAAAAGAGGCACTCATCTGTCGGCCTCACCCAGGCTCAGGGGAGGTGTGTTGCCTACCAGGGGCTCGGATCAGGGATGTTGCAGAGAAGCTGCCTGGTCTAGTCAGTCCCATTGACTATTACCCACTTATAGTTGTCTATGTGGGTGCTACTGATATAGATAGCAGTAGCCAGGAGAACATAAAGAAGGACTACAGAGCTCTGGGGGAGGTGGTTAGGGGCTCTGGAGCTCAGATGGTCTTTTCATCAATTCTCCAGGATACAGGGCAGGACCCTAAAAAGGCTAGGAGGATTAGCCAAGTTAATAAATGGTTAGAACAGTGGTGCTATAGTCACGGGTTTGGGTACCTTGAACATAGAACTCAATTTAGTAGGCCAGGTCTACAGGGGGCTGGTGGAGCTGGTCTGACAAAGAAAGGGAAGAGTGGATTTGGGAGGAGGCTTGCCAGACTGGTCAAGGATGCTTTGTACTACATGTGTTGGGGGATGGGGGCATCATTCCATTCCAACACACCCAGTCAGTTGCAAGCACCTCTAGTAAACATTCAGAGCTATGTACAGATATTCCAGATGCTCCAGTCAATGAGCCAGCTTCAATTGGAGCTCACCTCAGATGCCTCTATACAAATGCCCATAGCATGGGGAACAAACAAGAGGAATTAGAGATGTGTGCACATTTACAGGGCTATGATATAATAGGCATCACAGAAACATGGTGGGATGGCTCCTATGACTGGTGTGTTGGAATAGAAGGTTACAGGCTCTTTAGGAAAGACAGGCCTGGTAGGCAGGGAGGGGGAGTTGCTATTTATGTTAGGGATAGGCTGGAGAGTATGGAACTCTGTCTGGGGACAGGTGAGCAGTCAACAGAGAGTTTGTGGGTCAGGGTTAAAGGGAGAACAGTGACGGGAGATATTATTGTCGGGATCTGTTACAGACCAGCTGATCAAGAGGGCTCGGTAAATGAGGTGCTCTATAGACAGATAGGAACAGCCTCACGCTCGCAGGCTCTTGTTCTCATGGGGGACTTCAACCACCCTGATATCTGTTGGAGGGATGGTATGGCCCGGAACAAGCAATCCAGGAAGTTCCTCAATTGCGTGGAAGACAGCTTCCTTCTTCAAGTAATAGGGGAGCCGACAAGGACAGGTGCCATGCTGGACCTCATCCTCACCAACAGGGAAGGGCTGGTTGGAAATGTGATGCTCCAGGGCAGCCTTGATTGCAGCAATCATGAGATGGTCGAATTCGAGATCCTCAGGACAGTGAGAAGAGTGCGCGGCAAGCTCACTTCCCTGGACTTCAAGAGAATAGACTTTGGCCTCTTCAGGAACCTGCTTAGTAAGATTCCATGGGATATAGCCCTAGAGGGCAGGGGGGCCCAAGATTGTTGGTTAATATTAAAGGAGGGCAGGGGGGCCCAAGGCTGTTGGTTGATATTCAAGGATCACCTGCTGCAAGCTCAGGAGTGAAACATCCCTACTAGAAGGAAGTGCTGTAGGAGGGCCAGGAGGCCTCCTCGGATGGATAAGGGGCTGCTGAGGAAAATTCAAAGGAAAAAAGAGGCTTGTAAAAGGTGGAAGCAAGGACAGGCAGCCTGGGAAGAATACAGGGGTGTTGGCCGGGAAGCTAAGGATCAGGTTAGGAAAGCTAAGGCCCACTTAGAATTAAACTTGGCTAGGGATGCTAAAGATAACAGGAAGGGATTGTATAGGTACATTGCAAATAAAAGGCAGGCTAGGGACAATGTGGTACCTCTCCAGAAGCTATCGGGAGAACTGGCTACTCTGGATTTGGAGAAGGCTGAGGTTCTTTATGACTTCTTTGCCTCAGTCTTCACCGGAAAATGCTCTGACCACACCACCAAAGTCTTGGAAGAGAGATGCAGGGACTGTGAGAATGATGACCCTGGGCCCACTGTAGGAGAGGATCTGGTTCGAGACCACCTTAAGAACCTGAACATGCACAAGCCCATGGGACCTGATGAAATCCATCTGTGGGTCCTGAAGGAACTGGCAAATGAAGTTGCTATGCCACTGTCCATCATATTTGAAAAATCATGGCAGTCAGGTGAAGTTCCCAAAGACTGGAAAAAGGGAAATATAACCCTCATTTTCAAGAAGGGGAAAACAGATGAGCCGGGGAACTACAGACCAGTCAGTCTCACCTCTGTGCCTGGCAAAATCTTGGAGCGGATTCTTCTGGAAGGCATGCTGAGGCACATGAAAAACAACAAGGTGGCTGGTGACAGCCAACATGGCTTCACTAAGGGGAAATCCTGCCTGACCAGTTTGGTGTCCTTCTATGATGGGGCTACGGAACTGATGGCCACGGGTAGAGTAGTTGACGTCATCTACCTGCACGTGTGCAAAGCATTTGACACTGTCTCACATGACATCCTTGTCTCTAAGTTGGAGAGACATCAATTTGATAGGTGGACCACTCCGTGGATAAAGAACTGGCTGGATGGCCGCACGCAAAGAGTTGTGGTCAATGACTCAATGTCCAGCTGGAGATCAGTAACGAGTGGTGTCCCTCAGGGATCAGTGTTGGGACCGGTCTTGTTCAACATCTTTGTTGGTGACATGACCAGTGGGATTGAGTGCGCCCTCAACAAGTTTGCCAATGACACCAAGCTGTGCGGTTTGGTTGATACATTGGAGGGAAGGAATGCCATCCAGAGGGACCTTGACACGCTTGTGAGATGGGCTGATGCCAACCTGATGAAGTTTAACCATGCCAAGTGCAAGGTCCTCCACCTGGGTCAGAGCAATCTCAGGCACAGCTACAGGTTGGGCAGAGAAGAGATTCAGAGCAGCCCTGTGGAGAAGGACTTGGGGGTGTTGGTCGATGAAAAAATGAACCTGAGCCGGCAATGTGCGCTTGCAGCCCAGAAAGCCAACCGTATCATGGGATGCATCAAAAGGAGTGTGACCAGCAGGTCGAAGGAGGTGATCCTGCCCCTCTACTCTGCTCTTGTGAGACCTCACTTGGAGTATTGTGTGCAGTTCTGGTGTCCTCAACATAAAAAGGACATGGAACTGTTGGAACAAGTCTGGAGGAGGTCTATGAGGATGATGAGGGGACTGGAGCATCTCCCGTATGAAGATAGGCTGAGAAAGTTGGGGCTGTTGAGCCTGGAGAAGAGAAGGCTGTGTGGAGACCTCATAGCAGCCTTCCAGTATCTGAAGGGGGGCTATAAGGATGCTGGGGAGGGACTCTTCATGAGGGACTGTAGTGAGAGGACAAGGGGTAACGGGTTTAAACTTAAAGAGGGGAAGTTTAGCTTGGATATGAGGAAGAAATTCTTTACTGTAAGGGTGGTGCGGCACTGGAATGGGTTGCCCAAGGAAGTTGTGAGTGCTCCATCGCTGGCGGTGCTAAAGACCTGGTAGGACAGAGCCTTGGGTGGCATGGTTTAGTGTGAGGTGTCCCTGCCCCAGGAAGGGGGGATTGGAACTAGATGCTTTTAAGGTCCTTTCCAACCCTAACTATTCTATGATTCTATTCTATGATTCTATGATTATCCTCCCCACTGAATTATTGAACATGGTTTTGGTCAGTGCTAGCTAGTCTTCCCCCAGAGAGCATTTGGGCCCAATTCCACCACTCACATGGACCAAGCACTGTCTCCAGCAAGACAATCATTTTTGTGGCAGGGGGTTAGCTGGCTGCATGTGAATTGACCCATACCCCTTTGCTTCTGGGACTGTAAAACGAGGTCTGTCAATTTTATTTACTGTTACAAGCACTGATTATTTTCTCTTTTCCAGGAATTCATAGACTTGATTTACTTTATTCTCATTCCCGTATCTGTTTTGAAACTCTCTATCATGCACCAGGGACACACAACATTCCAAAGGGTCACTGTTCAGGGCCAGAAAAGTGTTCCTCTTTTGAAGTGTAAATGAAACTTGGCAGTAGTGTTTCAATCATTTGGGATGTCTAAATGGGGATGGGAAATTTTAAGAAACTCAGATATTTTTTTGGTATTGGCTGAAACCTCAAGCAAAACTGCATGTTCCTTCAAGCTGTCTTAAGTTAAACCTGAATAGTACAATAGCTGGTGGTACCAGATGATTCGTGATAATCATCTCGTATCCTTGGTTTAATTTGCAAGGCAATAATTTCTTACTAAGTGCATGTGAAATCCCGGGTTACTTTGTTAGCATCTGTGCATACATGGTTGTTTTGTCTGTGAAATTCCTCTGTGAGTTACTGTGTCAACATTTGCTGTACAACGGTTTTATTTACTGTGTAGCAGGGTGAGAACAGCAGTGGGTTTTCCTGTAAATGTGAAATTTTTCTTGGCTGACACAGCGTGCAGAGCCCTGCCAAGAAAAAGCTGGGTAGTGGCTGCATTCTTTACTGGCACTATGGACGTGCTTGGGAGTGTGTGCAGGTATGTGTCTGTAAACATGTGCAAAAGCACACATTTACTGGAGGGACTGAAATGCTTTAGCACTGGCCAACACCACCACATGCTCCCATCACTGATATTGTCATGTATGTTGCAGTCCCCATTTAGGCTGCAGCTAGCTTGCATATATGAGCATGCACAACAAAGAGATTTCACCAAAGGCTTAAGCATTTGTGCCTCCAGAGGTACAAGCTCAGTGTCAGGACTTCTGCTTACATTTTAACCTTATGATGTATGTCCTCTCTTTTTAAAATCAACAAGACTTGCAAATACTGAGAAGTATCTTGAGTGCAGTAGCAAAACAGCACAAGCAGCCAGTCCTTGCTGGATGCATTTGTGGCTGGCACTGGTGGCCCTGGCTCTGTGTTTGTGCCACTTTTTCTCAGACTGAAAGCTGGCTGAAGTTTCAAAGCACAGCCCTGTGCTCAAGTTAATCCATTCTGATCTCCCCACAGGCTTATTAGCTTAGCCACTGTATCATCCTAGTGCAGCTACATGGTCCCCAGATCAGGGTATCAGTGTCCAGACAGCTTGAAGAGTAGAAACGCATAGCCTAAAGGCCATCTTTGGGACTTATGGGGATTTGGCCTTCTTAGAAAGGCATCTTATTGGTGAGCTTCCATAAAATCAGGTAAAGTAAAAGTAGGAGAAAAAGAATAAAACTCCAATTATTCTGTAGATGCCCCCCAAATTTTCCCACTGAGAGTCACAACACCTATTCCTCTTACTTCATTCAGTGTTCCAAGGGTTAGAAGCAGTCAGATTGCATTTTGGTGGCAGCTTCATGCAGAAAGACAATATCCAGTATTTGTGTACTGAGAACTGCGGTATGCACTGAAACAAAGATGGCAATCCTGTTTTCAGGGAGATAGCAGAATGTACATGTCCCAGGAGATGATCCAAATAAATCCATCCTCACTCAGGAAATGCCAGCCTTGGTGTTTTTTTCTATTTGGAGAAGATTTGCAGCAGCCTTTGCTGTTACATGTGCCTGGACTAATTGCACAAGTAGAATGCTACAACCTGTTTTATGCATGTGACAGTGCTTACACAGCTCTCTTCATCATAAGACTTGATCACCTGAGCAACAGTTCTCAAAATACAAGAACATTGCTTGAGTTTGTCGATTGCCTTTAGATCGATAAGGCCTTGTAGTACAAGCAAGTTCAGTTAGCATTATACATTGTGTAATTATTCTGGAAGCAAATACTACAATCACTGTAGAAGTCTCAGCATAATTGCTGTCAGCAGTAAAATATAAAATCATGACTTTGCTTTACCAAAAGCTAATGATCAAGTCTGGCTAAAAGCACTCTGCTCAAAGCACCATTTGCAGGCTGTTTGTCACTGCTTCCCTCTTGCTTAATTTTATTTTGTATATTCACATTCAATGCAGTTCTTAGAGGCTTGACTATACTAAAAAACACATTTGGAGAAGTGCTTAGGTGATTTGATGGTTTTCCCTTGCCTGCTGTGGGGCTGGACTCTGACCCCTGACCAAGAAATGAAAACAGCTGCCTGAGGAACATGTGCAAGAGAGCTGAGCCCTGAGCAGTTAACATGTCTCCTGAGTCTGGCCAGAAGATCCAGGGTGCAAGTACCATCCTTCCTGCAGGTCAGAGACAACTCTTTTGTGTTTTGCAAGAGAGCGAGAAATAAATTAATAGCAGCTTATATTCCTGTGTCTCCTGTCATATGCAGTAATGACTCTGCTGTAACTTACAGTGGTGGTTCATCACAGTGAGCAATATGGCAGAGCCACAGTGTAGTGGAGCTGGTCTGTAATAATGTTACGAATATGGTGATGCAAAGGGTTTAGATGGTGACAAGACCAGGGCAGTAGGTTACTGATTAAGCTTCTACTGCTGCTGGAGAGAGAATGCAAGGAGCAGCAATGCAACAGCTCCCATGTTGAGAGGAACTGCAAAATTATCAGGTAGAAAAATCTGTTCCACGAGAAACTGCAAACGTGTTTCATCAGGTTATGAACTAGCAATTGAGGGAAAACAGCAAATTAAGCCCGACAAGAACAGGTATGGGATAGAAGTGTGCTTGGCCAAAGCTGGCTAAAGAAAACAGTAACAAAACAAGAAATAAAAATGACTTCTCAGTGTCAGGGAATAATATACCTCGGAATTTACACCAGCTTTTTAATGTTTTCATGTTATGTTTTTCTTGAGAACATTTTTGGTTTAGTTAGTGATGCTTTGCTTTAGGCAGGGCACTAAACTGCTGATCCCTTTACATCTGGGAGGTTCCAGCCCAGGCTGCAGATCAGGAAGTGCTTCAGGGACCACAGCCTCCTGCTCCATGTGTCTCTACCCTAGAATCATAGAATCATAGAATAGTTAGGGTTGGAAAGGACCTTAATAGCATCTAGTTCCAATCGCCCCTGCCAGGGGCAGGGACACCTCACACTAAACCATGCCACGTAAGGCTCTGTCCAATCCAGCCTTGAACACCGCCAGGGATGGAGCATTCACAACATCCCTGGGCAACCCACTCCAGTGCCTCACCACCCTCACAGGAAAGAATTTCTTCCTCATATCCAAGCTAAACTTCCCCTCTTTAAGTTTAAACCCGTTACCCCTTGTCCTAACACTACAGTCCCTCATGAAGAGTCCCTCCCCAGCATCCTTATAGCCCCCCTTCAGATACTGGAAGGCTGCTATGAGGTCTCCACACAGCCTTCTCTTCTCCAGGCTCAACAGCCCCAACTTTCTCAGCCTATCTTCATACAGAAGGTGCTCCAGTCTCCTCATCATCCTCGTAGACCTCCTCCAGACTTGTTCCAACAGTTCCATGTCCTTTTTATGTTGAGGACACCAGAACTGCACACAATCCTCCAAGTGAGGTCTCACAAGAGCAGAGTAGAGGGGCAGGATCACCTCCCTCGACCTGCTGGTCACACTCCTTTTGATGCAGCCCACAATACGGTTGGCTTTCTGGGCTGCAAGCGCACACTGCCGGCTCAGGTTCATTTTTTCATCGACCAACACCCCCAAGTCCTTCTCCACAGGGCTGCTCTGAATCTCTTCTCTGCCCAACCTGTAGCTGTGCCTGAGATTGCTCTGACCCAGGTGGAGGACCTTGCACTTGGCATGGTTAAACTTCATCACGTTGGCATCAGCCCACCTCACAAGCGTGTCAAGGTCCCTCTGGATGGCATTCCTTCCCTCCAGCATATCAACCGAACCACACAGCTTGGTGTCATTGGCAAACTTGTTGAGGGCGCACTCAATCCCACTGGTCATGACACCAACAAAGATGTTGAACAAGGCTGGTCCCAGCATCGATCCCTGAGGGACACCACTCATTACTGGTCTTCAGCTGGACATTGAGCCGCTGACCACAACTATTTGCATGCGGCCATCCAGCCAGTTCTTTATCCACGGAGTGGTCCACTTATCAAATTGACGTCTCTCCAACTTAGAGACAAGGATGTCATGTGAGACAGTGTCAAACGCTTTGCACAAGTCCAGGTAGATGACATCAACTGCTCTACCCCTGTCCATCAGTTCCGTAGCCCCATCATAGAAGGCCATAGAAAGGTGGAGGATACCTATGGGTGCCAGTGTGTGAGCTCAAAGAGCCAAGAGAAGCACACAGGAGATAGTTTCCAGTGAAAGACATTTGCAAATGGTAGCTCATACCATTAGTCCTACTGTTATTAGTTTAACAACAGCAGCTTGGTGGACATTAATTGTCCTCCTTCAGTTAGTCTGCAGATACATATTGCTTCCAAATCTTTTCCAAGCAAGCAGGCTCCCATATGGGAGCAAGTTGGGAAGTTTCTCCCACGTAGAGGAAGACAAAGTGTCTGTCACTCTTAAGGTGTTAATTTGCTGCTCCTGGATTAGTCCATGTCTTACACTTAACCTGGGGTTGCTACTGCTTTGTGCCAGTCCCACTGTATCCTTCCCACTTTTTCTTCTGGATTATTTCCCTCCTTCTTTTCCAGCTTGGCATTTTCAGAAAGGGAGCCTATTACAGGCCCATTTAAGAAAAAGTCTTATCTACCTGTGTTGTCCCTTCAACAGTATTTGAACATGTTGTCCACCTTTTAACATGTAAGCGAAGGTTCGGCATCCGAAAGGTATTATTCATTATCTTTCATGAATATGGGAGCTGAGTAGAGGAAAATCTATCCTGCGTCTTCCCCAAGGGAAAGGATGCAGTGCAGACTTGTTCATATTGAGACTATAAAAGAAATAAATTCCTAGAAGAACAGTCTTGATAGTGCTGCTGCCCAGGGGACCACATTTTTTCAAGGAAGAAACAAAGGCTGAATGTTACTCCACATGCTGGTTCTGTTTACCAGTGTTAACCAGGAGGATTTTTTCAGCATTACTGTCCTTATACCTGCTGCTGTACATCAGATAAGCCTTTTCACTGAGCAGTTTATGATGGCATTTTCCAAGTCACTAGCCTCAGATGATCCCATGGGTCTGGCTTTTGAGTCTGGATAACAAGTGTACCTTGCCTTGATCTGAGTGAAATTCAATCTGCCACAGCACCACAGCAGTACTTAATTTCCCAGTTGGTTTCTGTCTCTCATCAGCTACTTACAGGGTAATATTTGTTTTAGTTGAATGTAATTTGCAAAAACTTACCAGCCTGCTGTGAGTTTTCTCCACTCTTTTTCCTTCTCTCTTCACACAATATATGAAACTGTTGGTCCCTCTGGGAGTATCTCTTCTCACTAATAACAGTGGCAGATACTGAATGAACATTAAGATGCTCTCTCCTGGGACATATATGCATTGCAGGTCTCACTGGACCTGGTATCATTGACTGAGAAAAGTGAAAGGAAGGCTCTCAGCAGCTCAAAAAAGCCCAGTTCCCACAAAAGCCTGTTGTCTGTCACAGTATTCTGCATTCTATTTCTGCTCTTTACAGTTCAGCTGCCCAAAGCTCAGGTCATTTAATATCTAATTCCTCCCAAGTATCCTGACACATGGTGATGTGGCTCACCCAAGAGAAGCATGTGGTCATTCCGTTTGGGTAAAACAAAGGGGTTCACCAGTCCCTGCCATGTAATTTCTGCTAAGCGGGAACCACGGTCCCCCCTTTGTTCTGTTATTCTTAGTGATAATTCATCTGACTTTGCTTTATTACTACAAAAAATGTCCTGCAGTTCTTTTTTAGTTTAAGAACAGTATGGTGATGAGGTGGACAACAGTGACAGCGGGTGCTTCTATAATGAAAGGGCCAAATTATGACCAGCAGATGTACACACTGTAGAGATGAACAAATGATTGGACAGATTGTCATCCCAGCCACTGGTCCTACATGAACCAAGTTTTCCACTATTAAACAGTGTCCTGGGTTCAGCAGCAGCAGTCATTTTTCTCCTTCTTAGTAGCTGGTGCAGTGCTGTGTTGTTGACTTTCAGCCTGGGAACAGCGCTGATAACACCAATGTTTTTAGTTACTGCTCAGTAATGTTTACTCTGACCAAGGACTTTCTGAGTCTCATGTTCTGCCAGGGAAGAGGGGAAGCCGGAAGGAAGCAGAGGTAGGACACCTGACCCAAACTAGCTAAAGAGGTATTCCATACCACAGCACGTCATGCCCAGGATGTAAAAACTGGGGGCAGGGACCCGGAAGGGTTAGATCACTGCTCGGTCAGGCTGGGTATTGGTCAGTGGGTGGTGAACAGTTGTATTCTCTTCCCTTGTTATTTCCCTTATCATTATTATTATTGGTGGTAGCAGTAGCGGTTTGTGTTATACCTTAGTTACTGGACTGCTCTTATCTCAACCCATGGGATTTACATTCTTTCTATTCTCCCCATCCCTCCAGGAGCAGGGCGGGGGAGGAAGGGGAGGGAGTGAGAGAGCGACTGCATGAGTTAGGTCTGGGCTTAAACCATGACAGTTCTTTCTGGCACCCAGTGTGGGGCCCGAAGGGTTGAGATAACAACAAATCATAATGACTTACTACTGACTATTAATTTTAAACTGTAAGAAGCTCTGTTTTAGGAATGTCTTGACTGGACTTCCACGGGTTTATTTGTACAGACAGAAAGCAAGCTTCTGAACTTCAGCTAAATCCAGAACCATCTTAGACTTAAGAGTTCAGGCCTTGCTCTTCAAAGCTGAGTATTTTACATGCAAAACATTTTCAATATACTGGTGGTTACGTTCCTGATGATTTGATGCAGACAGCCATCCATTTTCCTGGGGACACAGCCTGTCTCATTTTTGGAGTGGCAGGGTATGATAGGCAGCAGTCAAAAATGCCTTGATCCAATTATCAGAGATGGGAATCTCTTGTGCCACCAGTTTTGGCTGGATTTGATCAGAATCAAAAACATTTTCAAGACCATTCAACCTCGGCATAACTTCATTTTTCCTAATCTGTGTACTGCTAACCTCAGAGGGAGAAGACCTGAAGACCAATCCTTTGATGGTGCCTCTGTGGTACTCCAGGATGGACACTATTGCCCAGGTTATTCATGACTATGAAACATGTGCTGCAATTAAAAAAACTAAGCGGTTAAAGCCTCTTTGGTATGGAGGACGATGGCTGAAGTATAAATATGGGGAGGCCTGGCAGATTGATTATATCACACTCCCACCAACTCGCCAAGGTAAGCACCATGTGCTTACCACGGTGGAAGCAACCACCGGATGGCTGGAAACATACGCTGTGCCTCACGCCACTGCCCGGAACACTATCCTGGGCCTTGAGAAACAGATTTTGTGGCGACATGGCACCCCAGAGAGAACTGAGTCAGACAATGGGACTCATTTCTGGAACAACCTGATTGACATGTGGGCCAAAGAGCACGGCATTGAGGGGGTATATCACATCCCCTACCATGCACCAGCCTCTAGGAAAATCGAACGGTACAATGGGCTATTAAAAACTGCACTGAGAGCAATGGGTGGTGGGACTTTCAAACATTGGGATACACATTTACCAAAAGCCACCTGGCTGGACAACACCAGAGGATCTGCCAACAGGGCTGGTCCAGCCCAGTCAAAACTTTTACATACTGTAGAAGGGGATAAAGTTCCTGTGGTGCACATAAAAAATTTGCTGGGGAGACAGGCTGGGTTATTTCTGCTTCAGGTAAAGGCAAACCCACTTGTGGGATTGCTTTTGCTCAGGGACCTGGATATACTTGGTGGGTAATGCGGGAAGACGGGGAAGTCCGATGTGTACCTTAAGGGGATTTGATTTTAGGGGAAAACAGCCAATGAACTCAATTGTATGCTGTTGCCTGCTATGTAATACTTTTATAGCCCACCAACTAGATGTCTTCAGGTCACCAGCAACTGGCCCTGACTTCTCTCCTACCATCATCCCATCAAAGAATGAACTTCGATGAAACCAGACGAGTTCTGTGGTAAAGGCAACGATCCAACACTGCACACAGCCTCTCCTGCTCTGAAAGACTGTTACAAGAGATGGAACCCAATATCATGGACCGAATGGACTCAGCAGCTTTATAGGGATTGGTCCATGCACTAAGGAATGATCTCTCTCCCTCTGTGTGTATGTGTATATATATATATATATATATATATATAAGAGTGATGGTATATTGAAAATATGGGATCTGAGCATGACGTGAATGGTATGGAATAAGGGGTGGATAATGTCCTGGGTTCAGCAGTAGAAGCCATTTTTTCTCCTTCTTATTAGCTGGTGCAGTGCTGTGTTTTTGACTTTTGGCCTGGGAACAGCGCTGAAAACACCAATGTTTTCATTTGCTGCTCAGTAATGTTTAGTCTGACCAAGGACTTTCTGAGTCTCATGTTCTGCCAGGGAGGGGGAAGCTGGGAGGAAGCAGAGACAGGATGTCTCACCCAAACTAGCCAAAGAGGTATTCCATACCACAGCACATCATGCCCAGGATGTAAAAACTGGGGGCAGGGACCCGAAAGGGTTAGATCACTGCTCAGTTGGGCTGGGTATCGGTCAGTGGGTGATGAGCGGTTGTATTCTCTTCCCTTGTTATTTCCCTTATCATTATTATTATTGGTGGTAGCAGTAGTGGTTTGTGTTATACCTTAGTTACTGGAATGTTCTTACCTCAATCCATGGGAGTTACATTCTTTCGATTCTCCTCCCCATCCCTCTGGGAGCAGGGCGGGGAAGGAAGTGGAGGGAGTGAGAGAGCAGCTGCCTGACTTACAGCTGGGCTTAAACCACAACAAGGAGTCATATTGCTTTGAAGAAAACTTCTACCTACTCACCTTCTTCCTACTGCCCAAGCAGCATTAGACAGTCAGATGGTTGTTTAAAGAAAGAGGGGGAAAAAAAAAAAAAAAAAAAGGAATCACATCTGTTAAAGAATGCTGTCAGATATCCTCAGATTTCCAGGAAGTATGATGGAACTGAAGTGCTTCCTGACCTGGGAAAATACATACTGAAGACAGTATGCAGCAGAAGTCAAGCAGAGGAAGGACTGTGGTGCTACAGCAGGAAGGGAAGCAGATCCTTGCTGGGCACCTGCAGGCAGGCAGTGAGAGGAAAACTGCTTATGATCTACAGGGAAGGAGCTGGCTGGGCTGAGAAGCAGGAGGGGAAAAGAGGGAGTGAGTAATTATAAAGACAAAGGATAAAATATGGATCCCTGTGAAGATTCAGATGGGGCAGATGAACAGCGAAGTCGGGGACTGAAGTATTTTAAATGCAGCCTTCATTAATATTTTGTCTGTCTTATCTCTGACTAATTAATTTTATGGATGCAGAGATCTGTTCCTGCTGATGTATCAACATGATTATTAGGCAACCTTATTGGGTTTTGAATTGTTTCTTAAGCAGGAATTCTCAACATTTCTTAAAGGCTTGTGCTGGATTTTTGCATTTCCCTTTGTTTGAAGACATGACTCACCAAGTCACCATTTTTATGTGTTATCTATCAGGAAATTTCCAGGTGGTTCTGTCTTGCCTCCAGCAGATACAGAAGGTATTGATACCCAGTGGGATCATGGTCCAACCACATGTTGTGTCAGTTAACCCAAGAAAAAGGCTAGAAACTGTAGACAAAAAAATTCGTAGTAACCAAGGTACAAACATCTGTCTGCTCTCCGAACATGATACTCCTAAGCAAATAATACAGAGAAAACTGATCAAATTAATTTGGTTTTTATTCTACTTGTTTTTTCATCTATAAGATATTCACAAATATTCAAGATTTGCTCAAAAACCAAAAAGGTGTCATTAAGTTCCAGGTGGCATAAAGGTTAGGAGGTCTTTTCTATTAGTGTCGTGTCAACCCTCTCCAATAGAGCTAGCCCAAGAAGAAGGAATCTCAAGACAAACCATGCAGCTCCTGCTCTGTCTTAATCCTCATTGCCAACAACATAGAAAGCAAAACTGATCCAGCTCAGCACAGAGATTATGTGGGGAAGCTACAGGTACAAACATGATAACCAAGAGAGATGATTCATCTGGTAGGGATTGATAGTGAGAAATAAAATCTGTCACTTAAAAAGCACACAGGCTTCCTGCTGATAGTACTGCACTTCCTTGATCCTGAACAGACTTGCAGTGTACACCATATGTGAGCAAAGATGTCACTGTCTGACTATGCTAGGCAGCATGCCTAGCTGTGTAGTGTCTAAGGAAGGGGTGCAAGAGACTTCTTTTATTCAGGAACAGTTGTAGGAGATTGTCCAAAGGTACCTCCAGGAGGACTGCACGTGGTGTGTCTCTGCTTCTATGAAGATACACTTTCCCTGATAGCTGCCTTTGAGAGGGTTCTGTGTGGTGGAAGGCTTCTGTGTGCAATGGTCTGTAAGCAAACTGGCTTTGCCACAAGCATAAATGCAACTGAGATACCCGCACTTACAGTTGCGGCTCAAGATGATATAGATGACAATGTAAAATGATAATTTTCATTAAATGGTTCAATGGTTCACTGTACAAGAAACTGCAAAGAAAGAAGTCTTCTCATTACTTAAAGCTGGCTTTACTATTAATGCACATTGTGTTGACCTTTAACAGCTTCAGGCTCAACAACAGGTTCAATACTGTTCATACTGTTTGCTCCACTGAATAAGACAGTAGGAAGAAGATACTTTATTAAAAGAGAAGAATCATATGTCTTATTCTGTATAGCTTATACCTTTTTCTTCTTTTTTTTAATCTAAATCTACTCCATGCATGCATATGTTTGTGGGACTTTAAGAAAAATGTATTTACAATGTTCGACACTGTAATCCATCACTATAAATGCTACTTTGGCAGTTGCACTTCAGCAATATTTTTTAGTTATGATGGAAACATGAACTAAGCTTGCAGCGCTCAGTCTGGGGCCTAAGCAAGAGCCCTGTCATGAGCAATAGTGGTGAGTGCAGCTCTGTCTAATGAAAAGCCTTGGGCCCTGATTCAGAGCCTGCCAGAAGCAATGCACACTCTCATCAGCTTCAGAGGACTGCACAGTAGAGCTTACATTTGATAGAGCAAAGTTTAAAGTATGCCCTGCCCAAAAGTTGACACAATTTGACATATCCCATGGCAACAAGCAAAATGAACCATAACATATCTTATTTGCTTTGTACCTCGCAAGGCCTTATGCTGACAAGGGTGACAGTCTCCCCCTGGCATCTGAGCTTCCCAGCCTCACACTCAGTCATGGTCCGATGGGCAGCAGAGCCATTCACTTCAGCACAGATCTGGATGCCTCCCTCCTTGCATGGCCCATCCGTGTCACAAACACAGCTGTTGGATTGTGCTAAGAAAAAGCACATAGGAAAAACACTCAGGATGTCAGCTGACTCAACAAAAAACAGACTAAAATATTAGCAGCAAAACTGCAGGATTGACAGCAATTTTCTGGAGGGCACAAAAAAGTACAGGAAAGACATGGCCCTGTTGGAGTGGGTCCAGAGGAAGGCCACAGAAATGATCAGACAGGTTTAGTACCTCCCTTCTGAGGTCCTGCTGAGAGAGTTGGGGCTGTTCAGTTTGAAGAAGAAAAGGCTCAGGGGAGACCTTATTGTGGCCTTTTAATACTTAAAGAAATACTTATAAGAAAGATGTGAAAAGACCTTTTAGTATGGCCTGTAGCAATAAGACAAGGGGTAGTGGTTTTAACCTAAAATCAATTTGATTCAGACTAGATATACTTTTTATGACGAGTGTGGAGAAACACTAGAACAGTTTTCCGAGGAAGGTGGCAGATGCCCCATCTATGGAAACATTCAAGGTCAGGTTGGGCAAGGCTCTGAGAAATGTAATCTAATCGAAGATGGGAATGCCATCCAGAAGGACCTTGACATGCTTGTGAGGTGGGCTGATGCCAACCTTATGAAGTTTAACTGTGCCAAGTGCAAGGTCCTACACCTGGGTCAGAGGGAGCAGTCCCTTCATTATGGACTGTAGTGATAGAACAAGGGGTAACGGGTTAAAACTTAAACAGGGGAAGTTTGGATTGGATATGAGGAGGAAGCTGTTTACGGTAAGGGTAATGAGGCACTGGAATGGGTTGTCCAGGGAAATCGTGAATGCTCCATCCCTGGTGGTGCTCAAGGCCAGGTTGGACACAGCCTTGGGTGACATGGTTTAGTGGGAGGTGTCCCTGCCCATGGCAGGGGGATTGGAACTAGACGATCTTAAGGTCCTTTCCAACCCTAACTATTCTATGATTCTATGATTCTATGTCCCTGCTCAATGCATGGAGGGAGTGCACCAGATGGCTTTTAAATGTCATTCACAACCCAAACTATTCTATGGTTTTATGATTCTATAAGTCTATCATTAAAGGAATAAAACCCAAGAAGCCATACTAGAGGACCAGTAAGCTGAGAGAGTTGGGGTTGTTCAGCCTGAAGAAGAGAAGGCTCCAGAAATAATGTATTGTGGCCTTTCAGTACTTAAAGGGGGCTTTTAAGAAAGATAGGGACAAAATTTTTAGCTGAGTCTGAAGCAATAGCACAAGGGGTAATGGTGTAAAACCAAAAGAAGTTAGATTTAGAATAGATACATGGAAGAATTTTTTTACAATGAAGGTGATGAAACACTGGAGCAGGTTGCCAAAAAAACAGGTTGCCCAGAGATGCTCCGTCCCTGAAAACATTCAAGGTCAGGTTGGACAGAGCTCTGAGCAACCTGTTACTACTCAGTGCAGGGGATTGGAATCCTTTACAGGTCCCTTGCAATCCAAATAATTCTATGATTCTGTATTTCTTTTCCTAACCAGAAGTAACATTAGCTGATATTCAGGTTCACTGGAAAAACTAGCAGTGGAAACAAGTGGTGCACTGCTGGGGCTTCCTCTGCTTGAAGAGGCTGATTGTGCTTATGGGAAAAGCTTGCTTAAGGTTCCTGAAATATTGCTCTCAAAGTATTCTCTGATGCTACTGCTTGAACTGGTTCATGTAGCTACTGTTCCAGAGTCCAGAGAACACTTAAGATGAGTGATGTGTCTTTGGACAGTGACAAACTGATCATTCCAGCACTTACATGTGGTATCTTTACATACAGGCAGTTTCTCTAAGATCAAAAGATCTAGTACTACAAATAATGTGTGTAATTTTATCAGTGACAACAGATAAATAATCAGATAAGAAGAAGGTCCCATCTGAGATTCATTTTTAATAACTATGAATTTGTGATGTTATTGTATCTTTTTGGGGTGTATTTTTTTGTCTGTACTTGTCTCTGCTGAAGCTCCAGTCAGTTTTTATAATCTTTTTTTTATTACTATTTTTCTCTGTCAACCCTGTTACACAAAATAAGTGAACTCTCTATCAAGTAATCATTTTTATTTTCAAAATATGACAATAGCTGTCTTTATCTGGGCACTTCTGAAAACCTAATTTACTTCTTTATCTTCCCATTTCTGGCAACCCTCCATTAAATGCAATGTAGTGTAGGACACTCAGGGAAATTAGATCAGGGAATTAGAAAACTTCCACAGCAGACAGATTGCAAAAGACTGGGTCTATTTCCTCTGGGGAAAGAGATATTCACCTTTGATCATAACGTGAGAACCTGGAGATAAGCAGTGAAGTACAAATTAAAGTAAGTGGCTGTCCTAGCAAGTGTAGAATAAGACATTCAATTCCTTGTCACAAGATACTGCTGGGGGGACTACTCAGCTTCAGGAAAGGATTCCTGTGGGCAGTCAGGACTCCCACAATTGTTGTGTTAAGGAATTTAAAACAGGTGGGTACAGTGAAGAAAGAGGAGGGTAAGGGTTTCACCCCAGAATTCCAGAGTATTGACAAGGTAACTTGCTTACAGGGACTAAGAATAAGCTTTTCCTGCAGATAGTGCACTTTGTTACAATATCCTGTGCGGTTTTCTTTTCCATGGTTGGAGCTTCCTGCCATGACTGGACACCAAACATTGAGCTGATGGTTTGACCCAGCTTAGCCATGCTGATGCTTCTGGGAAGAACTGGAGATATCTAGCTTGGATAGACCTACAGCTAATGTGTAATTGGGGAAAAAGATATCATTTTGGTCATATAAACAATTTTTGCTTATAATTGCAAAGAATCTCTTACCATCACATTTTTCCCATGGACGGCACAATCCACAAGATATCTCAGCTGCCTGAGGTACTTTGCAGTTTTCTGCATCAGTAAGAGAATATTTTCTGCCCATGCACTCCAAGGCATGCATCTTGCAAACAGTTAAATGTGTGTTTCTCTTGGTTCTTTGATCTGTAGCACAGATGTCCAGGGAAGGACTGGAAACAGAAGCAAGGATTGAGCTATTTACATATGCTTTATCTTGGAACCTCTTGAGAAGACCTGAGGCAGTGGAAAATATTCAGGATCCACTTCCAATTTCCTTGTTCACTGAAGTATATCCTAAGAGTGCAGCAAGGGAGCTTGAGGCATAGACGTGAGTAATTCAGACTCCTTTCTTTTCAACAGGATGCTACATGTCAGAAGAATCAGGATCTGTCTCCTCAAAAGGACAGGAATACTACTTGATATTTGCCACTGACCTCAGTAGCAATGAGAGCAAGACTTCAGTTAAAAAGAGTTCCAATCTCCATTATTCTCTAATATACTATATATGCACACACCTAAGCAGATAAAGAAAACATTTCATATACATATAATGATATATACACACAGGCACATATATTAAAATATTTTGTAACTGTTTCTTAATTGCAAGACATTAGAGGTAATTATGTATAAAAAATTATTAGAGGTAAGAAAGAATCTTTGTGTAAAGTGAACGTGAGAAATGCAATACCTTTTACCCGAAAAAGAAGACTTGGATAAGAACAAGCTTTTACTAAAGCACATATCATGAGAAATGGAATAGCATATATAGTTTAGCAAATACCTTTTCTCCCTTTCACCTACAATGAGAGGCAGGCAATGATCGGTGAAACTAAAAAGTGAAAAATTCAGCATGCTGGAAATCATTTTAACTTCTGAAATTGTATTCAAGACTCTGAGTTTTAATATAAAACAGGCCAAGAACTCTTAGGAAGACATAGGTGCTACACAAAGCAAAAAAACAAGGGCTAATACTTAAAAATTATCAAATATCATGTTTCACTGTGGAGATAGTCTTTAGCTACCAGAGATCTGTATTAATACACTAACTGTGCTCTGACCTCTTCCTTTCACAAGGGTAAATTTACACAGAATAGTTGGTGTCTGGACTGCTAAATTCTCTTTGTGCCTAAAAAATGAAGAAGGCATCAGACTGGAATGGTCCTGACCTTAGTAGCTTCTGCGCTGTGCCTGGGAATTATCCAGGAGTTGGCCCAAAATCGTTACCAGGGGCTGTTTTAGCAGTTTAGCAGCTCTGGTACCCAGAATCATTCTCTAACTGATGAGGATAGATGTAGCCTAAGGCACTACATCATCAGCAACAAATTTCCCCTCACCAGCCTGTAGGGGTTCTTGTGCTGTCCCTGGAAGTCTCAGTTTCTAGTCTCTTGGAAACTGAAAGGACCTCTGATGGGTCTGATTCCCAAATTTCCTCATGAACTCTTGTTCTCAGAACTCTTCTGAGCAGAAGCTGCTGCTGAAAGTCACTGCCACAGCAAAGCAAGCCAAGCTAATTACTTGGTCCCTGAGGAAGGACCAAGATCTGTTTCCATGTCTTACTCCTACAGCCTTAGTCTGACAGATTAGTCTGCTTTGACAGCTGATGATTTATCCTTCTATTATTAGATGTGTTATTTCAAGACAGAGTTAAATAGACAGCATTGGGTAACAGAAATGACTGTTATCTCTCTTCCTGCCATTCTGAACATAATTATAAAAACAGAAACAGGCAAGTAGTAGATTAATTATAACTGAAGCCTGAATGCATAACTGAATGTAATTCATCCAACTTCCAAGGTTACTGTGACTCTGCCCAAGGCTTTCCCTAGCACTGTGGACTCCTCTCATCTTCTATGTAACTAATCTCATCACACCCATGAACTAGAGGTGGAGTTGTTTCCTCACTTAAGGAAGTTTTGAAACAAAAAGAGTAGGACCAGATTATTTAAAATATTTAGTTGTTTGTTTAAGGATAGGAATAGTCTTAGCAGAGTTCTTACAAACTTATCTGAGTTTGTATTGGAAACTCCAGTATCATTGCTGGGGTGAGCAGCTCGAGAGAGGCCACCTTCAACACCTAAGTGAGGAGAAGTTCAGCATCCAGGAGCTTCAACTCAGAGCGGTGAGAGCCACCGAGGGAGCCTCAAGTCCTCGACAGGACTTGCCCAGGAGCCGGCAGCTCAGCGGACACGAGGAGCTGACTCAGAGGGGGTGGCGCCAGGAGGAGCGGCACCAGCCCTGAGTGGGTAAAAACCTGCCCGGGGAGCGCGGCGAACAGGGCGGGTCAAGGTAGCTCGCAGGCAGGCGAGTGGGATGGTGAGCACTCGCTCTATGACCAGGGCTCGGTCTGGGAGCTCTGCTCTGGCTCCCCCGGCGGTGGCCGATGAGAAGGGAGGCTGCAGTGCAGAGCTCGGGGTGTGGAGAGCGCCTGCGCTGCTCTCCTGAGGAGAGGGTGCACAATGGGCAGGGCTGCACTCTGTGGTCCCTGGTGGAGGTCCTCCTGCAGCAGGGGCTGAGCTGCGGGATGCTGTTACTGGGCTGAAAGGTGTCAGGGAAGCTGAGGGGAAACAGCACTGCTTGCTCCAGGACCAGGCTGTGCAGGGGCCTCAAGTGTCCACTGTAGCTCATGGAGGGAAGAAGGAGGGAATTAACCCAGGAAGCTGGGAAACAGTAACAGAAAATACCAACAAAAAGGGAGGAAGAGGACAATTAAAAGCAAGGGGCTTCCTCCTAAATCTGATATCCCCACCCAGAACCACTTTGCAGTTCTGCAGGGGGCTGATGAGGAAACACACACCATGAACAACCGGCTGATGCACTGGTAAAGAAGATTTCTACTGATGCTGCCATGAAAAAGTGGTGGGTCATAGTAGTAGGGGACTCTATTTTGAAAGGAACAGAGGCACCCATCTGTCGGCCTGACCCAGTCTCAAGGGGGGTGTGTTGCCTAGCAGGGGCTCAGGTCAGGGATGTTGCAGAGAGGCTGTCTGCTCTAATAAGTCCTGTCTCACTGACTATTACCCACTTACAGTTGTCCATGTGGGTGCTAGTGATATAGACAGCAGTAGCCAGGAGAACATAAAGAAGGACTACAGAGCTCTGAGAGAGGTGGTTAGGGGCTCTGGAGCTCAGATTGTCTTTTCATCAATTCTCCAGGATAAAGGGGAGGACCTTAAAAAGGCTAGGAGGATTGGCCAGGTTAATAAATTGTTAGAACAGTGGTGCCATTGCCAGAGGTTTGGGTATCTAGAACAAATGACTCAATTTAGTAGGCCAGATCTACTGAAGCCTGCTGGAGCTGGTCTGACAAAGAAGGGGAAGAGTTGTTTTGGTAGGAGGCTTGCCAGGCTGGTCAAGAAAGCCTTAAACTAGATCTATTGGGGGAGAGGGGCATCATTCCATCCCAACACACCCAGTCACTTGCCAGCACCTGTAATAAATGCTCGGAGCAATGGAGAGATATTTCAGGTGCTCTAACCAATGAGTCAGTTTCATTTGTAGCTCACCTCTGATGCCCTTCTCCAAATGCCTGTAGTATGAGGAATAAACAAGAGGAATTAGAGCTGTATGCACGTCTGTGGGGGTATGATATAATAGGCATCACAGAAACATGGTGGGATGGTTCCTATGACTGGAGTGTTGGAATGGAAGGTTACAGGCTCTTTAGGAAAAACAGACTCAGCAGACCGGGAAGGTGAGTTGCTATTTATGTCAGTGATAGGCTGGAGAGTACGGAACTCTGTCTGGGGACAGGTGAGCAGTCAACAGAGAGTTTGTGGGTCAGGGTTAAAGGGAGAACAGCGATGGGAGACATTATTGTCGGGATCTGTTACAGACCACCTGATCAAGAAGACTCTGTGGATGAAGTGCTCTATAGACAGATAGGAACAGCCTCACCCTCACAGGCCTTCTTCTCATGGGAGACTTCAACCACCCTCACCTGATATCTGTTGGAGGAATGGTACGGCCCAGAACAAGCAATCCAGGAAGTTCCTTGATTGTGTGGAAGACAACTTCCTTCTGCAAGTAAAGGAGGAGCTGACAAGGAGAGGTGCCATGCTTGACCTTGTGCTCACCAACAGGGAAAGGATGGTTGGAAATGTGATGCTCCAGGGCAGCCTTTGTTGTAGCAATCATGAGATGGTTGAGTTTGAGATCCCCAGGACAGTGAGAAGGGCGTGCAGCAAGCTCACTGCCCTGGACTTCAAGAGAGCAGACTTTGGCCTCTTCAGGAACCTGCTTAGTAAGGTTCCATGGGATATAGCCGTAGAGGGCAGAAGGGCCCAAGACTGTTGGTTGATATTCACGGATCACCTGCTGCAAGCTCAGGAGAGTTGCATCCCAACTAGAAGGAAGTGTGGCAAGAGGGCCAGGAGACCTCCTTGGATAAATAAGGAGCTGCTGAGGAAACTTTGAGGGAATACAGAGGCTTATAAAAGCTGGAAGCAAGGACAGGCCGCCTGGGAAGAATACAGGAATGCTGTCCGGGAAGCTAAGGATTAGGTTAAGAAAGCTAAGGCCCAGTTAGAATTAAACTTGGCTAGGGATGTGAAAGATAACAGGAAGGGATTCTATAGGTACATTGCAAATAAAAGACAGTGTAGGGACAACATGGGCCTTCTATGGAAGCTATCAGGAGAACTGGCTACCCTGGATTTGGAGAAGGCTGAGGTTCTTAATGACTTCTTTGCCTCAGTCTTCACTGGCAAATGTTCTGACCACACCACGCAAGCCTCAGAAGGCAGATGCAGGGACTGTGAGAATGAGGAACTTAGGCCCACTGTAGGAGAGGATCTGGTTCAAGACCATCTTAAGAATGGTGGACAGGGGTAGAGCAGTTGACGTCATCTACCTGGACTTGTGCAAAGCATTCAACACTGTCCCAGATTCCATCCCTCTAAATTGCAGAGACATCAATTTGATAGATGGACCACTTGGTGGATAAAGAACTGGCTGTATATCTGCACACAAAAGGCTGTGGCCAATGCCCCAGTGTCCAGCTGGAGACCAGTAACAAGTGGTGTCCCCCAGGGATTGGTGTTGGGACCGGTCTTGTTCAACATCTTTGTCGGTGACATGGACAGTGGGATTGAGCACACCCTCAGCAAGTTTGCTGATGAAACCAAGCTGTGTGGTTTGGTTGATACACTGGAGGGAAGGAATGCCATCCAGAGGGACCTTGACACGCTTGTGAGGTGGGCTGATGCCAACCATATGAAGTTTAACCATGCCAAGTGCAAGGTCCTCCACCTGGGTCAGAGCAATCCCAGGCACAGCTACAGGTTGGGCAGAGAAGAGATTCAGAGCAGCCCTCTGAAGAAGGACTTGGGGGTGTTGGTCGATGAAAAAATGAACCTGAGCCGGCAGTGTGCGCTTGCAGCCCAGAAAGCCAACCGTATCGTGGGCTGCATCAAAAGGAGCGTGACCAGCAGGTCGAGGGAGGTGATCCTGCCCCTCTACTCTGCTCTTGTGAGACCTCACTTGGAGGATTGTGTGCAGTTCTGGTGCCCTCAACATAAAAAGGACATGGAACTGTTGGAACAAGTCCAGAGGAGGGCCACGAGGATGATGAGGGGACTGGAGCGCCTCCCATATGAGGACAGGATGAGAAAATTGGGGTCATTCAGCCTGGAGAAGAGAAGGCCGCGTGGAGACCTCCTAGCAGCCTTCCAGAATCTGAAGGGGGGCCTATAGGGATGCTGGGGAGGGACTCTTCATTAGGAGCTGTAGTGGCAGGAGAAGGGGTAACAGGTTCAAACTTAAATGGGAAGTTTAGATTGGATATAAGGAGGAAGTTCTTTACTGTAAGGGTGATGAGGCACTGGAATGGGCTGCCTAAGGAATTTGTGAATGCTCCATCTCTGGCGGTGTTCAAGGCCAGGTTGGACAGAGCCTTGGGTGACATGGTTTAGTGTGAGGTGTCCCTGCCCCTGGCAGGGGGGTTGGAACTAGATGCTCTTAAGGTCCTTTCCTACCCTAACTATTGTATGATTCCATGATCTTTGCATGCAGGACAATGGCCTCAGACCCTGGGCAAGTGCCCAGTGGATCTACAAAACCTGAAGTAAGCCCAGCAATTTTAATTTTGAAATGTTCAAAGTGTGCTAATTTGGGCTTAGAACCAGTCACCATGCAGGGCACTCTTGTGCTATGTGGCTGATGGGAAGTACTCTCTACTTCCTACTAAGAAGTTCTGCTACCTTGAGTCACTTGAGAAGACTGCAAAATTTCTTACTTCTACCATGCCAGGATAAGAATATTTGGTTTGTTATCCTTGGATATCAATAATCACTTGTTTGGAGTTTCCAAACTCCTCAGCTCCTGCTATGACATAAACCTGGCCAGATTTCATATTTAGAACTCACACCCACTGTGATGACTTTATAGGAGATTTCATCCAGTCTATGCAAGCCAGACCAAATGTGCTGAGCAATTTGGCACATATGGCAATCAGCAACAGGTGGTCTCAGGAGTCTTGTTACCTCTATGTTTAGCAAAGAACTGAGAGCTACTCATTTCTTTACATTTCTCTTTCATTGATTATTGAAGAATACAGGCTTAAATCAAACAGGATTGCAGACTCTGGTCTGCAGGTTATGAGGTCAGGAAAGGTGATGTGACTGGTCTGTGCATACTGCTGTATAAATGGAAGATTAGATTATTATGCCTTTTATAACTCTCCATTCTCTCAGCAGAGGAAAGAAATCTGGTTTATTTCACTGCCTTACTGCTTTGATGGTTTATGTCCCAAGGGACTCTCTTCTAACTTTTCCTCAGTCTTCTAAATCTTAAAAATATCATTTTATCTTTTCCCATCTGTTTCATAGATCAAGTGGAGCTGAAATTATGCCTTCTCCTTCTCTCATTCAACCAAATTCCATTACTGCTACGACCCACTGACAGCTGACAAGGCAGGTGAGTGATGAACAGGACATTGAGTTGTAAAGCAAACAAAATACAATGCCTCTTCATATGAGTAAAGCTTCCTCATCTGTCATGAACTGAAGACTGAAGGAATTTAATTGGTCTTGAATAAAGCGAGAAAGTGATTGCCAAAATAATTTTGTACTTACCCACACTCATAGGGCATTTTGCACACACATTGCAACTGATGTATTTTCTCCCACAGTTGACATTTAGGCTCTGTCACTTCTGGTTTCATGCTAGGCACTGAGGTAGAACACAGACAGTGCTATTAAGGGTCAGAAAACAAGGGCTGTTAAAGGTCTTCTCTGAAATTATTCTATGAGCTAAGCTTAAAAGGCACTGAATTATACAACCATAACATAAAGTCGCATCCTGCATGTTCATTAAAAGTATCTACTGCATGGGAAGAATCAACACTATTAAAAAGATACGATTTACTTTGCAAAGTTACGGTTCGGTAATTTATCCACAGGTCATGAGTCAGATGGAATGAAACACGTACTGTGTTCAAGCTTAAACATCCACCTAATTTCTGCAGCAGCTGGCTGTCCCTGATGAACTTACCAGTGAATTACAGCTGGTAACAGCTTTATCATTAGGTTTCAGTGTTACTGGCTTCACTTAATGAAAACTACAAGTTCCATCATTCATCCTCAATCTGCACTAACTTTAAAAACAAAAGCAATAGTGATTCTTGGGAAACTCTAATCACTGCACACGTATTATTCTTTGAGTGCTGAGTTATATTTCAACTTTGAAAATTAAATCAGCCTTTCCTAAACATTCTTCTGGAGATTTCTGTAGCAAGTAATGGCAAGACCTTGCTAAATCTTTATAGACACACTTTCTGAGAAAGTTTTATCCTGATTTGTGTTTTAGATTACTTGTCTGTAGCTTTCTACATTAACATGAAAATTTAATACTCCTGAATATTGTGTTCTATAAAAAAAACCAAACAAATAAACATCTTTCTTAATGATTAAGACTTGCTAAGCAAAATTGACAGGATTGCAATACAGATAGCAGGCATAAGCCTGTGTTTAAGCAGAGGGGAAATTTCCACCAAAAGTGACTGCATTATAGAATCATAGAATCATAGGATAGTTAGGGTTGGAAAGGACCTTAAGATCATCTAGTTCCAACCCCGCTGCCATGGGCAGGACTCCTCCCACAAATTATCTCTGTCACTGGGGCTGTTGGTTGCGTAGCTGACTGTTAATGACACTACCGCTGACTAAATATTCTTATCCAAATATATGTGTGCCACTGTGTCTGTGTATACACATCTTCTTAATTTTTACCCTTCTTTGCTCATATTTCTTGGGGGTTTTAACTGTTGTTCTAATCTAACTGTTGCCCCTCTTCTTCTAAAAAAACCAAAAAACCAACAAAACACAACCCTTTTGTGCTAATGTAATGTTCCCATACAGCCAGACATAAGCTGTTTCTAAAGATGGAAGCATTTGAAACTGTTTTAAATTAATAACTGGAATTTGAATACAGGATGTAACAAAAAAATTATGAAAATCGCTCACTAAGGCTAAGCCTAGGGAATAATTGGCAACAGTACTTCGCTGCTGGTACTTTACCACTTCAGCAGCAGTGAGCTGTTTAAGTACAGATATGTTATTCCTTATGAAATCCTCTACACTTCATGTGGATATGACACAGCGGCAGATGACTTACACTGGAAATACCACAGGGTCGCTGCCTTTTGAGGTCTAAGCCTGACTATCACCTGCCTCTTACCTTAGGTGAGGTAACCTCAGGCAGCAGTTGGCTGTTAAGAAGATGGACATGAAATGTAGGACACATGCCTAGTCTTCTACAGCAGTGTGTGTTTTCCACAAGAAAGGGTCTCCCCAGAGGTATGAGAAAATCTGGGACCCTGGGTGAAGATGTGACTAGCTTGAAACAGCAAGCTGCTTGGATGCCTGTATATCACTGATTACTATCATATGAGTACTCTAGAGAAAGCCTTGTCTGCCTTCCACAGCTAGAAGAGATGACTTAGAGCTGCTGTATGGTATATAGTCCACTTACCTCTCTGCCAGTGCTTGCCGGTATCAACCCAGATCTTAAACAGCTGTTAACATGAACTTGAAGCAGCATTTTCCCATTGTTTCCAGTTAGAATCATAGAATAGTTAGGGTTGGAAAGGACCTTAAGATCATCTAGTTCCAACTCCCCTGCCAGGGGCAGGGACACCTCACACTAAACTATGTCACCCAAGACTCTGTCCAACCTGGCCTTGAACACCGCCAGGGATGGAGCACTCACAACTTCCTTGGGCAACCCATTCCAGTGCCTCATCACCCTTACAGTAAAGAACTTCCTCCTTATATCCAATCTAAACTTCTCCTCTTTAAGTTTGAACCTGTTACCCCTTCTCCTGCCACTACAGCTCCTAATGAAGAGTCCCTCCCCATCGTCCCTATAGCCCCCTTTAAGATACTGGAAGGCTGCTAGGAGGTCTCCACACAGCCTTCTCTTCTCCAGGCTCAACAGCCCCAACTTCCTCATCCTATTTTCATACAGGAGGTGCTCCAGTCCCCTCATCATCCTCATGGCTCTCTTCTGGACTTCTTCCAACAGTTCCATGTCCTTTTTATGTTGAGGACACCAGAACTGCACAAAATACTCCAAGTGAGGTCTCACGAGAGCAGAGTAGAGGGGCAGGATCACCTCCTTCGACCTGCTGGTCATGCTCCTTTTGATGCAGCCCACGATACGGTTGGCTTTCTGGGCTGCAAGCACACACTGCTGGCTCATGTTCAGTTTCTCATCAACCAATACCCCAAGTCCTTCTTCAGAGGGCTGCTCTGAATCTCTTCTCTGCCCAACCTGTAGCTGTGCCTGGGATTGCTCTGACCCAGGTGGAGGATCTTGCACTTGGCAGGTTAAACTTCATAAGGTTGGCATCAGCCCATCAGCTTACATGGTAGTGGTGTTAAACAACATGGGTAGAGGATAAAGTATACTTGGAAAGCAGAATAGGCAGCATACATCCCAGGCAATTTCTCAAAATATTGTTAGAGACAATACTTAATAGCAACAGGGGAGCAGGAAGTGAAAAGCTGTAAGGAAACCTCACAAGAAATGTCTTATGGCATCTCTTTTGAACAGCCCACAGAAAACACACCCCCACATTTTCTGTGCTTCCAGCTGGTGATGTAAGTATGTCTTCTCTATCACTATATCAGCTATAGCTCTGTCTATATCTTATCTACATAAGCCACAGTCTGTCCAGGAAAGAAACTCCTGCATTGCATTTGAAGGACTGCAATGTCTTACCTGGTCTCTTGCACTGGATAGTCTTCAAGGCAGGAGACCACTTGAGACTGGGCTCACACAAAATGGAGTGTGCCCCTTCTAAGTGCATTCCACGTGGACAAGATAGAGTTATTCTCTCACCGATCTCATACACAGGTTTCCATAGCTCTCCTTGCAAGCCCCCCTCAAGGATGGGAGGGAGACAAGCAGTTTCTAAGGATTGAAGGATTTGAGATAGCCACAGTGAATCAGTTGATTGCAGAAAGCAGCCACATAATTTATCTTCTCCTAAATTTCTTAACAAATTATATTGTAAGACTAGCTGATTTTCCTGTAGAAACATATCAATCATGTTAGCACAGGATATTAACTCATCATAGCAGGCAAAGGTGCAATACAAGGGAGAGTGACATCTACTGCCTGCAGGTTCAGCCATGGCTTGAGGAGGGTTTCTCTGTTCTTAGGACCCATGCTTCTGTTAAGTGTTCATACTAGAAAGTAACACCCTAGTAGACAGAGGTCATACATAGAGGACTCTGGGAAACTGTTTACTGATATGTAAAGAGGTGGCATTTAAACAGTGTGGATGAGCATTTATAGGCAGTCAGTCCTGACTGGAAGGAGGAAAGAATGGTGTTGAGTTGCAGGTCTATATGATCACACTCAAAGTTAACTCACAAATAAAATGTGCAGGGAAAAAGAAACCCTAATGGTTACTGACCAGGTTAGAGGAAAAGAGTGAAGTGGGGAGATCATCCAAGATATAAAGTGATCCTTGGAGATGTGTTCTTGCGACAAGATGGTTATTTGAGAACTTTGTGGTTGCCCAGTGCTGCCTCCTGAACGTTTTCCTCAGGCAGCTTGAGATATAGACTCATTTCCATGGATCTTGGATATAGCCACAGGACTGAATTGTTTGTTTCCACAGGAAGTAACTCCTGTACTGAAATTCAGTCTCCCTCACTTCCTGCCTTCCTTAAAACCAGACTTTCTGGCATATTTCTATTTCAATATTACAATATCTGGATTTAAAATAAGTCAATTGAGACCTGATTGTGTCTAGAGAACTTGGAAATGCAGATGTGTATTTTTTCCCCCATTATTGTTGGAAAGCAGATGTTCAGAGATGTTTCACTGGAATTCAGGAATGGAGCTGTATTTCAAATCAAAAATCAGTTAAACATACCCTGGCAATATCTGTCTCCAACTTGCCACCGTAAATTACTGCCACACTTAGCAACAGGGTCACCAACAAGAGAATATCCATGTCTGCAAGCATAAACAATGCTTTTCCCAACAGGGTATAAGTTTTCAGCATTCTGAAAGAAAAGGAACAGGTGAAACTTTGGATACACTATCTAAAAACTACCAGCAGTGTTGAACTCCCTTTGATTCTGGAATGCAGTGGCTGAGGAGAGCAAGAAGTATCAATGCCATTCTGCAATGCACTGATAAGACTGTCTGGAATACTGCGGGCAATTCTGGTTATCAATAGCCAGTAAATGTAGTAAAAATGGAGATGATGCTGGTGGTTGGTAGAATGCAGTGTATTTGGGCTATCTCCCTTAGCAAAGGGAGTGTTAGAGTTGAAGGTACCCTGTGACAGGGGTCTGGCAGTGGTACATTAGTGATGGAACAGTGCTATCCTGCAATTTTATGAACTGACTGCAAATATGGCTGTCGTCAAGCATTAGAGGGGGAACATAAGCTCTTGAACAGTCTTGCAGGGGAGAGTATATGGCTTTGCTAATTCTTAGCATGTTATCAGCTTCCTAAAGGTTAATGTGATATGGTCACTCAAAAGAACTGGACTTGAGGATGCAAGTCTTTTCTTACTTTAAATCTCACTTTCTTGTTTTTCTTTTATTTTTAGTAGGAAGTCTTGGCCAAAGTTATGTAAACTTCAGCCAGGGAGAAATGGTGAGAGAGCTGCTATACAACAGCTCTGATATTAAACTTACCAAGTTAAATACAAATTTAGAAGTGAAAATCTGTATGAACTTTAACAGAGACACTGCAAGTAGGGGTAGAACAGATAACAGAGTAATAGAAATAACTTACTTGAACAAATCCATTTTCCAAGAGAGGAGGAGGTGAACAGAACTCTGTAGGAGTTATGGATAAATCAAAACAGTGTGGTTCAATCAAGCTACGAATAAAGCAAAAGTACAATTTAGTTTGAATTCAGACTCCCTTCCTTTCAAAATTCTACACCTTTCATTGAAGCCCAAGACTATTATGCATTGCATTTACATCACAAATATACTTAAATTGGGAACTGCCACGTTATCTGAGAGAATGCCAAATAGAATGGAGTCAAGTTTACCAGCTTTTACTCAATTTTATTCTCTTACCTTGTATCAGATTCACAGTTGCTGAATTTCATTTTGTTTCAACTTAAACACAAAAGCTCAGTAAGTGATCTCCATCCTGAGTTCAATTGCTTATGCACCCTTCTGAAATAGATTTTTAAACCTTCCTGCAGCTGTGTTCCAAATGGTTTTGTTTTTCTGCTTACCGAAAATGCTCGAACTCCTCATCTTCACATGATCTGCTTTCATGCTGCTCTCCTATGCAGGCCTTCCCATTGCCACGGGGGGATGGATTGTTGCAGCTCCTACTCCTTGATTTCCTTCCCCCTGAACAAGGACTCCAGGAAGACCAGCAGCTCCAGCGTCCATCAACAACACCTATGCAACATTTGGGAATATTTCACATTAATTGTCTCCGTAGGTGGTTTAAAGGCACAGGCTGTTCAAATGGTCCAAACTGGGCCCTTACAAAGAATTCCAGGTTGCAATGATCTAATCTCGTACCTTTCTCCAGCTTGCATTTTTGGTAAATATAATTCTACAGAGGCTATTAGTTATCAGAGTCTTACAGAAAATAAAAATAGCTATTAACTGCAATTAATTACAAAGTTTAAAAGCAAAAACTTTTGAAGTTACTGATACTCATTTAGTATATATACTTATTTCTAGAAGGTTACATTTTGAGCAGTTAATATTGTCTACTGCACTTAACAATTATAAAACCAGTTCTTTGTTAAGTACTGTTTGGACAGGCTAAGACTCAGGCTTAGCATGATGCTCTCTACCCATGCTGTATGTCTGCAGTGATATCTGGCCCAAGCAGACACTGCACAGCAGCCACTCATTCAGTTTGTGCAGTGAGACAAACAGACCTCAGAAGCAGGAGAGCATACTTTGCCACTTCTAAACTCTCACAGGTTTAAAGAGTGCTAACCTGGCTGATCTTGCACGAGAGTTCCCAGCTCACAAGCTGCTCCAAAGGTGTAAGGCTTGCAGTAACACATGCACTGAGTTCCTTCCATGGCTGCCTCACCACCATTCTGGCAAGGCTGACATTTGCAGGGATCATTTTCAGCCATATATTCTTCAATGGCTTGTTTTAGGTAATGCTTTTTGACTGAGGAGCAGGGCACTTCCTTTACCAGCTCATATAACGGTGTTAGCTACACACAGTAGAAAAATATTTACATAAAATAGTGATAATCTGAATAACAAGTGTTTATAAGCACATTTCATCATTCAAAATAATTTGTGACATATGCTGCTGACCATAGGGATTGACAGATGCTCTAATTTGCTATCTAGTTAGCTAAATCTTCTGTTAGTATTTCATACCAGCCTTTGTCCAAAAAGTCAGACCTGCTTAACAACATCCCTTAAAGCTAGCGGTGGATCAATCATGTTTAAACATATTTGAGCTATGATATTATGGTTGAGATAAAAGTGTAACACAGACCACCAATGCACAGTATCCTGAATTCTCACCCAGCGGTTCCTAGCCCAAGAAGCTGGACATTTAAGCAAGCCATTATAGTATGTCATTGAGCAGTGACTGAAGGTAACAATAAGTGAAAACATTTTGCATTTTTCTTGCCTGTGTTATTATATTCTGTGCTTTTACATTTAATTGAAAACTTCCTGTCAGAAATCTTTTGGGTTTATACTATTCTTCAATACATGGTCAGTTCCCAAAAGGGACATAGGCAAGGCAGCAGTGAATATGGCCATGCCCAACTTTGAAGTGTCTGGCTTCCAGAATCTCATTATGCTGAACTTCTGGATGAAGAGAGAATGAGGAGGGGAAAAAATGATACAAAGAAGTTAGCAAGCTGAGTGGAAGCCACACTGAAGTGCCCATATGTATTTCAGGAAATGGGCTATCTCAAATCTGGGCTTTCTGCAATGCTGTTGTGACCCTCAGTTCTTAAGCAGAACACCTCTGTAGTCACAGAAGGCTGGTAAGATTGATCTGCTAAATGACTTAGATTTGTGATGCAGCTGATTATGTTAACCTCCTGAAATTTTCCTCTGGTGAACTTTTCTTTCTCATGAAGTGATCTGAAAACAACATGATTGCAGACTACAGCTTGATTAATCATAGCTTAATCATTTCTCCCCTTGAGGTGATCCCAACTGCTCATCTTTTCTTCAGGAAAATAGCCTTACCTTTTGTTTAATTACTCTGGGATAGTCTGTCACTGATCCAGCCCAAAAGGAATATCTCTGACTATTGCCAGCAGGATCATTAAGCTCTAGATAACTAAGGCCAGCAACAGCACCTGGGCTTCCTCCTTCTATGTAGGGGTCTCCTTTAATCTTACTACCACTGCTTCCTGTAGATTCAGGATGAAAAATACAGAAAAATACCAGCATTTCTATATTCACAAATGGAAATAGAAACAATACATGTAAAAAATTATGCTAGCAAGTAGGGAAACTACTCATTAGTGCATATCAATCACCTGTCCCTGGATCAAGAGCTTCTACATTGATAATATGTAAGAAGTATGTGGTTTTGTAGGTAACTTGGCAGCTCTGACTTAGGGTGCCCTGGAAAGTGCCAATTACTAGGAAAGCATTAGTAATGATTGATGAGAGCTGGAAAGCCATGCACTTGATGTCTGGGTTCAGTGTGTTACGGCAAACAGTTCAATAAACCTATCAACACCTGGTCCTCATTTTGACAGCTACTTAGGAGGAGATGAAAGATGGAGACATGATAACTACACAAGTCACTGCTGAACACTTACCTGAAGACGTCTGTAGCAGTTCATCCAGTTTGGAGCACTTTACTTTCTTCTTTTTCACGATGAATGCATTCCAGCCTGATGTGGTGCAGTCATACATGTCTGTTATGGTAATACCTGCAGATAATTGATGCTTTAAACAATACTGTACACAGAAAGTGGGTTGGATTAATTTCTAAGCTTCCCATTGACTTGAGAGGTCATGAAGAATTATGCCTAAATTAGAAGGCAATCAACTAGCACATTCTGCTAGAGAAATAGGAGGTGTATCTGGAAAATGATTATTTTTTATTCTATCTCATTTCTCATCAGTCCCTAATTCTACAGCACCTCTCTACACTGAGTACCATCATACCCGTCACTCTGGTGTTTGCTCTGTTTCTAATTTATTCTGCTTCACACAGTTTTATCCAACCTTCACCTCCAAGTAGTTCTTAAGATGTAATTTTATTTGAGATTTAGACTGGCACTAGAATTCAGATTTAGCCTGAGGAAGTCCTGAACCAACTATCAAATCTTTGCTGTTCTGAGCACAGCAGTTCACAGATCTGGATCTAGAACTTAATTTTGTGGTTTGAGCACATTTTCTAATCTTATTTCTTTTGCCTGTGAAGATAATGTGGTGACTAACATATGTCTCTTACCTGATTTTAGCCACTAGCTGGCAGAACATGCAAATAATTTTATTCCTGTGTATTCACTTAGATTCTTGTAACCAATACTCTAGTACTCTACCTTCTGCTTTCATTTTGTCAGTATCCATATAAAAAATAACTTTGTAATGTCCTCCTAGAGATCCAGAGTGCAAGAAATGAGTCCCAAAATGTTCAATAAGTCTTCGGTAGACATTGTACTCATAGACGACTGGAAGGTTGGCCAGTTCCCTCCAGAAGGACTCCGCAAGTGTAAGAAATTCTGGGCGGTTGTTAATAAACTGGGCAACTTCCACAATGTTCTCAACAACCATCAGCTGCTTACTCTGGGGAAAGGAAAAGATGTCAGTCATGCCCCATGTTACTGTCAAGGTGGTTCCTACTATCCAGATGACATGCACGTTATATTGTCCACTAATCAACATCTTATACAGAGCTATTAGATGTATCTAAGCAACTTGGTGAATGCAAAAAAAACCAACCCCACTCTGAAAATAGGAAATATCTTTTGAAACTTTGTTTATGATTGCTGCAATATATTTTTCTCCTATGTGCTGAAAAGCTAGCGTAAGGACAGACAAGAAAGCAACGTATCATTCTTCAAAGCTAATGGTGGTTTCCAACACCAGCAGCCTGGCAATAGCAGGTTAACAAGCCTTGTCTGAAAGCAAATTATAGGCAGTAGAGAGGTCTTCTTTGTACCCTGTTTTGTTTGAAGAAGCTTTTCTTTGAAAGCAGCTCTAGCTGAATTATAAACTCCTATCTGCCTATCCCATATTCTTTACCTGATCTTCTCAAAGTTGCTTTTGAACTTTGTTAGAGTAAGTCTCAAAAGATATTATTGTTAGTGCAGTAAAATGAGCTTTTCTTCTGTCAGCTTTGGGGACATAAAATATATGAATTTATTACTTGATTTTATTTGCTATAAAATAGAAATTATACTTCACAATTGAGAGTTACTCTCAAATTATTTATTTAATGCTCCTTTTTATATAAGTCAAAAGCATAAGCACTGTAACCTTCTGGATGTTTAAAACAGAAATCTTAATAGGTTTCTATTAGTGGAAAATGAATTATAAAACAAATTCACTTTAATCACAGATGCTGATAGAGGTACTAGGGAATGCAAAAGATTAATTAATTATACGAAGTTGTCAATATTTTTCTCAAATAGGGATGAAAACAGTAAGTAAATAAATTACTAGTAGAGAGGTAAAATGGAGAAAATAAAAACAGCAGCCAACAGTTCTTAATTGGTAACCAAACCAGTGATGTCTTTGTAAAGTTTTCATGGGATTTTTATTGTATGCACTTTGTGCCAGAAATATCTGGATAAAATTAATACTTGCATCTCACTATAAAATTACATGAAAGAATATGAAAATATTTCTGAAAATTACTAAGCCATGGTGACAACATATACATACTATATACATACCTTTTGACTGTGTTGCAGAATTTTATTCTGTGAATAACTGTGCCCATGGTTTGAGTTTTCATACCTCTCTGTGTGTTTCATGTAAGACCAGCTGCTGTTGAAAAACTCATAACTAAAATCATTCTGAATTTTAACCTAGAATATAAAAGACAGAAATCTGTATAAAGGGCTTCATGAAGGATGCTAAAGATGATAATTTATACGGTAAAGCAAGTCCTTCCTGATGCAAAAAATTCGACGTGTTTTTCAGGCTGGATCCATTTCAGATTTCATGAAAAGTACTGAACACTATTGGAAAAGCATTACATGTATACATTCATATACTAAGTATTTACGTTATAAATTAAAGTACATTAAGGATTGCTTAGCATGATTTTGATAAATGTAAAGTGACCCAAATCTCTGAGAATTCAAAGTGTCTCTCTGGGAGATTTCCACAAAGCCTTGTGCAGATATATAGAAATCCCATCCAACAATGTATACCATCCAATAACATTTTTTTGCATTTCATTTTAGCAAGATATACACCAGTTTGTGTTTCAAAATATTAAGTGACTGCAGAGAAGAAACAGGTGTCTTTCAGCTGAATTTAGGAAACCTGCCTACCAAGAGACCCTACAAGTTTTGCATCACTCTCCTGGTTTTAAGCATGACTCTGAATACAAAGCTGTGGTTAATGGAAACATACCTGAAAAGTATAAGCAAGAATGCTTTCACTCAGCCTGTAGTATTCTCTCCTATCGCCACTAAAGACCTTTCTGCACTGCCCTCCAAAGCTTTTTGTATGAATGACTCTTCCCCTTGTATCACCGGTAATGGCATCAAAACTATGAGAAGAAAAATATGAAAGGTCAGTAAGACAGAGAGGTAACACATTATTTTACAGGAAGCAAAAATTACAAAGCCATTATAACTGAATGCTGTATGTCTTCAGAAAAGATCACAAGCTGATTTACCCAAAAAAAGGGGATATCAACTGATCAACTTCTATACCTGCAGAACTGCAATGTGCAGAGCATGTTACAGTATGGAAAGCAAAATTTTGCTCTTTTTTTGTCAACAAAAATGAACACATATCTCTTAACATTAAGACATTCATATGTATCACAACTGATTTTATTAAGTTTAATTAAGCAACACCACACATAAACAACAAGGCTTCCATTCCAAAATGTTTTTTTTTTTTATTATTATACCTGAATTATATTGCATAACAAGCAACACAACTACCCTAAAGAAACATAAGATAATTATTTTGCTGGTTGTAAGTGGGATGTATAAACAGAAATCCATATGGATCAACAGCATTAAAAGCAACAGCAAGGAAGAAGAATAATGAGCATTGCTAGCTCATTTTTTCCATGCTGATGATCATGTGGTATTGGTTGACATTTCATTTCATATCTTAAAAGATGTTTTTCAATAGCAGGAGTGAAAGATAAAAAGCTTTCTTCTGTGCTTCAGATCAAAGGATCTGCACATTCTGGCTGCACTGAGCCGTTAGCATGATGGAAGCCATCGTACTGAACCTTTTGCATATGGAACAATACTACAAAAATGTAAATGCACTTGGCACCAGTACTACTGATCCTAGCACAGAACATTACCCTGTTCCTGTAAGTTCTGAATTTGGAGGGGTTTTATCAATATCACATACAGTCTTCTTCTCTTCACATCGATCTTCATCTGCACCATCCTCCTCACAATCCTGATCTCCATTGCATACAAGAGATCTGCTAATGCACTGACCTAAATTAGAACAAAAAATGCAGAGGGAAAGAAGTGTTTGTTCATTTAAAAATAAATCACTTAAATCAAAGCAAAAGTCCCACTTATCTACTACACTGATTAGCTTGTTCACGCTCATGGTGAACAGTCTGTGCCCAGGAGGGCTTGTGAAACAACCATAGATGTAGACACAAAGAAATGGTGTAGAGTACACTTGAGGGAACCACAGCCATTTGGGGCTTATGATATATTAATAAATCAGTTGACTTCTAGATTTATTTCCTGAGCTTTCATCCTTTGATCCCATCATTTCTGATTAACTATGATTATCTCTCTGGTAGCACCAAAACATGTTTACCATGCTCCTCTTTGATAAATGTCTACCAACTGAGACAATGCACTTTTTTGTGAAGGTAAGGGAAGCTGCTTGGACACAAGGACTATACCAGGAAGCATCAGTTTCCATGACCCAGGTGATTTCCAAGGTGTTTGTATACAGCCTAGCTTTAAACAATCACATGTAAGGTTGCATTCCTTAATTAGCTTCTTGTAAGGGCTCTGGATCAAACAAGTAAGGCAGAATGACTTACAGAGGCTACCAGAGCTGCAGCATATTACCTACAAAGCTCTGCAAAACTCCAGATGAATTAAAAACATGCATATTGGAGAATGGAATTAAGGAAACATCCTCCTAAACCAAATTTATACATAGGTCAAGGGTTCTGCAAAGCCATTGCCCATTTACTGAAGTTCAAAGATAACAAGGTTATCTTCTTAACTTTATGTCCAGAAAATGGTGAAAAACACCTTGGATGGTACCTGAGTAACACCTGAAACGATCACCGCAGCCATCCTCTGTTGGGCATCCCCTTGTGGTGATGCATGGTCTTGTTTCAAATGCATCCCCAGAGCAGGGGTTTCCCCCATACTGGCCATAAACTGCTACTGTCCGTCTCCGAATCTGAATGCAAATCAAGGGAGAACTCAGAAATCTAAATGCAAAGCAGGAACAGTTTACTAGTGTCAAGACAATGCTACCACTCTACTGCTGTAAGGAAATTAGACATTTACTGTTTTTAATAACACCCACACTTGTTATTACCATAATATGGTAACAAGTTAATAGAACAACAACTATTTTATCTACAAAGTCTTTAGACTGATGGACAAGCTTGGCTTTTTTGTTCAAAAAGTCTGATAAGTAACTGAAACCAAAAGAAAGCTGCTGACAAATCTCAGTTTTGTTTTACATTTTTAATAGGACCAATCGTGCCTGATATGAATTTGCCAAAGTTCTTCAAAGTAAAGAGTGTCATTAAGGAAGATGATAAACAAGTGGGTTATTTGTTGCTTTTAAACAGAGGAAGTACTGTCTCATGGCACAGCTGTAATTTTGATTAATTCCTCCCTAATTGATGCAACATCAAAGTAAATGAGAAAGAAAATCAAAAGCAAGTATCTTGCACATCAAGACAGTTGCACTGTAAAAATAATCATTTTGTTTTCATTGATTATGATACTCTGTAACCAACTATTCTTTCCTTGAGGTGTGACACCACTAATGAAAAATCAGCAGAATTGGTACAAACGAGCATCAGTGGAGGAATATCTCTGTTAACTGAACAATTGAGTCAAGCTTTTTGCAACTATCACCAAAATAAAAAGTGCACAAATTATTTTACAACATGAATATCATAGCTTTGAAAGAGAATAGATTTGGGACAGACTCGAGGATTTCCCTTCTGAGATTTTTGTTCTTCAGCCTTCTTGTTCTGCTGGGGCTTTTGCTTGACAACAGATTTGGGGTTTTAAAGATACACAGGCTCGTTAATTATTGGCAAAAAAGCATATGGTTATGAAGTCATGAATACAGAATAGAAGTGTCCATCTATACCTGTTTTTGAGTACAGCCATTGCACTCAGACCAAGGGCCAAAAGAATTCCAGTGGCAGTGGACTGGAGAGGAAGGGCTGCTCCAGGAGTATTTTTTGAATTATAAAAAAAAAAAAAAAAAAAAGAGAGAGAGAGAAATATTATCAGGGATCTCCATCCCTAAGCATTAGTGCAAAACATCCATAAACAGTAACACAGGCCTACAGTAACAATTAGCAGTATGATCAGGCTTCCTCTAAAACCACTTGGATTTGCTTTTCACATGTATGAATGCATTCAGACCCAGCCTGAGCTTTCCAGTCACTGAAAAAGAAGAAAGTAGGCACATTTACCTCACCTGGAGATCAGTGAGGACTTTGTGCAACCATAAGACAAGCTTCAAAGACCAGCTTCACGATGCAAATCAGGGAGTAGGCAGAGCACATCTGGGAATGGGAGGGAACTGCCAGGGGCGGTGTGTGCCCTGGCATGCAGCCGACCTTCCCCCAGCAGCTCTCAAACAGCCAGTTTCCAACAGGAAGTATTGAGGGTGCAACCTGCCCTGGGATCCGGTCTGCCTGGGGCAACCTGTGCTGTGTTTCACACATGTGCACTCCTGTGGCTCATACCACTGCTGTGTGCTCTTTTCCTGATGAGTGGCTGACTCCACTGGGAAGAGCTGAGGGACACCATAACATCCCACTCTTGTCACCACTGATGGCAGTGGCAGTCCTGACACCAAGCAGTGTCATTTCTCCTTTGAAGACCCCTGTCACGCACCAGAAGTTGTCTGTTAAATTACACATGCTTAGTCTTTAGCATGTAATTTACTAAAGAAATATTCACCTGGAAAAAGTGGAAAAAAAGCCTGAAACTTCCAGCAACAGAAAAATTCCCAGCACCTGAAAAAAAGAGCAAAAACAAACTTACTTTCTGCTTTTTCTATTAGCTCATACAGCTGTTCTAACTTTCTGCAATCTTTACACTCATCAGCTTAAGAAATAATGGAGAGTGTAATGCTTATTTTCTTCAGCTTTTTTGTGCAGTCTGGTTTTTTTTTTATTTCTCTTCTTTCTCACAATACTACCCAATTGCATTTTCAGCTAAGTATTTCTCCATATAAATTAATATTTCATTGCACTTATCATATTCACTTCATCAGTATGAATTAAGTAAGCAATTGTCTTACCTTCATGTTAGATGAAATACTTGGATATCCAGCAATTACCAGGGAAAATGCACTTCCACTCAATTCAGCAGCCAAAGGAGTCAGTCAGTCTGTCTGCTACTGTATGTCTCTTCTCACTCTGCCTTGCTTTTCTGCTCTTCTTTCCCTAAAAAGGCAGAATATTGCCAAGGACTTTTAATCTCAACCCATCTAGTCCTCTCCAGGGACACAGCCTGCTTTGGGAGTTGCTTAGGGTTTTTAAGACATATAAATCAAGGCCTGGATGTACTGAGTGGGGCTGGCACAAAGTTCTGAAAAGTGCTTACTGGAAGAACAATAATCTTTTCCTTATCTTCCCTCTCACAGTTTCTTTCCTCTGAACAAGACTTTTCAGAGATCCCAGGCGAGTTCTGGTCACATACTCTGCACCACAGCTGAGTCCCCAGCTTCAGTAGGAAGTAGGAATCAAGCTGATGTTGTTGCATTTTAATTTTGATCATGCAGTCTTCTGTCTCCACTTCTGCAGTTTCTGATTTTCGCGTATCAGTGAAATCAGCTTATGGGTCCGAACGCAAGTTTAGGCAAATTCTGCCTGATGGTACTGCCTGTGAAAGACTTTTTAAGATCATACACAGCCCATGGTTCTAGCAGCACATCAACAGCTGGCTTTATGTGGGGATGCCCCCAAAGTGTAAGAGCACTCCATGTTCTCTTTCCTCACCCTGATATGTGCTCTTATTTTTTGACTTTTTTTTCTTTCACCTTCCAGTGTTGGTCCATTACAGTAATAGCAAGAAAATGCCACTGTTGAGAAAATTGACATTAATTTATCCTAATGGAGCCTGGATGAAGCCCTCATGGAGAAGCAGCAGCCCTCTGAAAACTCTTCCTATACTACGTCTCAGATACTACATCTATTTTGTACAGTTTAACAGTCCTCAGAAAACTAAATGCTTCATGTCACAGCATTACTACACGGAACTGTTTAACCCTACTCTCTTTTGGCATGGTCTACTTTCCTTAAGAAGATGCCCACATCTTGCGTTGCATTACTCCATCCATGTGAGGGATGCCTATGCCCCTGTCCACTCCCCAGAAGCTGGCAACCCCAGAGACAACTTAGCTAAGTCAGAGCCTGTTTTGGGGACTTTTCAGGTTTTGTAACTGTGAATTGTTTTGTTAATGTAATTCATACACTTTCATAATTTCTGTACATTCATTGCTTTTGATAAAAATCCTCATGTGCCTTTTAAGTTTTATGTGACCAATTTGTGTAAGACTGTCAGCAGTCATTTGCTATGAAGGAAATTATTAAAACTGAGTTAAGCTCTTTAATACCTGGCCCAGAATATGGAAACTCTGAAAATATTTTATCTGTCCAGACATTTGTCTTGATCCTGCAGTTAGCTTAATGGCTTAAATAGCAATTTCACTTTCTGTAAGTACATCATTAGCTATAATAACTCTCAAGATAAATATATACTGTAATTTGCTTACGAACAAAACATACAAATAAACATAACAGAGGACAAATACAGCTAGCGAAGAAAGTATGGGGGGGATCTGCCTTTCACTAATAGGTAGTAAAATAATTGGAAATACTGGGTATCATATTCCAATGAGTTTATATAGATGGAATGTCTTCTTGCAAGAAGCATTTCAGCAAGACAAATATGTTGCTTTAGTAGATGCTGCACAACAGTTCTTTTAGTGCATATTTTCAGGTACCTCAGCTCAAACACTTTTTCCCTTTGAATCAGGATCTTGCTTTTTTATTGAACCTGGCTTCGACAGTAACAAGAGCAAAGAGACTGAACCTACAAGGTGCAAAACAGGGAGGTTAGAGCTGGAGTTGCGTCACTCCTAGGACTGCAACTCCACAGGTCCCAGGTCACTTTACTGGTTTGCAGTTTAATGATGTTCGTTCAGTCTCCTCTACAACAGTGGCACTGTGAGTTGTTCAGTCTTCTTTCATTTCACAGGATACATACAGTAACTTTTTTTCTACTTAGCATTTAGACTCTGGACCATTAGATAGTTTCCCTCTTTCATGTGATTTTGATACTTAAGACTATGTGCAGTTGCATGATAATCTACTTACACTGCAATTTTGCAACAAGAGACTATGCAGCACCTAGCACAATCCCAGTCTGACTGATACGCACTTCTACAATAACATAAATTATAAGAAAAGGCCTGATAGAAGGAGCTGACTGCATGGTACTGAGGTACAGAGTGTAGCTTACAGGAAAGACAGGGCTGACTTTCCCTTACTGTTAGTGAAAATGGCAATAATCTACTATCCATTTTGCCATTAAAAATGTATTTTATCATAGCAACTTTCAGTTCTTCCTAAATATTTCTATGCTTTATTTAGAAATAAACTGCCTTCGAGCTTAAAACCAATGGTTTAGGGGGATAAAAGAGGAGTAGTTTGACAGGCACAAAGGGTTAGCCGTAAGGCAAGGCATTTCTGGTCTCGCACCAAATGATAATTCTAGCACAAGAATGATTAATGCAATGCTTCACTTGCTGGGCTAATGATATCCTGCCTGGTCTGGAGACACCATGAAATGGTATTGTCCAAATTCTACTTCACACTAAGGTCAGCCAGAATATAATTATTTCAGCAATATTTCCCTGTAGACTTCCAGCCTTTTATAGGATCGATGCTAAGGTTACTCTAGAGTTTACGAAGCTTTAAATAGTCTTGTGTCTTCATTGTCCAAGTTCATTACATATTAAGGCACTAAAGACAGCCTGTGCTCTGTGACTGCTGCAAATGCCAAGGATCCAATGACAACTGAGTAGAGAAAGAACATCTTGTCATTATGGTTTTAAATTGTGAAATTGACTTGGAGAGCTTCTGGATTTGTTTCTGTTTGCTAATGACATCTCACTTCTTTTTTTTTTTTTTTTAAAGCATTTTAATTGCCTATTTTGCTTTTAATGTATTTGTCACATTTCAAGGATTAATGACAATGCCTTGGGATGTGTCTCTATGAAATATGTCAGATAGGATTACTGCTGTGCTAACTGTAATGCAAATGATTCTCTCTCAGGGGACCTTGTAGAAGGATACTGCCTTAGATACTAGAATCCATATGCTGCAGAAACTAGACAAAAAAAGGGCTGTGAGAGTTCAATTTTGAATGAACTGGGTTAGAAGAAAAGAGCTCATGTTATTTTAACTCAAAATTCAGAGAGCGTTAGTAGTATATACATAATAAATCAGACTTGTCTAGAGCACAGACATTTCAGCCTGTGTGCACACAACTGTGGGCAAACAAATAATTACTGTTCTTTAGGGTTAGGTTCTGATCTTGGGACACAAGACAAGGTGAACAAATTCAGCAGCTTGAAACTGCCCAAAATGGTGAGTCACTATTCTGTTTTTTCCATATTTTCTCCTGCTTTCACTTCCAATCCCCACCACGTGTTCCTTCTGCACATCTGGGTGCTATCTTTGGCACAGTTTGGTCCTCTCTGTGAGCCAGGTTAATTAATTACAATGACAGAAAATAACTTTAGCAAAAAATCTTGTGGTTTTGTGCTGGTTTAATGAGTTAGATCATCTCTCAGGAAGGTCTAGTGGGCAACAGACCCAGGAAAAGGTTAAAAACATACAGCCATGGAGGAGAGAGAGGAGAGAAAAGAGGTGTGAAGTGTGAGAGTAGTGAGGGCAGAAAGCAACTTCTCTGCTTGCAGATGCAGCCAGCCACTGCATCTCCTCAAGTGCCAATGAATCACTACCTTGCACAAACTGCTCTGGTTGCTGCTCATCCTACAGTAGCAGATTTAGACCACCCCTGCGCACTCTTCTGGACAGAATGGTGGCATCAAAATTCACAATTCACTATCCTAGCTACTGATCAGTTGACCAACAGGCCTGGTTTAGGTTGTGACAGAAGTAGAATACATATTTTTCATTTCTGCCATTACTGATACTTGCCTCCGTGAGACGCCCCACTTTCAGTGTGAAAAAAACTGCTAAGACCATCTGTCTTTGAAGATAATTGTAACCGAAGTACGGATAGTAAATATGAGTGCGATTTCCAATGACCTTCATCAGTCAGATACTCCTTAAAAATCATGCTCACAGAGCTCACAGGGGTCAGGGCTTCTGCACAAGTTCTTCTGAGAGATCACCTGCCAGCTATGTGCAAAAGCAGAGTATCTACAATAGAATCATAGAATCATAGAATAGTTAGGGATGGAAAGGACCTTAAGATCATCTAGTTCCAACTCCCCTGCCAGGGGCAGGGACACCTCACACTAAACCATGTCACCCAAGGCTCTGTCCAACCTGGCCTTGAACACCGCCAGCAATGGAGCATTCACAACTTCCCTGGGCAACCCATTCCAGTGCCTCATCACCCTTACAGTAAAGAATTTCTTCCTTATACCCAATCTAAACTTCCCCTGTTTAAGTTTGAACCCATTACCCCTTCTCCTATCACCACAGTCCCTAATGAAGAGTCCATTCCCAGCATCCCTATAGGCCCCCTTCAGATATTGGAAGGCTGCTCTGAGGTCTCCCCACAGCCTTCTCTTCTCCAGGCTCAACAGCCCCAACTTTCTCAGCCTATCTTCATACGGAAGGTGCTCCAGCCTCCTCATCATCCTTGTGGCCCTCCTCTGGACTTGTTCCAACAGTTCCATGGCCTTTTTATGTTGAGGACACCACAACTGTACACAATAGTAAAAGTGAGGTCTCACGAAAGCAGAGTAGAGGGGCAGGATCACCTCCCTCGACCTGCTGGCCATGCTCCTTTTGATGCAGCCCACAATACGGTTGGCTTTCTGGGCTGCAAGCGCACACTGCCGGCTCAGGTTCATTTTCTCATCAACCCACACCCCCAAGTCCTTCTCCACAGGGCTGCTCTGAATCTCTTCTCTGCCCAACCTGTAGCTGTGCCTGGGATTGCTCTGACCCAGGTGTAGGATCTTGCACTTGGCATGGTTAAACTTCATCAGGTTGGCATCAGCCCACCTCACAAGCGTGTCAAGGTCCCTTTGGATGGCATTCCTTCCCTCCAGCATATCAACTGAACCACACAGCTTGGTGTCATCAGCAAACTTGCTGAGGGCGCACTCAATCCCACTGTCCATGTCACCGATAAAGATGTTGAACAAGACCTGTCCCAGCACCGATCTCTGAGGGACACCACTTGTTATTGGTCTTCAGCTGGACATTTGGCCATTGACCACAACTCTTTGCGTGTGGCCATCCAGCCAGTTCTTATATACAATATTCTACAATATATCTATATGCTCTCACACTGCTGCCCAGCAACACAGAGGCTCACACATACATAAAACAGGTGAATTAAATTAACTTTAAACACTGAGAAGCCACATGAAACAGGATGAAGTGGAAATATTACTGCATTTGTGTTAATAGTGACACAAAACCCCACAGAGTGTTTAAAGGGATGCATCAGAAATTAAATCATATGGAGGACTGCAGGCCCCTTTGCAAGCAATTAACCCTCAGGGTCAGACAAGGTCAATTTTTTACATGTATCCAATGAATTAATTTTTTTTTATTTTATCTTGTGTTTCTCTATATCAACTACTAATCTACTTTATAAAGTTTAATAAATTCATAAGCAGCTTTATGTGATTGCCAGAGACAGCAGTATCTTAAGTTACTGATATAGAATTTCTCTTTAAGCTTGATGTCTTGGTGCTTTTCAAAATAACGTCTCTTTATGATTGTTCTTTTAGAGCAAATAGAATGTCAAACATCATCCGTTAGCAACCTTGCCCATGCTTTTATATTTCTGGTTCTTTCAGAATCAGTAACATATGCGCATTATATATTTTAGAATTATTATTGTAACTAGTTAGAAAGCTAAAATGCTCCAAGCAGCAAACTTTGAACAAAAAATTGTTCATCAAAGTCCATCAATCTCCCTCTGAAAATGTCCAAGTATCTTGAAATTAAAACATAAAAACAAACAAACAAACAGAAAAACCCCCAAAAGATTCAATAAGCAGAACAAAGCTTCCTATCCTAAAAGGAGAGTTAGGGAAGAAAATTAAGGTAGGACATCAAAGAAACAGATTTTATTAGGATGTCTTTTTGAACTACAACATTTTTAGGACAATCTGATATCCATTAAAAATTTTGTCAGCTTACTCGAGAATTCAGTAACTAACCCTGACTGCTACTGTGAAACTTTCTGGAATGAGCTTTTGTAGATACCTTCCAGCTGGAACCAAAGTTCAACAAATAAAGTAAGCTTTTGCAAACTTGCACGGAGACAACGGAGATGCCAAGCATTGTGTAGAAATGGAAATGACATAACATTGACTTTTGTCCCCCCTAAATCTGGTCTGGCTATGAATACCACAACCATAACACTGCAATAAATGAAAACACATACCAATAATAACGTTGTAATCACAGATTCACCGGAGCTCCAGAGAAACTTAGGTGTGCTCAACATTTGTTATTTCTTCTAAAATTTATAAGCCATTAAACTTGCAAGTTATTCTGGCTTTCCTCTGTACTTGTGGTTCAGTTCAAAGCAGCAGCTCTGAAGCACAGGGTCATGCCAACAGTGGTGCACAATTCTGCCTGTTTATTGGTGACTGTACATTATGTCTTCTGAGGCAATAATGAAGTTAGGGCAGGGAAATACTGCCACATAAAAAAATATATCAGCCATGAGAAAGGTACCTTGAGAAAAGCTGGTGATCAATTTTGACTGAAGTCAGTAACAAACTTGTAAAATGGTTGAAACACTCATCAGAAAAAGTCAATCACCAATATAGTTGCTTTGAAGGGTACAACATTTTATTCTGCTGTTAAAACACAGTAAGACAGAATAAGTAGGCTTGGACTTGTCACAGTTTTGTGACCTTTTTACAGTACAACATACCCTCAGGCATTTTTTCCTTCTCAAGCAGCCATTTTTTAGGCTACATATCTCCCTACCACATGTTCAAGCACAACTGAAAAACACCTATAATTTACTCTAATTAATTAACAAATACTAACATGATAAACTAAATTTAAAACTGTAAATACCGGCATGATGTCCACCATCTGCATAAATGCTGGCAAAGAGGAGCTTGCCCTGTTCCATCCAAAGGCAGCCTTTCAGAGACAGAAAGGTGCTAATGTGTAGCTCCAAACATAATAATGGGAGCTACTTAACCAGACATTTTGGAAAACTTTTCTGTGTGCCTGCTGCCTTGGCAGGCAAACCACTAACAGCACCTCGCTGTGTCCTGATGATTGGTGCACAGCCTTCCCCTCCAGAAGACTGGCTGCAATGCATGTGGCGGTATAACCTAAGTCTTCTGGCCACACAATTGTGAGCTCCATATTGTGATAAGATAAAAAATTAAAACGCTTCATTTCTTTTCTGTGTTCTCTTTGCACACACTGTCAAGGCCAGGCACTGTTTTGTTGTCTATTTTTATTAAAATGAAATAGTGTAAGAGGGAAATTGTACATGGGTGTTCGGGGAATTCCCTGATGGAGCGAGCATGCCTCAGTTCCAGTAAATGCAAAGCTGAAAATGCCTGATACAGCAAAAACATATTCCAGAATAAACAGAAGATAACATTCGTAACTGCAGAGTTGAACTGACCTTTGTTAGCAAAGCATTTGTACTTAGGGAAGGTTCTCAGCTGGCGAAAATAATGAAATGCATCAGTGATTTTGATGAAGGAAGGTGCATTTATTTTTCTTGGGGAAACAGGCTTTATCTTTAACATATATGGAACTTGTATTTGTCCACTTCAGTAGACTATAAAGCCTTCTTTTTCTTACAGTTAGTGTCTCACATCCAAAAACTAAAGGTAAACCCTACAATTCCATACAGGATAAAGGGTGCTGTGCAAGTGACAGGTTTTTCTACTTTAAAGTGGGCTTTTATTTTTATTTCTAGAGAAGGGAGAGAGTGACCAGGGAAAGCAGCCATTTGTTGATAGTCCCAAAGTAAACTCTTTGAGATGCCTGAAGTGAGATGTGAGATTAAGTAAATAAAAAAAAAAAAAGTAATGTACTGGGCTTATTTTATTCAGATTAATCCTGAATGCCCCAGTTTTCTCCAATGTTTTCTCCTCTTACCTCCCACTTTACTACCGGCATCTATATTTTTTTCCCCTGAATGTTAGACCAAAGGAAAACTTGAAATGTATGAACAATAAATATTTGTGAGAATACATATTCTGAAAGAAAATCAGGCATCTTATATTTAGCTAGTGCATGTTTTGTACACAGCTTTGTATTTAGTCACATAATTGGATACTTTGAATTGCAACATACATGTACATGTGGTACACAATAACATACCATGTACCACGTACCATGTATACTCTGTACCAGTGCTTTTAAAACTAACAGGTGCCAAACCTGGATGTGTCTTGTAAAACTGAACTATTTGCTTAGCTTTTGAGACAGAAAGCACTATAAACCATGTGTGTGTGTTTCTCCAGCTACCCAGAAGTATTTTGGGAGGAGAACATCAAGCCATGTTCTAAGGAATGGCTGGTAAGAAGTCAAATCATTCACATACTTTTACTAAAGATAAAATCATTCACATATGCAGTTAAAGTCCAGCTGAGTAACACATGGAGGGAACACAATGACAGAGATATATCTAGGCAACTGATCAATTCCACATAAAAAGTGAGAAAACTGAGAGGGTAAGATAGCCAACTGTTTGAATCTAACTTTAAATTTAAGATGGCTTCTTTTCCTGAGCTTCTGGCAGACTTTTGCTTCAACATTTCTGCAAGAAAGGTTGTTATGTTTTTTTTCCTGCCAGTTGAAATTCTATTTCTTTTAGAAAAAGTATGCCCATGTATCAGTCATACTAGAACATTCTGAATTATAAAAGAGTTCACTTTGTAAGTTCTGTTTAGACACTCCACTTTCAAGTTAGCAAATTCCAGCAATAATGTCTGGGCTTAGAAAAAGGCTGTGTATAGCTGTGAATCAGACAAGCTTTTAATAATTTTTTTAGTTAAAAAAAAGTAAAGAAAATACTGCTAATACTGCTAAGTGTGCTTAGAAGCTGGGTCTTTCCATAATATAGACTACAGTTCCCAGCTACAGTGGCTGAAATGTGGTGGCCCAACATCGGAAGGACGTCCCAATGCATGAAGGATGTGGGTGTGTTGGACTGAGTACAGAAGAGGCCACAGAGATGATCAGAGGGCTGGAGCACCTCTGCTATGGAGACAGGCTGAGAGAGCTGGGCTTGTTCAGCCTGGAGAAGAGAAGGCTCAGGGGAGATCTGAGGGCAGCTTCCAGTACATAAAGGGGCTGACAAGAAATCTTGAGCAACCTGGTCTAGTGGAAGGTATCTCTGCTCATGGCAGGGGGTTGGAACTAGATGAGCTTTAAGGTCCGTTCTAACCCAAAGCAGTCTATGATTCTGTGATTCTATTAAATGCTTTTTGTGCATGTCCAGTGAAAATTCTGTTCTAGGCTTGTATGTGCATACAATTGTGTATAAATAATACAATAAATATTTAAGACAACAGTATCAAACAAAACAAGATGAATATAGGTTGTTTTATCAAAATAATACTAGCAGCTCAAGAATATCTAGTTGTTACACAACTGAGAAGAAAATGGCTGCCACTTTGTAAAGGAACTTGTAGCTTTCTCCTATGCACTCCCTCTGGTGCTCAGCTTAAACTGCCATACAACTACCTCTGCAAGCCTAAGGCTAGTCAGTGAAATCCCCTTAGACTTACTGCTTTGATGCAACATTGCACAACAACCTTGTAATGTACCTATGTTTAAGCATTTTAAAAAACAAATCAGAAATCTAGGAAATTTTTTAAATTCTCATTTATGCTGTTGCACTGTGTAACAGGCATGTGCCAGGTTTGTAGCTACCTCTTCTGCAGAGGTATGCTGCCCTGTTCCCCTAGCTAGATGGAGAAACAGAGATTTTTGTGGGGTTTCTGGTGGGGAAGGACACAGGATCCCCACCTCTCCAGCTATTCTAATGTAAAAGTTAAAGTCAGGTAAAGAAATGAGTGGGGAGCTCTTGCTTGTGCTGGTAGTCACTCATTCAACTGTTATCTGCCATGTATTAATAACCACCCTCCAAGCATTTCCCCATGTTATGAAGACTACTATCTGGTCTCTCTGCTCAGTGTGAAGGAGAAGAAGTGAAAAATTGTTCTTTGAATGTAATTTACCTATAGGAGCACTGCTCATGAACACTGTAGAACAGCTGTTTACATGATCATCAGTATAAATATACTCATGCTGTCACAAATTGAAATGATAACTATGAGAATTTCTAATTCAGTACTGAGAAAAACACTTGGAGACTTTCTTTAGTATTAATTTGAATAATCTTGCCTTGATTTCTGCACGCTGCATGAAGGGTCATATTTTGTGCTGGTTTTATGGAAGAGCCTGAAAGCCTAGAAAGAGTGCACAGCTGTAACAAAGGGTCTCTTCCCTTCCCATTCCGGACTAGAAACAGGAGGCAACAGTATCAAATGCATTTTATACACATTGTATAAAGTACACACTTTGTATAAGCTTTGTTATACAAAGAGGGTTTGGGGTTTTTTTTATCATTTCCACTACATTTTAACAATCGGTGTCATAATTTAGTGACAGCTGTTTTAAATTTCTTCTATCCATTTTCATCTTAAACAAATGAAAATTTTTGTATTACATCTACTCGCTTCTTAGCAGGATGCAATAGCCTTTTTCATAAGCATTGTTGTTTGCTCATATCATCTATTATTGTCATAGAGATGTAAGAACTGTACAGATAATGTTTTCAACTTATTTACCTAATTTACAGCTACTGTTTAGAGAGTTTGTACTGAGTTTTTTAGGAAAAAAGTTTTTAGTTGAGCTATACTGTCATCTGGTGGTGACCAAAGTCTCTGGTTCAAAGTCACACATGATCAAACTGAAGAATCCGGATACTGTAGAAATGAAGTTACGTTTCTTGTGGCTGCCTGGCAACAGATATTAGTGTAGTTTCTTTCCCACCAATTCCAACCAAGGTGTTTACCTCTGCAAATCAAGACGATATCCAGAAAAAAAGGCATCCAAACTGAACCTCATGAAAATGTTGCCCCTGAATTCCTCAGTTCTCTTGCAGCCTTCATGAGACAGTGGTGACCAGGTCAAAGTGATCAACATCAAGAGGATAGTGAAAAGCGTACCTTTGATCTAAGATAACATTTAGAAATAAAGACTTTAGCTTGTTTGCACCTCTGAAGATAAGTGGTATCAAACACTGACTGGCTTCTATTGTATATGAAACTTGAATCTTCACTATTCCTACCCTCTGAAGTCATCCCTGTTTGTGCAAAGGGTGCTACATATGTGCACAAATAATGTGATATCATATGATGACATCAGACAGAACTTGCTTGGATGTCAGGCTTCCATTTGCCACACACAAGTCCTTTCAACAGTGTTCAGGTTTTGCAGAACCAGTACAACTTCTCTTTTTTGGAGCAAATCCCACAAGGTCACATCAGGGACTGCATGGCTGTACTGCACCCTTGTGACCTGTGAAGACAGGCTGAGTGTCTTGGTTTAAGCTAGCCAGCAAGTAACTACCACACAGCCACTTGCCCTCCCCAGTCCCCAGTGGGATGGGGAGGAGAATTGGAAGAAGGTAAAACCTGCAGGTTGAGAGATGAACAGTTTCAGTGAAATACAACAATGCTACTAGAAATAATAATAAAAAGAGAAGAAGAGGAATAAAATTCAGGAAAGCCAATACAATTGCTCACCACACACTGACCAATTCCCAGCCCACCCCGAGCTGTGAACATCCCCTCCCACCCAATTCATCTCAATTTATATACTGGGCATGACGTGCTGTGGTATGGAATACCCCTTTTGCTAGTTTGGGTCAGGTGCCCTCTCTCTGCTTCCTCTCAGCTTCTCAAGCCTCTCCTCACTGGCAGAGCACGAGACTGAAAAGTCCTTGATCAGAGTAAGCACTACCTAGAAACAGGTAAAAAAACGGTGTGTAATCAGCATTGTTCTCAGACTAAAGCCAAAAGACAGCACTGCACCAGCTATGAGGAAGAAAATTAGCTCTATTCCAGCCAAAACTAGGACACTGAAAGAGAGATTTGGGGTTGTTCAGCATGGAAAAGTGAAGGCTCCAGGGAGACCTTCAAATACCTAAAGGGGACTACAAGAAGGCTGGAGAGAGACTTTTTACAAGGACAATTAGTGATAGTGTTAACCCAAAAGTGGGATTGCTACCTGGTGTGCAAAACATCCGTATACAGAATATACATAACTGTTGTGATTTAAGCCTAGCCATAACTCAGAAAACCATGCAGTCTCACTCTCAATCCCCCCCCCTCTTCCTTCCCCCCTCTCCCAGAGGGATGGGGAGGAGAATTGGAGGAATGTAACTCCCATGGGTTGAGATAAGAACAGTCCAGTAACTAAGGTATAACACAAAACCACTGCTGCTACCACCAGTAATAATAATGATAAAGGAAATAACAAAGGAAGAAAATACAACCGCTCACCACCCGCTGACCAATACCCAGCCTGACCAAGCAGTGATCTAACCCTTCCGGGTCCCTGCCCCCAGTTTATACATCCTGGGCATGATGTGCTGTGGTACGGAATACCTCTTTGGTTAGTTCGGGTCAGGTGTCCTGTCTCTGCTTCCTCCTGGCTTCCCCTCTTCCCTGACAGAGCATGAGACTCAGAAAGTCCTTGGTCAGAGTAAATATTACTGAGCAGCAACTAAAACCACTGGTGTTATCAGCGCTGTTCCCAGGCTGAAAGTCAACAACACAGCACTGCACCAGCTACTAAGAAAGAGAAAAATGACTTCTACTGCTGAACCCAGGACAGTATCCACTCCTTATTCCATACCATTCACGTCATACTCAGATCCCACATTTTCAATATACCATCATTCTTACCTTATATATATACATCCACACAGAGAGAGAGAGAGAGAGAGAGAGAGAGAGAGAGAGAGAAAGAGAGAGAGAGTGAGAGGGAGAGATCATTCCTTAGTGCATGGATCATACCCTATAAAGCTGCTGAGTCCATCTGTTCCATGATGTCGGCTTCCATCTCTTGTAACAGTTTCAGAGCAGGAGAGGCTGTGTGCAGTGCTCACACTTGTGAATAACCTGCGCAATAGTGTCCATTGTGAAGTCTACCCCTCAGTCATGAGTCCATCTCTATGTTGCATCTCTGCCCTGATGACCTGAAGTGTCTTGGGCTCACCACGCTCAAAATAATTCACCCTCCCCTTCAGCAGTTTCTGCAACTTGTCACTGGGGACTCCATACAGCTGCCTTCCATCTCCGATACTTCCAAAGCACTGGAGGGGCCCAGTGGACTAGATACTCACCGATACTGGCCCACATACCCTGCCAATCATGAGTGTCCAGCCTTGGGGAAAATCTCTTCGTCCTCCTATGTCATCGTCTAATCCTAGACAAGACCCAAACATGACACTGCTTAACTTTCAAGATCAGATGAAGTGGTCACGGATAAAACATATTCTGTACGTGTGCCAACACGGTGATCCCCATCACAATCAGCAGGCAGGTCTCAAGGGTACCTAAAGGCCATTCAGAACCTTCAGAACTTTCAAATGACGCTGCTGTACTTGTCACTGGGGCTGGTGTAGCTGCTGTGCTTGGAGCTGGAGTAGCTGCGCTGTCTGCTGCGGTCGAAGTTTGAGTAGCTGCTGTACTTGTCGCTGGGGTTGGTGTAGCTGCTGTGCTTGGAGTTGGAATAGCTGTGCTGTCTGTTGCAGTCAGTCTCTGAGTAGCTGCTATAGTTGTCACTAGGGTGTGTGGGAATGTCTCCCTCACAGGTTGACCACCCGAGGAGGGGAAAAGAGATGTGTAATTGCTAAACACTTCTATTATATACCTCCTAAAGTATAGAAGTGGTGATCACACCGGGAACACAAAGCAGATCAGTTTCATGATCAACGAGTCTATTGTATTACAAGTCATTACTTTAAAGTACAATGAAGCAAGACCCTTAACCCAAGGCCTCCAGCCAACAAACACTAACACAGCAAATACCGGCTGTAAGGTACAACGTGCTGAAACAGTGAGATCAAGAGTAACAACTTTGAGAGCCAATAAATCAGCATTGTGATGAGTGACTATTAATCCGAAACAATGAATGCTTATCATAAATATGATTAGACACACTTTGGTCAGATCAGTTGTTATCTCAACCCTTCGTGCCCCACATTGGGCACCAAAAAGAACTGTCATGGTTTAAGCCTGGACCTAACTCAGAAAACCACTCAATCGCTCTCTCACTTCCCCCCCCCCCCCCCCCCCCCTTCTTCCCCCCTGCTCTTGGAGGGATGGGGAGGAGAATCAAAAGAATGCAACTTCCACAGGTTGAGATAAGAACAGTCCAGTAACTAAGGTATAACACAAAACCACTGCTGCTACCACTAGTAATAATAATGATAAGGGAAATAACAAGGAAAGAGAATACAACTGCTCACCACCCGCTGACCAATGCCCAGCCTGACCAAGCAGTGATCTAACCCTTCCGGGTAACTGCCCCCAGTTTATATACTGGGCATGACGTGCTGTGGTATGGAATACCTCTTTGGTTAGTTCAGGTCAGGTGTCCTGTCTCTGCTTCCTCCCGGCTTCCCCTCTTCCCTGGCAGAACATGAGACTCAGAAAGTCCTTGGTCAGAGTAAGTATTACTGAGCAGCAACTAAAACCACTGGTGTTATCAGCGCTGTTCCCAGGCTGAAAGTAAAAACCACAGCACTGCACCAGCTACTAAGAAGGAGAAAAATAACTGCTACTGCTGAACCCAGGACAATAATGCATTTTATTGTCAACTGTTTTGCAAAATAGGGTGTGAGGTGAAAGCTCCACAAAGCTAGCACACCTTAGTTTTGTGTACATCGATATATACATTTCAGAGTACTAAGAAATTACTTGTAATTGGTCAATAGCTACCAAATGTATGATTAATTAGTATTCTTACCTTCTATTTGGTAAATTGTCCTTGCTTGCCATGTAAATTACCATACTTGCTCTATGAAGGCAGGATGGGGACAAGCTTTTTTGGTCCTAAATTGAGTTAGTGGTCGCAGTCTCCCCCTGCCGCCTTTTTCTTTCACCCAGCTACTGCCATTTATTGTTGACTACTTATTTTCTAGTAATTTTTTTGCACCTTCTAGTGCAGATGGTCTCCTTTTATCAGTCCTTTAGCTCTGCTTCCGAGGTTAAGGTAGTTGGTAAGGTATGTACTGCTTATACAAACTCTGTTTTTTCCAAATGATGTTGGTCATCAGGCCAGACACTGTTATCACCATGGCAAATTCCATTCTCACTGTATATCCACAGGACAAGGGGGGAATGGCTTTAAACTGAAATAGTGGTGATTTAGATTAGTTATCAGGAAGAATTTCGCCCCTGTGAGGGCGGCAAGACACTGGCACAGGTTGCCCAGAAAAGCTGTGGCTGCCCCATCCCTGGAAGTGTTTAAGGCCAGGTTGGATGGGGCTTTGAGCAACCTCGTCAAGTGAAAGGTGTCCCTGCCCGTGGCAGGGGGATTGGAACTAGATGATCTTTAAGTACCATTCCATGATTTTATTTAGGTTGGTGCATTCAGTGGTGCCAGGAAATGAGTCTGTTGGTTTTGAGCACGCTGGATTTCACTATGGGCAATTAACTTTGTCCTCACCCATGAACTGCATGGAGACTAAGAGCTTCTGTGACAGTACCAGGTCAGCCACAGCTCTGCTCATCCTCTACACGAAAAGTATGCAGTGCTCCTGAATACTGAAGACAACTGCATGAAAACATAGAATACTTTTCTTTCCTAACTGGTCTGAAGGCATGTAAATGAACAGGATTATTTTTATCCCACAGAGGACAAGAATAATTCCCCTGGCAGCATATCCTTTCAGGCAGCCAAACCAACACACTTCCTTTGGAAGCTGTTGCCATGGTATCTGTCCAATGTCTTCACAGGATCTTCCAGATTTCCAAGATCTAATGAGAAAGAAAGAAAAGAGGTACTAGTTAAATGACACACAGCAAAGTTGCTGGGAGATACATGACTCCAGTTCAGCCTGTAGGATGTGTTCATACTGTTGGAGTTAATTGGGATTTTTTTTTTTTTCTGTATGGCATTTCATTCACAGGCACCGAGTTTCCTCTTTTGACTTTTGGCAAGAAAGACCAAATTGCTTTAATAATATTTTCCTTCAGTCAATCAGGGCAAAAATCATTTTAACTAACTTCAGCCATCTATGTGCCTAGCCTAAGAGGTCTGTCTAGGCTCCTGTTAGAATTAGTGGAAGGAGAAGGGTTCCTCCCAAATGTGATTTTTCCAGCCTACTTTAGACACCTAATTTAGAAGTGATTTACCCTTTGGGACAATTTATCTCTCCCCTTTAACTACAGCGGGACCATGGATGGACTAAAGTGTTAGATTGGTAAACCGTTAAAATGAATATGAGCAAAGACCTCTGCCTTCAGTGTTATTTCTGTGGTAGAACTCACCAACCAAAATAAAACCACTGAGTGAACAGCCACACTTTCATGTGTATGGAAACAGTGGTGCTAAAGCCAAATGGCTTTTTGTCCCATCCTTCAATTAGCAGAGGTCAAAAGCATCTCGGCATATAAATGCAGTGGGAGTCCACGCTCAGGAAATAAGTGAGGATAAATTAACACTGAGACAACTGTACAAGGATGCTTTGTCCAGGAGTGGAAATGCAGCAGCTGGACACAGTTTCACTGCTCTGGGGCTTGTGCCATGGAAGGATCCTTTATTCTGGACAGCAAGCACCACATTACAGGGGTTCAACTGCCCGCTGCTCATTGTATCAGGGTTCTCCCAAACTTTTGTGGCCTGTGGCAGGCGCAGACAGCTGCATTTTGGAATAACTGCATTTTTGGTTAGTAAACTGAAAGTAGGAGTGAGGGGTGAGATCTAGCACGCCAGACAAATATACGTATTTACTAAGAGCTGTTAGACAAGATTAATTCTACAATCGAGGATTAAATAAATTGGCTTTATCACCAACTTCTGAACTTGGTGATATTTCGAGACAACAAGGTGTTGAACTCATGATTAAAAGAAAATATTACTTCAATTTTCTTAAAAAAACCTAAATTTCTTCAGTTTCTCCCTGTACGTGCTGTTTTCCCCAAAACTAACTCTTCTAAGATAAAATTGCATACAGATTGCCAGTCTGCTGATGATGCTTGATAGACTGGCATATGAGAGTTTGACACGTGAATCTGAATAGATCCAGACTTTGCATTACTGTGATGCTTTCAACTGCAGGCAGACTGCACTGCACATGGGGAGCATGGAAGGACATGGACAACCAGAGAGTGCAGGAAGACTGTCTATCTTTTGTAGAGTCACAGAATAGCTTGGGTTGGAAAGGATGTTCAAAGACCATCTGGTCCAACCCCCCTGCAATGAGCAGGAACATCTTCAACTACATCTGTTTGCCCAGAAACATCATCCAGCCTGGCCTGGAATGTCTGCAGGGATGGTGCATTCACCAAGTCTCTGGGCAACCTGCACCAGTATTATACTGAGGGTGGCACAAGTAATTTTTTTCCTCAAGTCACACTTGAATCTTCCCTCTTTTTAGTTTAAAACCATTATCCCTCATCCTAATGCAACAGGCCCTGCTAAAAAGCCTCTCATCTTTCTCACAGGCCTCTTTTAAGAACTGAAAGGCCACAAAAAAGGTGTCTCCTGAGACTTCTCCAGGCTGAACAAGCCCAGCTCAATCAGCTTTCCCTCATAGGAGAGGTACTCCAGCCCTCTGATCCCTGCTGACTTGAGATAGCTTACTTTGAAATTGTGTTATTAGAGACAAAACCGCTCTGCCCCTGAATTTCATTTACTAAAATCATTTTCTCTGAAGGCGTAAGCAGGGCCAGGACTCTGCAGAATGAACCAGAGCAGCAGGCACGTCTGAAAGGCATCAGGAGCAGAGCTGCAGCATTAGACTCAAAAACGATGTGCCGGTATGGCAGTTTGGGAGCATCTCACGTTCTTTACCAGACAGACATTAACTTACACAAAGACACCTCCAGCTGCTACGAGGAGGACCACGGCCTCGGCACACAGCAACCGAGCTTCCGGGCCCGGGCCGCCCAGGTTTCACCGCGACGCTAGCCCTGCAGGCACGCTAAGGGAATGAGTCCCCGCCGCCAGGCCAAGGCAGCAGGGGCAGGAAGGGGGGCCCCGGCCACAGCTGCGCCGCAGCACCACAGGCACAGCCGCGCGCAACCGCCCCGCCTCCGGAAGCAGTAGCGGTGCCTTAGCGGAAGCGAGGCGGGGCTTGGTCTCTTTGGCGCTGGTGGCGAGGAAATATGGTGAGGGTTGCGGCGCGGGCGCCGGGTATCCGCTGCCATCGCCTCCGTGTCGGGCCTCGCGGGGCTGCGGGAGCCCTCTGATGTTCGGGGCGCCCTTGCGCTTTGCTGCGGCCGGGTTTGGCGGCGGCGCGGGTTTGGCTGAGCCGGGGCCTGAGGGCCCGGCAGCGGGCCGCGCTGCTGCTGGGCCGCGGGGCGGCTTTTTCGAGCGGGGAGGCGGTGGCGGGACCCTGCAGCCGGCCGGGCGCCGCTGGGGTCTCCTGCGGAGTCTGTGGGTGCATGCTGCGCCGTATCATAGCAAGGGGGGGTTCTGTGGGCAGAGCCCCTCGCGACTGTGCGGCGGGTCTGCGGGAGGCAGATCACCGTTCTTCAAGCAAAAAGCAGCTTATTCATTAGTGATGAGCTTGGGGGTGACAGGAAGGCAGCTGGGGATAACAACTCGGTGTTACTTCAGAACAGGGGCTGTGGAGGGGAGGGCGTAAAGAATGGCGGCGGAAAGCATAAGGAAGTGATACTTAGAAATGGAGGCTAGCTATAGGTGAAACTGAGCTGGTGCTTCACAATTCAGTGTGCTGCTGACGTGGTTATTGGGCTCTGGTTTTTGGAAGAGCTTGCTTGTCTAGATGCATGACTTGTAACTGCTGGTGGTATTTCCAATGTGCTGTTTTTTGAAATGTTTTTCAGACGAAGGGTACATCGTCATTTGGTAAGCGGCGAAATAAGACTCACACCTTGTGTCGCCGATGCGGGTCCAAGGCGTACCATCTGCAGAAATCTACCTGTGGAAAATGTGGTTACCCTGCTAAGCGTAAGAGAAAGTGTAAGTAACACACTTTTGACTGGCTTCAGTTTAGAAACTTGCACTTGTTTTTTTCTGTAGTCTGACTTTCTTCTGACCAGGGAGGAATACTGCATCATCCTGCAGCATTTGGAGTTTATTAAACTAATGCTGATTTACCTGTATTTTAGCTGATGTGCAGTATTACTTTACAGAAATTGACTTTATAATTACTCTTTTTTTTTCTGACAGATAAGGATAATTGTGTTATACAAATGTAATGTGCAACTTAATGAATTGGTGCGAAAGAGTGACAGTATCTTATATGTTTTAGATAACTGGAGTGCAAAGGCTAAAAGACGCAACACCACTGGTACTGGTCGCATGAGGCACCTGAAAAAGGTCTACCGTCGGTTCAGGTATAATGTTTTATTACAACATGGCATGGTGTGAAATCCTGCATAAATATCACTTAATGATAAAACTCATCAATCAAAGTTAACATTTTTTATTTATTTAGCACATTTGATATCAGACCATGAAATAAATGATGCTTTATATAATTGACTGCATATTCCTTTGAGGATAAAAAACTCATTCCCTGTTAAGGCATACAGTGTATAATAAGCTCTGATGTTTCTATTAAGTGTAGATACTGCAGAACACAGATTATTATATTTAAATGACCACATTTTAAAATACATGTTTTGTGTAATATTACTCCTGTTTGTGAGACAGTATGTCAGTTGCACTGAAGTGTGGAGGTTTCCTAAGACAAAAGTCAGGAATGCATTCCAATTCTCTTTTGCCCGCAAAAGGGTTCAGGACTGAAATAACTTCAGTAGTTAACTCTTATTTCAAGTTAGCAAGGAAGTAGCTAAAGTATCAGGCTCTGATTTACAGGTTTCCGAAACTTGTTACAAAGCTTTGAGTTAATGCTTTCAAGGTAATGGTAGAGATAGATACTGTACTGTTAAACTCGCTGAGAAATTCTTTTGTATGATCTCCATGTTCTAAAACTTGAGACCTGTAGCTTCTGGCTTAATACTTTAGAAAGCTGGGTGAAAAATACCAATTCAAGAGTCTTGTGAAAATGTAGATGGACTTAGAGGACTCCTCTACTTTTCACTACTAAAGTCAGAGACCTGGGTGTCGTTGAGAGATCAGTTCATCTGTTCTGGTGAGCCTAGACTTGTCCAACAGCAACCAGAAAGCACCTTACAGCGTGCAGCTATAGCCTGCATTCCACTGGGCATTGGTGAAATAGAAATGTCATATCCAACACAGAGCTTGGGGCTGAGGCTTCTTTTTGTCATGCCTGTTGTCATGTCTGGTTGCAGAAATAGAGGGTTACAGTAAGAAGTTGGCTTGCACTTCACAAACATGAAATGTTTTGCTGAGTTGCTTAGTAGGAACATGAAGTAAGGTGTGATTTCAGCAGGTGTGCTGTAGCTCATGCAGTCTTGCAGTATTGACTCAGTTACTGAAATCTTGCTATTTGAAGAAATCAGATTTACCTCCGCAGAAGGGAGTGAAAAACATATTGCTTATTCCAAACACTTATTAATAAGGTGTTTCTTACTAAAAACGAACATGGGATTTCCACAATGATTTCAGTGCGTCCCTGAAAAAAACTGGTGAACTCGATACAAAACATTGCTTGTAAGAAAATAACTCGGAGCAGGAATTATCCTTTCAAAATGTAGTAACCATGTTTCTACTTGTAGGAATGGATTCCGTGAGGGAACCACCCCGAAGCCCAAGAGAGCGGCTGTTGCAGCCTCCAGTTCATCATGAAGACTCATCTGTTTGTTAAAATAAATGGTCTTATACAGAAAATCTGTCACCTTTTATGTTTTACTTTAGTGAAATGCAGGATTCCTGGAAATACATTCATTTACACAGTGTTTCTTGATGGTATGCATTGAAGCGATTTACAAAAAACAGTCTTATCACTTCTTATTTAGTAGTACCTCTGTCTTGAAAAGGACTGTTATCTCTCTGGTAAAATTAAAGAGGCTTGTATGTGTTACTCAAACTCACCTGGGAGAGAAATGGAGTATTTGCCCCATGGAGTTGGCCTGCTTGCCTCCAGGTTTCACTGTGCTCCAGCATGGAGAGTCAGAATTTTATCTTAAAGAGACTAGAATAATGACTGCCTGGAGTCTTGGCCTTTCCTCACAGCATGGGCCTTTAAGGCCTGCAAAAGTATTGTTCAGTGGGTCTTTGAGTCTTGGGCAAAAAGAAACAAGTCTGAGTGGGTCATTGAGTCTTGGGCAAAAAGAAACAAGTCTGGAGCACGCATACTGCCCAACACAAAGGGGTTGAAGATCATCTGTAGTTTGGACAGAAGGTGTCAGGATGGTCTGTGGAGGTGGATGAGATAAACTGATGCACAAAGTGATCTTTGTTAACTATTCTGAGTGTAGACAGTAAAAGGTAGGTAGCGTGATCCAGAAGCCAGTCCCCTGGGGGATTTCCAGACTGATGGACTGGTGCCTCTTGCAATTTTCAGCAGGGTGTGAAATTCGAGTGTACCTGGCATCACTTTATGGCATTTTTGAATTAAGTACAGTTAATGCTTTTGGATGTTTTATCTACTTAGGCTGTTTCTAAACAAGGATTTTTCCTTGCTGCTCTGGTTACATGTAGCAAACACACTAGGCACTCTGCTTTCAACTAGTCCTTCTGAGGCAGTCTCTAAGTGGTGGTGAAGCTGTTAAAATACGTTTTTCATGTACTACACATCTGTATACATCCAGGGCTCAGAAGTGCATCTGAATTGTGGGTTTTGGTGCACAGGGGAGCACATAGTATAGGAGGTAGTAACAGTAAATGTTTTTGTTTTTAATCTCTAACAACGAAGTGCATCAAAGCATCTTAAAACAACAGGTCAGCAAAGCTCTGAAGGCTTGTTGGGCAGTGCTGCAACAGATATTCTGGCTGTGGGTGGGAGCAAAAGCTTTTGTTCTGCAAAGTCTTGCATAATCTTTCTGTAATGGGGTTTTGTTCTGGACAAGGACTCACATGGTACAATACTGCAAGAGCCAATGCTTAACTGCTGCTGCTACTTTACTAGCTCTTCAGAGCAGATCAGGCTGAGAAACAAGCATTTATGTAATGCATACCAAGGTAACAGTGACTGAAAGCTGAGAACTTAGCAGACTGTTTCAGGTGGAATTTTACCTACAACAAGAAATTGCTGCCCTGAGCAGCGATCTGGGCCTTCTGGGTAGCTCCCCCCGGTTTTTATACTGGGCTTGATGTGCTGTGGTATGGAATATCCTTCTGGCTAGTTTGCATAAGGTGTCCTGTCTGCTTCCTCCTGGTTTCCCATGCCCCTTCTCACTGGCAGAGCATGAGACTAAAAGTTCTTGATCAGAGTAAGCATTACTTAGCAACAACTAAAAACATTGGTGTGTTACCAGCGTTGTTCTCAGATTAAAGTACAAAACACAGCGCTGGCTACTAAGAAGGAGAAAAATGTCTGCTACAGCAGAACCCAGGACCAAATTTGACAGCCACTGCACTTTGAACTGTTATAAAATTCTTCGTAATGAGCAGGAAATCGGTTAACTTGAGTTTGTGTTAGACCTCTTCAGAAGAGCTCAGGTAGCTCATGTATCGGTCATAGCTAGACTGAAAGCTTTACTGGATACAGATTCTGAAGCACTTCAGTTTTCATACTGTTTTGTTAAATGTTGAAAGCTGGACTGCCTTGCTGGTTTTCCAGTATATGAATAATCTTTTGTTGAGATCCTATTACAATCAACTTATGGGTTACCAGTTATCCACTTAAACTTCATGACACCTCTAACCTAGATGGACCATCATCCTCATAGTTGTTTGGTTCCACTTGCAGAGCCTTTTACCTCTTGTACCAGGGCGCCTGGGAAGATGAGGCAGTCACAGAGGAAATCCTACTGTGCTAGGCAGGAACTTCTCACCATTGCCCCTTACTGCTTAAGTAACTGCATTCAGCTAGGTGGAGAGAGAATATCCATCTTATGTCCTTTTTGCCTGACAGGCATGTCCCAGTGATGATGTGATGTGGTTCCAGTAGTCAATCTCCTCAGACTCTCTGCTACTCCTCAACCTCTTCCCCTCCACTCGGAGCTCTGTCACAAAGCTGGAGTTGCCCTACAGCACTGGCTGGTGTAGGAGCAGGGCATAACCTGGATCCTGGATCCTGGGTGATAGAGTGCTCCCACTGAGCTCTGTGTGGGAGGATGTGTCATTTGAGGTGGGTGCAGAGTTTAGCGGGGATACAGGCTGCTTCAGGAGATGCCATTGCTCCCTGGCCAAGCTGAAAGAGTTACAGCAACCATCCTGCACAAACTGCCGAGCTCTTCTATGATTCTATGAAAGTCCCTCACACTGTAACAGAAAATAAAGGTTGAGACTCCTTGAGAAACATGAATATACATGAGCCATAGAATCACAGAATCATAGAATAGTTAGGGTTGGAAAAGACCTTAAAATCATCTAGTTCCAACCCCCTGCCATGGGCAGGGACACCTCACACTAAACCATGCCACCCAAGGCTCTGTCCAACCTGGCCTTGAACATCGCCAGGGATGGAGCATTCACAACTTCCTTGGGCAAACCATTCCAGTGCCTCACCACCCTCACAATAAAGAACTTCTTCCTTATGTCACACACAGCTTGGTGTCGTTGGCAGTCTTGCTGAGGGCGCTCTTAATCTCACTGTCCATGTTGCCAACAAAGATATTGAACAAAACTGGTCCCAACATCTACCCTTGAGGGACACCACTGGTCTCCAACTAACTGAACATTGAGCCGTTAGCTGATGAATTACTGAGGTAAGTAGCTCCAGAGAGGACGCCTTCAAGACCGGACAGGGGGAAAGTACAGCATGCAGGAGCCCCAACTCAGGGCGGCAAGAGCCGGGACTTAACGCAGGAGCCGGCAGCTCCGTGGAGGTCAGCAGGGACTCAAAGGGGGCGGTGCCAGGAGGGACAGCCCCGCCCTGGGCGGGTAAAACCTGCCGCCGGGAGAGCGGTGAGCGGGGTGTGGGGCGGCAGTTTGCGCAGGCGGGGCGGCGAGGGGCCCGGTGAGTGATCACCTCAGGGGCTGGGCATGGTCCTGGAGCTCTGCTCTGGCTGCCCCGGCAGTGGCAGCGTCGCCACAGACAGAGCCCGTGAGGGCGGAGGCTGCAGCGCAGAGCTCGGGATGTAGAGAGCGCCTGCACTGCTCTCCTGAGAGGAGGGTGCGCAATGGGCAGGGCTGCACTCTGTGCTCCCTGGTGGAGGTCCTCCTGCAGCAGGGGCTGAGCTGCGGGATGCTGTCAATAGGCTGAAAGGTGTCAGGGAAACTGAGAGGAAGCAGCACTGCTTGCTCCAGACCGAAACTGTTCAGGGACCTCAAGTGCCTGTCATCATGCATATAGGAAAGAAGGAGGGAATTCACCCAGGAAGCTGGGACCAAGTAACAAAAAAAACCCAAACCAACAAAACAAGGAGGAAGAGGACAATTAAAAGCAAGGGGCTTCCTCCTAAATCTGATGTCCTCACCCAGAACTGCTTTGCAGTCCTGCAGGGGGCTAACAAAGAAACATGCACCTTGCCACACGAACACGCAGCTGATGCACCGGTAAAGAGGATCACTACTGTTGGTGGCAGGAAAAAGCGGCAGGTCGTAGGAGTAGGGGACTCTGCTTTGAAAGGCACAGAGGCCTGAGCCAGTCTCGCAGGAGGTGTGTTGCGTACCAAGGGCTCAGATCAGGGATGTTGCACAGAGGCTGCCTGGTCTAGGCAGTCCCACTATGACCCACCTCCAGCTAGCAATGTAAGTAGCAGTAGCCTGGAGAACCTTAAGAAGGACTACAGAGCTCTGGGAGAGGTGGTTAGGGGCTCTGGAGCTCAGATTGTCTTTTCCTCAATTCTCCAGGATACAGGGCAGGACCTTAAAAAGGCTAGGAGGATTGTTCAGGTTAATAAATGGTCAGAAGGCTGGTGCTATAGTCAGGGGTTTGGGTACCTTGAATATGAGACTCAGTTTGGGAGGCCAGGTCTACTGAAGCCTGCTGAAGCTGGTCTGACAAAGGGGAAGAGTTGTTTTGCTAGGAGGCTTGCCAGGCTGGTCAAGAAAGCTTTAAACTAGATGTGTTGGGGGAGGGGGGCATCATTACATCCCAACACACCCAGTCACTTGCCAGCACCTATAGTAAACATTCAGAGCAATGTAGAGATATTTCAGCCGCTCTAACCAATGAGTTGGCTTCATTTGGAGCTCAGCTCAGATGCCTTTCTACAAACGCCTGTAGTATGAGGAATAAACAAGAGGAATTAGAGCTGTATGCACATCTATGGGGGTATGATATAATAGGTATCACAGAAACATGGTGGGATGGTTCCTATGACTGGAGTGTAGGAATGGAAGGATACAGGCTCTTTAGAAAAGACAGGCCTTGCAGACCGGGAGGGCGAGTTGCTATTTATGTCAGTGATAGGCTGGAGAGTATGGAAGTCTGTCTGGGGACTGGTGATCAGATAACAGAGAGTTTGTGGGTCAGGGTTAAAGGGAGAACAGCGATGGGAGAAATTATTGTGGGGGTCTGTTACAGACCACCTGATCAAGAAGACTCTGTGGATGAAGTGCTCTATAGACAGATAGGAACAGCCTCACCCTCACAGGCCTTCTTCTCATGGGAGACTTCAACCACCCTCACCTGATATCTGTTGGAGGATGGGTATGGCCCGGAACAAGCAATCCAAGAGGTTCCTTGATTGTGTGGAAGACAACTTCCTTCTGCAAGTAAAGGAGGAGCTGACAAGGAGAGGTGCCATGCTTCACCTTGTGCTCAGCAACAGGGAAGGGCTGGTTGGAAATGTGATGCTCCAGGGCAGCCTTTGTTGTAGCGATCATGAGATGGTTGAGTTTGAGATCCCCAGGACAGTGAGAAGGGCGTGCAGCAAGCTCACTGCCCTGGACTTCAAGAGAGCAGACTTTGGCCTCTTCAGGAACCTGCTTAGTAAGGTTCCATGGGATATACCCGTAGAGGGCAGGGGGGCCCAAGACTGTTGGTTGATATTCACGGATCACCTGCTGCAAGCTCAGGAGAGTTGCATCCCAACTAGAAGGAAGTGTGGCAAGAGGGCCAGGAGACCTCCTTGGATAAAAAAGGAGCTGCTGAGAAAACTTTGAGGGAATACAGAGGCTTATAAAAGGTGGAAGCAAGGACAGGCCACCTGGGAAGAATACAGGGATGCTGTCCGGGAAGCTAGGAACCAAGTCATGAAAGCTAAGGCCCACTTAGAATTAAACATCGCTAGCGATGTGACAGATAACAGGAAGGGATTCTATAGGTACATTGCAAATAAAAGACAGACTAGGAACAACGTGGGTATCGTGGTTTAAGCTGTAAATCACGCAGCCTGTTCTCTCACTCACTCCCCTCTTTCTTCCCCCTGCTCCCGTGTGGATGGGGAGGAGAATCAAAAGAATGCAACTCCCACAGGTTGAGATAAGAACAGTTTAGCAACTAAGGTATAACACAAGATCACTACTGCTACCACCAATAATAACAATAATGACAAGGCAAATACAAGGAAACAGAATACAACTGCCCACCACCCAACACCAAGCCCGACCACACAGTGCACCCCCACTCTCCCGGGTCTCTGCTCCCCGCTTTACATCCTGGGCATGACGTGCTGTGGTATGGAATAACCTCTTTGGCTAGTTTGGGTCAGGTGTCCTGTCTCTGCTTCTTCCTCCTCCTCCCTGGCAGAGCATGAAACTCAGAAAGTCCTTGGCCAGACCAAAACATCACTAAGCAGTAACCGAAACACTGGTGTTATCAGCACTGTTCCCAGGCCCAAAATCAAAAACACAGCGCTGCACCAGAAGGAGAAAAATGACTGCTGCTGCTGAACCCATGGCAGTGGGCCATCTCTGGAAGCTATCGGGAGAACTGCCTACCTTGAATTTGGAGAAGGAAGGGATTATTAATGACTTCTTTGCCTCAGTCTTCACTGGCAAATGCTCTGACCCCACCACCCAAGTCTCAGAAGACAGACGCAGGGACTGTGGGAATGAAGACCTTAGGCCCACTGTACGAAAGTATCTGGATCAAGACCACCATAAGAAACTGAATGTGCACAAGCCCATGGGACCTGATGAAATCCATTTGCGGGACCTGAAGGAGACGGCAAATGACAACGCTAAACCACTGTCCATCATATTTGAAGAATCATGGCAGTCAGGTGAAGTTCCCGATATCTGGAAAAAAAGGAAAAATAAACCCCATATTTAAGCGGGTTTCCATCTTGAGGAACCAGGATGATCCCATTAGGATCTCCTTCTCGTCACTGCTATGATTTGCCGCCATGCACTCGGCTCTTGCCCTTTACTTTGTTACTCCTTGTTACCACGGATTATACCGCCTGCTGCTTCTAAGGATGCCAGGTCCTATTTCGGCGCTTCCTTTGCCCCCCCCCAAAAAGACAGCTTTGGCCTGATGCAGACCTGTATCTCTGCTGCTGTTTCCAGCTTTGGAAAAAATCGTAGGACTACAGAATGGACTGCATGGGAAGGGACCTGTAAATGTCATCGAGTGGACCTTGAAACACAATCCGTTCTGGGAAAGGGACCACGTCCAATTATGTCTCCATTGGGTGTCTGTGGTGCAGCCACCTTTGTCAGGCAGACCGACACCCAGCGCTTGCGGCTGGAGGCAGCCATATGCTGGGATTCTCCTCTGGGTAGAAGAAGATCCTCGAAAGCAGACTGCTGCCCATGACCCACCGTGGCAGGAAGCCGGGGAGCGCAGAGGGCTGCCAGCAGTGCTGGGGTGTGGGGAGAGCCTGCGGGACTTTGTCCTGACGCTTGCAAGGAAGGCAGGAGGCGTTATCGAAAGGACTCTCTTGCCGCATGCACCTGGGGAAGTCAGCCACAGCCAGAGCAACCTCACGCTGAAGCAGAATGAGGTGGCTGAGGCGTGGGTGACCGGCGTCAAGCCCGGATACCGGGCACAAACAAGAGATGGGAGGTAGGCGGACAGTGGCGTTGCAGTGGTGCCAGGCACATGTGTGAACGCCCAACCAAGCGATGGACGGTGGTGCTGCCGAGCGACGGGTTCTGATGTCACCGAGGGACGAAGCGTGACATTCCAAGCGATGGAACAGGACTTCCCTGAGCAATGGATTGTGACGTCCTGTTCCTCAAGGCTTATAGGCGGGCGCCGCGTCTCACCCGTCGGCTGTGCCCGCACTCCAGCTGAGCGAGTCCGTGAGGTTGGAGTGTTGAGCGAGGCTGTTGCTGGAGCTGAGGTCGTGCTCGGGGAGTTCTTCACTGCAGCTCTCAGTGCCCGACCCCAGAGCCACTGGAGGATTTTACCCGCCCTGTCTGGTGCAGGCAGCCGGGACACCGCGCAGGAGCGCTCGCAGCAGCAGAGGTGAGCTGTGCCCGGAAACCTCACCCTGGGCAGCCGGGAGGGTTTCCCTCTTGAGGAGCCTGGATGCTTGTTCCGGCCCTCCCTGGAGCAGCGAATGACTGACTGTGGCCTCTCTTCCAGCGTGACACCCGCTGCCGCTGCTGCAGCGCCAGGGAGAGGGAGCGCCTCGACACCGCCTGCTCCCCCCAGCCCACCGCAGCCCATGGAGAGCATGGCCACGGAGCTGGAGGACCGCTGTCCAATATGCCTGGACAGCTGGGAGGAGGCCAGCTACGTCCTGCCATGCCTCCACCAGTTCTGCTACCCCTGCATCGCGCGGTGGGCTGACAGCAAGCCCGAGTGCCCCCTCTGCAAGAGGAGGGTGACGTCCATCGTGCACTCGGTGCGGGCGGACGACGACTTTGAGGAGCGTGTCCTGCCACCACCTGCAGCGGCATCGCCCGTCGTCCGCCCGACAGCAGGGGCGCCGGCACACGCAGCCGCCCAAGGCCTCCGTGGCCCTGCAGCACCCCAGCCACCAGCTGCGGGGCACCTGCGCATGGAGGCATTGGGCGGCTTCCACGTGTACGTCTGGGCATTCGTCTTCCGCGTCCACCCCGCCGTCCTGGATCCCCTGCTGCCCTGGCTGCAGCGGGAGCTGGGGCAGCTGGTGGAGGATGCCCAGGCAGTGCCGGCAGCGCAGAGCCTCGTCATCTCCAGCCTGCGCTTCTTTGGGCTGGATGAGGAGGCTCTGATCCAGCTGCTGCAGCCCTCGCTGGGCCGGCGCACGAGGAGCTTCGTCCAGCAGCTCATCGACACCGTCGTGCGCCGGTGCAGCGAGGAGGCCCGACGCCGCATGGGCCTTGGGACCGCCCGTGCTGCCGGGGGCCGGGAGGGGAGCCCCGAGGCTGCTCCTGGCCCTGCTGCCTCCCGAGGGGGGTCTCCTGCCCCCGGCCCAGAACTTCGTGCGGCTCCCGGCAGCGCCCCCAGTGACCGCGTTGGCACCCGTGGGGAGCAAGCAGAGCCCCAGGAGGACCCGCAGGAGCCTGTGCCCGGGTCCTCCGCTCCCAGCCGCAGCAGCCAGCGCTGCCTCGGGAGGCCCCGGCGAGCCCCGAAGAGGAGGGCTGGCAGCCCCGAGGGCCCCTCCCAGCCCCCCAGGAAGCCACCCCGCCGTCGGTGACACTGGGAGGGGGCCTCGGAGCCTGGGCAGCACACAGCCAGGCTGCCAGCGGGGGCTTGGGCCAATCCCCAAGAGATCCGGGATCCGGTCCCATTATTATGATGATTATTGTCAGCATTATTTTTTATTATTGTTTTTTCTTATTTATTGTTATTATTCAGTCAATAAAGAACATCATAAAAACTGCAGCCGAAGTGTCAGTGTCACTGGCAACGACGGTGGCGTTGCTATCCCCACCTGTGCTGCTTTCTCCCGCATTTCCCGGTGCTATGCACAGCATTACCTGACGTGCCTGCTGGTTCTTCCTCTTCCTCCATCCAGAACACTCTCAAACTCGGCACAGAGCCTGCAGTGCACGACGAGCCTCGGCAGTGCCATGCTCCTGAGCTATGGGACTCAAGGGATGGGGTGCACCCACTGTGGGTCTTGTTACTGCGTGGGGCTCAGGAACACGGGCACGAGATATGGCGAGGCTCGGTCCCGCGGAGGAGCCGAATCACAAGGCTCTCGGCTTTGGTTCCCTGGCAAACAGTAGGGATGCCTTGCACCAGCATCTTCCTCAGGGGTGCTGTGCTTGGAGCAGAGCTGCTGTTCCCTGGAAACACCGCACCCTGGCGTGATCCAGTGGCTTACAGCTGCCCCGGGGAGCTCTGTGCCGCGCTAAGGCGTGGATGCTCTTTGCAATGCACAGGGAGCCAGCACCGTGGGTCAGGGACAGAGCAGGGCAAGAAATCCCGAGTCTGTTCTTGCCCTTGGTTTCCAAAACCAGTGTCTCTGGGGACAAACGAAATTCTGGGGGGCTTCTTGTGTCTGGCCGTGGAAAAGCTGCACAGTTCAGAGCCAGCAAGGAGACCAATTAGCTCTCAGGAGGCGTCTAGGTCTAATGATGAGACAGGAAGAGAAGATAAGGATGGAAGACAGCAGGAAAAAAGGTCCTCAGCTTTATTAACAATATTAAGGGGGCTGGTAGATGTTGATGCTCCCATTAGGATCTCCTTCTCGTCACTGCTATGATTTGCCGCCATGCACTCGGCTCTTGCCCTTTCCTTTGTTACTCCTTGTTACCACAGATTATACCGCCTGCTGCTTCTAAGGATGCCAGGTCCTATTTCGGCGTTGCCTTTGCTCCCCCCAAAAAAGCCAGCTTTGGCCTGCTGCAGGCCTGTATCTCTGCTGCTGTTTCTGGCTTTAGCAAAAACTGTAGGACTATAGAATGGATTGCATGGGAAGGGACCTGTAAATGTCATCGAGTGGACCTTGAAACACAATCCGTTCTGGGAAAGGGACCACGTCCAATTATGTCTCCATTGGGTGTCTGTGGTGCAGCCACCTTTGTCAGGCAGACCGACACCCAGCGCTTGCGGCTGGAGGCAGCCATATGCTGGGATTCTCCTCTGGGTAGAAGAAGACCCCTGAGAGCAGACTGCTGCCCATGACCCACCGTGGCAGGAAGCCGGGGAGCGCAGAGGGCTGCCAGCAGTGCTGGGGTGTGGGGAGAGCCTGCGGGACTTTGTCCTGACGCCTGCAAGGAAGGCAGGAGGCGTTATCGAAAGAGCTCTCTTGCCGCATGCACCTGGGGAAGTCAGCCACAGCCAGAGCAACCTCATGCTGAAGAAGAAGGAGGTGGCTGAGGCCTCGGAGATGAGCATGAAGCACTGATACCGGGCACAAACAAGAGATGGGAGGTAGGCGGACAGTGGCGTTGCAGTGATGCCAGGCACATGTGTGAACGCCCAACCAAGCGATGGACGGTGGTGCTGCCGAGCGACGGGTTCTGATGTCACCGAGGGACGAAGCGTGACATTCCAAGCGATGGAACAGGACTTCCCTGAGCAATGGATTGTGACGTCCTGTTCCTCAAGGCTTATAGGCGGGCGCCGCGTCTCACCCGTCGGCTGTGCCCGCACTCCAGCTGAGCGAGTCCGTGAGGTTGGAGTGTTGAGCGAGGCTGTTGCTGGAGCTGAGGTCGTGCTCGGGGAGTTCTTCACTGCAGCTCTCAGTGCCCGACCCCAGAGCCACTGGAGGATTTTACCCGCCCTGTCTGGTGCAGGCAGCCGGGACACCGCGCAGGAGCGCTCGCAGCAGCAGAGGTGAGCTGTGCCCGGAAACCTCACCCTGGGCAGCCGGGAGGGTTTCCCTCTTGAGGAGCCTGGATGCTTGTTCCGGCCCTCCCTGGAGCAGCGAATGACTGACTGTGGCCTCTCTTCCAGCGTGACACCCGCTGCCGCTGCTGCAGCGCCAGGGAGAGGGAGCGCCTCGACACCGCCTGCTCCCCCCAGCCCACCGCAGCCCATGGAGAGCATGGCCACGGAGCTGGAGGACCGCTGTCCAATATGCCTGGACAGCTGGGAGGAGGCCAGCTACGTCCTGCCATGCCTCCACCAGTTCTGCTACCCCTGCATCGCGCGGTGGGCTGACAGCAAGCCCGAGTGCCCCCTCTGCAAGAGGAGGGTGACGTCCATCGTGCACTCGGTGCGGGCGGACGACGACTTTGAGGAGCGTGTCCTGCCACCACCTGCAGCGGCATCGCCCGTCGTCCGCCCGACAGCAGGGGCGCCGGCACACGCAGCCGCCCAAGGCCTCCGTGGCCCTGCAGCACCCCAGCCACCAGCTGCGGGGCACCTGCGCATGGAGGCATTGGGCGGCTTCCACGTGTACGTCTGGGCATTCGTCTTCCGCGTCCACCCCGCCGTCCTGGATCCCCTGCTGCCCTGGCTGCAGCGGGAGCTGGGGCAGCTGGTGGAGGATGCCCAGGCAGTGCCGGCAGCGCAGAGCCTCGTCATCTCCAGCCTGCGCTTCTTTGGGCTGGATGAGGAGGCTCTGATCCAGCTGCTGCAGCCCTCGCTGGGCCGGCGCACGAGGAGCTTCGTCCAGCAGCTCATCGACACCGTCGTGCGCCGGTGCAGCGAGGAGGCCCGACGCTGCATGGGCCTTGGGACCGCCCGTGCTGCCGGGGGCCGGGAGGGGAGCCCCGAGGCTGCTCCTGGCCCTGCTGCCTCCCGAGGGGGGTCTCCTGCCCCCGGCCCAGAACTTCGTGCGGCTCCCGGCAGCGCCCCCAGTGACCGCGTTGGCACCCGTGGGGAGCAAGCAGAGCCCCAGGAGGACCCGCAGGAGCCTGTGCCCGGGTCCTCCGCTCCCAGCCGCAGCAGCCAGCGCTGCCTCGGGAGGCCCCGGCGAGCCCCGAAGAGGAGGGCTGGCAGCCCCGAGGACCCCTCCCAGCCCCCCAGGAAGCCACCCCGCCGTCGGTGACACTGGGAGGGGGCCTCGGAGCCTGGGCAGCACACAGCCAGGCTGCCAGAGGGGGCTCGGGCCAATCCCCAAGAGATCCGGGATCCGGTCCCATTATTATGATGATTATTGTCAGCATTATTTTTTATTATTGTTTTTTCTTATTTATTGTTATTATTCAGTCAATAAAGAACATCATAAAAACTGCAGCCAAAGTGTCAGTGTCACTGGCAACGACGGTGGCGTTGCTATCCCCACCTGTGCTGCTTTCTCCCGCATTTCCCGGTGCTATGCACAGCATTACCTGACGTGCCTGCTGGTTCTTCCTCTTCCTCCATCCAGAACACTCTCAAACTCGGCACAGAGCCTGCAGTGCACGACGAGCCTCGGCAGTGCCATGCTCCTGAGCTATGGGACTCAAGGGATGGGGTGCACCCACTGTGGGTCTTGTTACTGCGTGGGGCTCAGGAACACGGGCACGAGATATGGCGAGGCTCGGTCCCGCGGAGGAGCCGAATCACAAGGCTCTCGGCTTTGGTTCCCTGGCAAACAGTAGGGATGCCTTGCACCAGCATCTTCCTCAGGGGGGCTGTGCTTGGAGCAGAGCTGCTGTTCCCTGGAAACACCGCACCCTGGCGTGATCCAGTGGCTTACAGCTGCCCCGGGGAGCTCTGTGCCGCGCTAAGGCGTGGATGCTCTTTGCAATGCACAGGGAGCCAGCACCGTGGGTCAGGGACAGAGCAGGGCAAGAAATCCCGAGTCTGTTCTTGCCCTTGGTTTCCAAAACCAGTGTCTCTGGGGACAAACGAAATTCTGGGGGGCTTCTTGTGTCTGGCCGTGGAAAAGCTGCACAGTTCAGAGCCAGCAAGGAGACCAATTGGCTCTCAGGAGGCGTCTAGGTCTAATGAGGAGACAGGAAGAGAAGATAAGGATGGAAGACAGCAGGAAAAAAGGTCCTCAGCTTTATTAACAATATTAAGGGGGCTGGTAGATGTTGATGCTCCCATTAGGATCTCCTTCTCGTCACTGCTATGATTTGCCGCCATGCACTCGGCTCTTGCCCTTTCCTTTGTTACTCCTTGTTACCACAGATTATACCGCCTGCTGCTTCTAAGGATGCCAGGTCCTATTTCGGCGTTGCCTTTGCTCCCCCCAAAAAAGCCAGCTTTGGCCTGCTGCAGGCCTGTATCTCTGCTGCTGTTTCTGGCTTTGGCAAAAACTGTAGGACTATAGAATGGATTGCATGGGAAGGGACCTGTAAATGTCATCGAGTGGACCTTGAAACACAATCCGTTCTGGGAAAGGGACCACGTCCAATTATGTCTCCATTGGGTGTCTGTGGTGCAGCCACCTTTGTCAGGCAGACCGACACCCAGCGCTTGCGGCTGGAGGCAGCCATATGCTGGGATTCTCCTCTGGGTAGAAGAAGACCCCTGAGAGCAGACTGCTGCCCATGACCCACCGTGGCAGGAAGCCGGGGAGCGCAGAGGGCTGCCAGCAGTGCTGGGGTGTGGGGAGAGCCTGCGGGACTTTGTCCTGACGCCTGCAAGGAAGGCAGGAGGCGTTATCGAAAGAGCTCTCTTGCCGCATGCACCTGGGGAAGTCAGCCACAGCCAGAGCAACCTCATGCTGAAGAAGAAGGAGGTGGCTGAGGCCTCGGAGATGAGCATGAAGCACTGATACCGGGCACAAACAAGAGATGGGAGGTAGGCGGACAGTGGCGTTGCAGTGATGCCAGGCACATGTGTGAACGCCCAACCAAGCGATGGACGGTGGTGCTGCCGAGCGACGGGTTCTGATGTCACCGAGGGACGAAGCGTGACATTCCAAGCGATGGAACAGGACTTCCCTGAGCAATGGATTGTGACGTCCTGTTCCTCAAGGCTTATAGGCGGGCGCCGCGTCTCACCCGTCGGCTGTGCCCGCACTCCAGCTGAGCGAGTCCGTGAGGTTGGAGTGTTGAGCGAGGCTGTTGCTGGAGCTGAGGTCGTGCTCGGGGAGTTCTTCACTGCAGCTCTCAGTGCCCGACCCCAGAGCCACTGGAGGATTTTACCCGCCCTGTCTGGTGCAGGCAGCCGGGACACCGCGCAGGAGCGCTCGCAGCAGCAGAGGTGAGCTGTGCCCGGAAACCTCACCCTGGGCAGCCGGGAGGGTTTCCCTCTTGAGGAGCCTGGATGCTTGTTCCGGCCCTCCCTGGAGCAGCGAATGACTGACTGTGGCCTCTCTTCCAGCGTGACACCCGCTGCCGCTGCTGCAGCGCCAGGGAGAGGGAGCGCCTCGACACCGCCTGCTCCCCCCAGCCCACCGCAGCCCATGGAGAGCATGGCCACGGAGCTGGAGGACCGCTGTCCAATATGCCTGGACAGCTGGGAGGAGGCCAGCTACGTCCTGCCATGCCTCCACCAGTTCTGCTACCCCTGCATCGCGCGGTGGGCTGACAGCAAGCCCGAGTGCCCCCTCTGCAAGAGGAGGGTGACGTCCATCGTGCACTCGGTGCGGGCGGACGACGACTTTGAGGAGCGTGTCCTGCCACCACCTGCAGCGGCATCGCCCGTCGTCCGCCCGACAGCAGGGGCGCCGGCACACGCAGCCGCCCAAGGCCTCCGTGGCCCTGCAGCACCCCAGCCACCAGCTGCGGGGCACCTGCGCATGGAGGCATTGGGCGGCTTCCACGTGTACGTCTGGGCATTCGTCTTCCGCGTCCACCCCGCCGTCCTGGATCCCCTGCTGCCCTGGCTGCAGCGGGAGCTGGGGCAGCTGGTGGAGGATGCCCAGGCAGTGCCGGCAGCGCAGAGCCTCGTCATCTCCAGCCTGCGCTTCTTTGGGCTGGATGAGGAGGCTCTGATCCAGCTGCTGCAGCCCTCGCTGGGCCGGCGCACGAGGAGCTTCGTCCAGCAGCTCATCGACACCGTCGTGCGCCGGTGCAGCGAGGAGGCCCGACGCCGCATGGGCCTTGGGACCGCCCGTGCTGCCGGGGGCCGGGAGGGGAGCCCCGAGGCTGCTCCTGGCCCTGCTGCCTCCCGAGGGGGGTCTCCTGCCCCCGGCCCAGAACTTCGTGCGGCTCCCGGCAGCGCCCCCAGTGACCGCGTTGGCACCCGTGGGGAGCAAGCAGAGCCCCAGGAGGACCCGCAGGAGCCTGTGCCCGGGTCCTCCGCTCCCAGCCGCAGCAGCCAACGCTGCCTCGGGAGGCCCCGGCGAGCCCCGAAGAGGAGGGCTGGCAGCCCCGAGGGCCCCTCCCAGCCCCCCAGGAAGCCACCCCGCCGTCGGTGACACTGGGAGGGGGCCTCGGAGCCTGGGCAGCACACAGCCAGGCTGCCAGCGGGGGCTTGGGCCAATCCCCAAGAGATCCGGGATCCGGTCCCATTATTATGATGATTATTGTCAGCATTATTTTTTATTATTGTTTTTTCTTATTTATTGTTATTATTCAGTCAATAAAGAACATCATAAAAACTGCAGCCGAAGTGTCAGTGTCACTGGCAACGACGGTGGCGTTGCTATCCCCACCTGTGCTGCTTTCTCCCGCATTTCCCGGTGCTATGCACAGCATTACCTGACGTGCCTGCTGGTTCTTCCTCTTCCTCCATCCAGAACACTCTCAAACTCGGCACAGAGCCTGCAGTGCACGACGAGCCTCGGCAGTGCCATGCTCCTGAGCTATGGGACTCAAGGGATGGGGTGCACCCACTGTGGGTCTTGTTACTGCGTGGGGCTCAGGAACACGGGCACGAGATATGGCGAGGCTCGGTCCCGCGGAGGAGCCGAATCACAAGGCTCTCGGCTTTGGTTCCCTGGCAAACAGTAGGGATGCCTTGCACCAGCATCTTCCTCAGGGGGGCTGTGCTTGGAGCAGAGCTGCTGTTCCCTGGAAACACCGCACCCTGGCGTGATCCAGTGGCTTACAGCTGCCCCGGGGAGCTCTGTGCCGCGCTAAGGCGTGGATGCTCTTTGCAATGCACAGGGAGCCAGCACCGTGGGTCAGGGACAGAGCAGGGCAAGAAATCCCGAGTCTGTTCTTGCCCTTGGTTTCCAAAACCAGTGTCTCTGGGGACAAACGAAATTCTGGGGGGCTTCTTGTGTCTGGCCGTGGAAAAGCTGCACAGTTCAGAGCCAGCAAGGAGACCAATTGGCTCTCAGGAGGCGTCTAGGTCTAATGAGGAGACAGGAAGAGAAGATAAGGATGGAAGACAGCAGGAAAAAAGGTCCTCAGCTTTATTAACAATATTAAGGGGGCTGGTAGATGTTGATGCTCCCATTAGGATCTCCTTCTCGTCACTGCTATGATTTGCCGCCATGCACTCGGCTCTTGCCCTTTCCTTTGTTACTCCTTGTTACCACAGATTATACCGCCTGCTGCTTCTAAGGATGCCAGGTCCTATTTCGGCGTTGCCTTTGCTCCCCCCAAAAAAGCCAGCTTTGGCCTGCTGCAGGCCTGTATCTCTGCTGCTGTTTCTGGCTTTGGCAAAAACTGTAGGACTATAGAATGGATTGCATGGGAAGGGACCTGTAAATGTCATCGAGTGGACCTTGAAACACAATCCGTTCTGGGAAAGGGACCACGTCCAATTATGTCTCCATTGGGTGTCTGTGGTGCAGCCACCTTTGTCAGGCAGACCGACACCCAGCGCTTGCGGCTGGAGGCAGCCATATGCTGGGATTCTCCTCTGGGTAGAAGAAGACCCCTGAGAGCAGACTGCTGCCCATGACCCACCGTGGCAGGAAGCCGGGGAGCGCAGAGGGCTGCCAGCAGTGCTGGGGTGTGGGGAGAGCCTGCGGGACTTTGTCCTGACGCCTGCAAGGAAGGCAGGAGGCGTTATCGAAAGAGCTCTCTTGCCGCATGCACCTGGGGAAGTCAGCCACAGCCAGAGCAACCTCATGCTGAAGAAGAAGGAGGTGGCTGAGGCCTCGGAGATGAGCATGAAGCACTGATACCGGGCACAAACAAGAGATGGGAGGTAGGCGGACAGTGGCGTTGCAGTGATGCCAGGCATATGTGTGAACGCCCAACCAAGCGATGGACGGTGGTGCTGCCGAGCGACGGGTTCTGATGTCACCGAGGGACGAAGCGTGACATTCCAAGCGATGGAACAGGACTTCCCTGAGCAATGGATTGTGACGTCCTGTTCCTCAAGGCTTATAGGCGGGCGCCGCGTCTCACCCGTCGGCTGTGCCCGCACTCCAGCTGAGCGAGTCCGTGAGGTTGGAGTGTTGAGCGAGGCTGTTGCTGGAGCTGAGGTCGTGCTCGGGGAGTTCTTCACTGCAGCTCTCAGTGCCCGACCCCAGAGCCACTGGAGGATTTTACCCGCCCTGTCTGGTGCAGGCAGCCGGGACACCGCGCAGGAGCGCTCGCAGCAGCAGAGGTGAGCTGTGCCCGGAAACCTCACCCTGGGCAGCCGGGAGGGTTTCCCTCTTGAGGAGCCTGGATGCTTGTTCCGGCCCTCCCTGGAGCAGCGAATGACTGACTGTGGCCTCTCTTCCAGCGTGACACCCGCTGCCGCTGCTGCAGCGCCAGGGAGAGGGAGCGCCTCGACACCGCCTGCTCCCCCCAGCCCACCGCAGCCCATGGAGAGCATGGCCACGGAGCTGGAGGACCGCTGTCCAATATGCCTGGACAGCTGGGAGGAGGCCAGCTACGTCCTGCCATGCCTCCACCAGTTCTGCTACCCCTGCATCGCGCGGTGGGCTGACAGCAAGCCCGAGTGCCCCCTCTGCAAGAGGAGGGTGACGTCCATCGTGCACTCGGTGCGGGCGGACGACGACTTTGAGGAGCGTGTCCTGCCACCACCTGCAGCGGCATCGCCCGTCGTCCGCCCGACAGCAGGGGCGCCGGCACACGCAGCCGCCCAAGGCCTCCGTGGCCCTGCAGCACCCCAGCCACCAGCTGCGGGGCACCTGCGCATGGAGGCATTGGGCGGCTTCCACGTGTACGTCTGGGCATTCGTCTTCCGCGTCCACCCCGCCGTCCTGGATCCCCTGCTGCCCTGGCTGCAGCGGGAGCTGGGGCAGCTGGTGGAGGATGCCCAGGCAGTGCCGGCAGCGCAGAGCCTCGTCATCTCCAGCCTGCGCTTCTTTGGGCTGGATGAGGAGGCTCTGATCCAGCTGCTGCAGCCCTCGCTGGGCCGGCGCACGAGGAGCTTCGTCCAGCAGCTCATCGACACCGTCGTGCGCCGGTGCAGCGAGGAGGCCCGACGCTGCATGGGCCTTGGGACCGCCCGTGCTGCCGGGGGCCGGGAGGGGAGCCCCGAGGCTGCTCCTGGCCCTGCTGCCTCCCGAGGGGGGTCTCCTGCCCCCGGCCCAGAACTTCGTGCGGCTCCCGGCAGCGCCCCCAGTGACCGCGTTGGCACCCGTGGGGAGCAAGCAGAGCCCCAGGAGGACCCGCAGGAGCCTGTGCCCGGGTCCTCCGCTCCCAGCCGCAGCAGCCAGCGCTGCCTCGGGAGGCCCCGGCGAGCCCCGAAGAGGAGGGCTGGCAGCCCCGAGGACCCCTCCCAGCCCCCCAGGAAGCCACCCCGCCGTCGGTGACACTGGGAGGGGGCCTCGGAGCCTGGGCAGCACACAGCCAGGCTGCCAGAGGGGGCTCGGGCCAATCCCCAAGAGATCCGGGATCCGGTCCCATTATTATGATGATTATTGTCAGCATTATTTTTTATTATTGTTTTTTCTTATTTATTGTTATTATTCAGTCAATAAAGAACATCATAAAAACTGCAGCCAAAGTGTCAGTGTCACTGGCAACGACGGTGGCGTTGCTATCCCCACCTGTGCTGCTTTCTCCCGCATTTCCCGGTGCTATGCACAGCATTACCTGACGTGCCTGCTGGTTCTTCCTCTTCCTCCATCCAGAACACTCTCAAACTCGGCACAGAGCCTGCAGTGCACGACGAGCCTCGGCAGTGCCATGCTCCTGAGCTATGGGACTCAAGGGATGGGGTGCACCCACTGTGGGTCTTGTTACTGCGTGGGGCTCAGGAACACGGGCACGAGATATGGCGAGGCTCGGTCCCGCGGAGGAGCCGAATCACAAGGCTCTCGGCTTTGGTTCCCTGGCAAACAGTAGGGATGCCTTGCACCAGCATCTTCCTCAGGGGTGCTGTGCTTGGAGCAGAGCTGCTGTTCCCTGGAAACACCGCACCCTGGCGTGATCCAGTGGCTTACAGCTGCCCCGGGGAGCTCTGTGCCGCGCTAAGGCGTGGATGCTCTTTGCAATGCACAGGGAGCCAGCACCGTGGGTCAGGGACAGAGCAGGGCAAGAAATCCCGAGTCTGTTCTTGCCCTTGGTTTCCAAAACCAGTGTCTCTGGGGACAAACGAAATTCTGGGGGGCTTCTTGTGTCTGGCCGTGGAAAAGCTGCACAGTTCAGAGCCAGCAAGGAGACCAATTGGCTCTCAGGAGGCGTCTAGGTCTAATGAGGAGACAGGAAGAGAAGATAAGGATGGAAGACAGCAGGAAAAAAGGTCCTCAGCTTTATTAACAATATTAAGGGGGCTGGTAGATGTTGATGCTCCCATTAGGATCTCCTTCTCGTCACTGCTATGATTTGCCGCCATGCACTCGGCTCTTGCCCTTTCCTTTGTTACTCCTTGTTACCACAGATTATACCGCCTGCTGCTTCTAAGGATGCCAGGTCCTATTTCGGCGTTGCCTTTGCTCCCCCCAAAAAAGCCAGCTTTGGCCTGCTGCAGGCCTGTATCTCTGCTGCTGTTTCTGGCTTTGGCAAAAACTGTAGGACTATAGAATGGATTGCATGGGAAGGGACCTGTAAATGTCATCGAGTGGACCTTGAAACACAATCCGTTCTGGGAAAGGGACCACGTCCAATTATGTCTCCATTGGGTGTCTGTGGTGCAGCCACCTTTGTCAGGCAGACCGACACCCAGCGCTTGCGGCTGGAGGCAGCCATATGCTGGGATTCTCCTCTGGGTAGAAGAAGACCCCTGAGAGCAGACTGCTGCCCATGACCCACCGTGGCAGGAAGCCGGGGAGCGCAGAGGGCTGCCAGCAGTGCTGGGGTGTGGGGAGAGCCTGCGGGACTTTGTCCTGACGCCTGCAAGGAAGGCAGGAGGCGTTATCGAAAGAGCTCTCTTGCCGCATGCACCTGGGGAAGTCAGCCACAGCCAGAGCAACCTCATGCTGAAGAAGAAGGAGGTGGCTGAGGCCTCGGAGATGAGCATGAAGCACTGATACCGGGCACAAACAAGAGATGGGAGGTAGGCGGACAGTGGCGTTGCAGTGATGCCAGGCACATGTGTGAACGCCCAACCAAGCGATGGACGGTGGTGCTGCCGAGCGACGGGTTCTGATGTCACCGAGGGACGAAGCGTGACATTCCAAGCGATGGAACAGGACTTCCCTGAGCAATGGATTGTGACGTCCTGTTCCTCAAGGCTTATAGGCGGGCGCCGCGTCTCACCCGTCGGCTGTGCCCGCACTCCAGCTGAGCGAGTCCGTGAGGTTGGAGTGTTGAGCGAGGCTGTTGCTGGAGCTGAGGTCGTGCTCGGGGAGTTCTTCACTGCAGCTCTCAGTGCCCGACCCCAGAGCCACTGGAGGATTTTACCCGCCCTGTCTGGTGCAGGCAGCCGGGACACCGCGCAGGAGCGCTCGCAGCAGCAGAGGTGAGCTGTGCCCGGAAACCTCACCCTGGGCAGCCGGGAGGGTTTCCCTCTTGAGGAGCCTGGATGCTTGTTCCGGCCCTCCCTGGAGCAGCGAATGACTGACTGTGGCCTCTCTTCCAGCGTGACACCCGCTGCCGCTGCTGCAGCGCCAGGGAGAGGGAGCGCCTCGACACCGCCTGCTCCCCCCAGCCCACCGCAGCCCATGGAGAGCATGGCCACGGAGCTGGAGGACCGCTGTCCAATATGCCTGGACAGCTGGGAGGAGGCCAGCTACGTCCTGCCATGCCTCCACCAGTTCTGCTACCCCTGCATCGCGCGGTGGGCTGACAGCAAGCCCGAGTGCCCCCTCTGCAAGAGGAGGGTGACGTCCATCGTGCACTCGGTGCGGGCGGACGACGACTTTGAGGAGCGTGTCCTGCCACCACCTGCAGCGGCATCGCCCGTCGTCCGCCCGACAGCAGGGGCGCCGGCACACGCAGCCGCCCAAGGCCTCCGTGGCCCTGCAGCACCCCAGCCACCAGCTGCGGGGCACCTGCGCATGGAGGCATTGGGCGGCTTCCACGTGTACGTCTGGGCATTCGTCTTCCGCGTCCACCCCGCCGTCCTGGATCCCCTGCTGCCCTGGCTGCAGCGGGAGCTGGGGCAGCTGGTGGAGGATGCCCAGGCAGTGCCGGCAGCGCAGAGCCTCGTCATCTCCAGCCTGCGCTTCTTTGGGCTGGATGAGGAGGCTCTGATCCAGCTGCTGCAGCCCTCGCTGGGCCGGCGCACGAGGAGCTTCGTCCAGCAGCTCATCGACACCGTCGTGCGCTGGTGCAGCGAGGAGGCCCGACGCCGCATGGGCCTTGGGACCGCCCGTGCTGCCGGGGGCCGGGAGGGGAGCCCCGAGGCTGCTCCTGGCCCTGCTGCCTCCCGAGGGGGGTCTCCTGCCCCCGGCCCAGAACTTCGTGCGGCTCCCGGCAGCGCCCCCAGTGACCGCGTTGGCACCCGTGGGGAGCAAGCAGAGCCCCAGGAGGACCCGCAGGAGCCTGTGCCCGGGTCCTCCGCTCCCAGCCGCAGCAGCCAGCGCTGCCTCGGGAGGCCCCGGCGAGCCCCGAAGAGGAGGGCTGGCAGCCCCGAGGGCCCCTCCCAGCCCCCCAGGAAGCCACCCCGCCGTCGGTGACACTGGGAGGGGGCCTCGGAGCCTGGGAAGCACACAGCCAGGCTGCCAGCGGGGGCTTGGGCCAATCCCCAAGAGATCCGGGATCCGGTCCCATTATTATGATGATTATTGTCAGCATTATTTTTTATTATTGTTTTTTCTTATTTATTGTTATTATTCAGTCAATAAAGAACATCATAAAAACTGCAGCCGAAGTGTCAGTGTCACTGGCAACGACGGTGGTGTTGCTATCCCCACCTGTGCTGCTTTCTCCCGCATTTCCCGGTGCTATGCACAGCATTACCTGACGTGCCTGCTGGTTCTTCCTCTTCCTCCATCCAGAACACTCTCAAACTCGGCACAGAGCCTGCAGTGCACGACGAGCCTCGGCAGTGCCATGCTCCTGAGCTATGGGACTCAAGGGATGGGGTGCACCCACTGTGGGTCTTGTTACTGCGTGGGGCTCAGGAACACGGGCACGAGATATGGCGAGGCTCGGTCCCGCGGAGGAGCCGAATCACAAGGCTCTCGGCTTTGGTTCCCTGGCAAACAGTAGGGATGCCTTGCACCAGCATCTTCCTCAGGGGTGCTGTGCTTGGAGCAGAGCTGCTGTTCCCTGGAAACACCGCACCCTGGCGTGATCCAGTGGCTTACAGCTGCCCCGGGGAGCTCTGTGCCGCGCTAAGGCGTGGATGCTCTTTGCAATGCACAGGGAGCCAGCACCGTGGGTCAGGGACAGAGCAGGGCAAGAAATCCCGAGTCTGTTCTTGCCCTTGGTTTCCAAAACCAGTGTCTCTGGGGACAAACGAAATTCTGGGGGGCTTCTTGTGTCTGGCCGTGGAAAAGCTGCACAGTTCAGAGCCAGCAAGGAGACCAATTAGCTCTCAGGAGGCGTCTAGGTCTAATGAGGAGACAGGAAGAGAAGATAAGGATGGAAGACAGCAGGAAAAAAGGTCCTCAGCTTTATTAACAATATTAAGGGGGCTGGTAGATGTTGATGCTCCCATTAGGATCTCCTTCTCGTCACTGCTATGATTTGCCGCCATGCACTCGGCTCTTGCCCTTTCCTTTGTTACTCCTTGTTACCACAGATTATACCGCCTGCTGCTTCTAAGGATGCCAGGTCCTATTTCGGCGTTGCCTTTGCTCCCCCCAAAAAAGCCAGCTTTGGCCTGCTGCAGGCCTGTATCTCTGCTGCTGTTTCTGGCTTTAGCAAAAACTGTAGGACTATAGAATGGATTGCATGGGAAGGGACCTGTAAATGTCATCGAGTGGACCTTGAAACACAATCCGTTCTGGGAAAGGGACCACGTCCAATTATGTCTCCATTGGGTGTCTGTGGTGCAGCCACCTTTGTCAGGCAGACCGACACCCAGCGCTTGCGGCTGGAGGCAGCCATATGCTGGGATTCTCCTCTGGGTAGAAGAAGACCCCTGAGAGCAGACTGCTGCCCATGACCCACCGTGGCAGGAAGCCGGGGAGCGCAGAGGGCTGCCAGCAGTGCTGGGGTGTGGGGAGAGCCTGCGGGACTTTGTCCTGACGCCTGCAAGGAAGGCAGGAGGCGTTATCGAAAGAGCTCTCTTGCCGCATGCACCTGGGGAAGTCAGCCACAGCCAGAGCAACCTCATGCTGAAGAAGAAGGAGGTGGCTGAGGCCTCGGAGATGAGCATGAAGCACTGATACCGGGCACAAACAAGAGATGGGAGGTAGGCGGACAGTGGCGTTGCAGTGATGCCAGGCACATGTGTGAACGCCCAACCAAGCGATGGACGGTGGTGCTGCCGAGCGACGGGTTCTGATGTCACCGAGGGACGAAGCGTGACATTCCAAGCGATGGAACAGGACTTCCCTGAGCAATGGATTGTGACGTCCTGTTCCTCAAGGCTTATAGGCGGGCGCCGCGTCTCACCCGTCGGCTGTGCCCGCACTCCAGCTGAGCGAGTCCGTGAGGTTGGAGTGTTGAGCGAGGCTGTTGCTGGAGCTGAGGTCGTGCTCGGGGAGTTCTTCACTGCAGCTCTCAGTGCCCGACCCCAGAGCCACTGGAGGATTTTACCCGCCCTGTCTGGTGCAGGCAGCCGGGACACCGCGCAGGAGCACTCACAGCAGCAGAGGTGAGCTGTGCCCGGAAACCTCACCCTGGGCAGCCGGGAGGGTTTCCCTCTTGAGGAGCCTGGATGCTTGTTCCGGCCCTCCCTGGAGCAGCGAATGACTGACTGTGGCCTCCCTTCCAGCGTGACACCCGCTGCCGCTGCTGCAGCGCCAGGGAGAGGGAGCGCCTCGACACCGCTTGCTCCCCCCAGCCCACCGCAGCCCATGGAGAGCATGGCCACGGAGCTGGAGGACCGCTGTCCAATATGCCTGGACAGCTGGGAGGAGGCCAGCTACGTCCTGCCATGCCTCCACCAGTTCTGCTACCCCTGCATCGCGCGGTGGGCTGACAGCAAGCCCGAGTGCCCCCTCTGCAAGAGGAGGGTGACGTCCATCGTGCACTCGGTGCGGGCGGACGACGACTTTGAGGAGCGTGTCCTGCCACCACCTGCAGCGGCATCGCCCGTCGTCCGCCCGACAGCAGGGGCGCCGGCACACGCAGCCGCCCAAGGCCTCCGTGGCCCTGCAGCACCCCAGCCACCAGCTGCGGGGCACCTGCGCATGGAGGCATTGGGCGGCTTCCACGTGTACGTCTGGGCATTCGTCTTCCGCGTCCACCCCGCCGTCCTGGATCCCCTGCTGCCCTGGCTGCAGCGGGAGCTGGGGCAGCTGGTGGAGGATGCCCAGGCAGTGCCGGCAGCGCAGAGCCTCGTCATCTCCAGCCTGCGCTTCTTTGGGCTGGATGAGGAGGCTCTGATCCAGCTGCTGCAGCCCTCGCTGGGCCGGCGCACGAGGAGCTTCGTCCAGCAGCTCATCGACACCGTCGTGCGCCGGTGCAGCGAGGAGGCCCGACGCCGCATGGGCCTTGGGACCGCCCGTGCTGCCGGGGGCCGGGAGGGGAGCCCCGAGGCTGCTCCTGGCCCTGCTGCCTCCCGAGGGGGGTCTCCTGCCCCCGGCCCAGAACTTCGTGCGGCTCCCGGCAGCGCCCCCAGTGACCGCGTTGGCACCCGTGGGGAGCAAGCAGAGCCCCAGGAGGACCCGCAGGAGCCTGTGCCCGGGTCCTCCGCTCCCAGCCGCAGCAGCCAGCGCTGCCTCGGGAGGCCCCGGCGAGCCCCGAAGAGGAGGGCTGGCAGCCCCGAGGGCCCCTCCCAGCCCCCCAGGAAGCCACCCCGCCGTCGGTGACACTGGGAGGGGGCCTCGGAGCCTGGGCAGCACACAGCCAGGCTGCCAGCGGGGGCTTGGGCCAATCCCCAAGAGATCCGGGATCCGGTCCCATTATTATGATGATTATTGTCAGCATTATTTTTTGTTATTGTTTTTTCTTATTTATTGTTATTATTCAGTCAATAAAGAACATCATAAAAACTGCAGCCGAAGTGTCAGTGTCACTGGCAACGACGGTGGTGTTGCTATCCCCACCTGTGCTGCTTTCTCCCGCATTTCCCGGTGCTATGCACAGCATTACCTGACGTGCCTGCTGGTTCTTCCTCTTCCTCCATCCAGAACACTCTCAAACTCGGCACAGAGCCTGCAGTGCACGACGAGCCTCGGCAGTGCCATGCTCCTGAGCTATGGGACTCAAGGGATGGGGTGCACCCACTGTGGGTCTTGTTACTGCGTGGGGCTCAGGAACACGGGCACGAGATATGGCGAGGCTCGGTCCCGCGGAGGAGCCGAATCACAAGGCTCTCGGCTTTGGTTCCCTGGCAAACAGTAGGGATGCCTTGCACCAGCATCTTCCTCAGGGGTGCTGTGCTTGGAGCAGAGCTGCTGTTCCCTGGAAACACCGCACCCTGGCGTGATCCAGTGGCTTACAGCTGCCCCGGGGAGCTCTGTGCCGCGCTAAGGCGTGGATGCTCTTTGCAATGCACAGGGAGCCAGCACCGTGGGTCAGGGACAGAGCAGGGCAAGAAATCCCGAGTCTGTTCTTGCCCTTGGTTTCCAAAACCAGTGTCTCTGGGGACAAACGAAATTCTGGGGGGCTTCTTGTGTCTGGCCGTGGAAAAGCTGCACAGTTCAGAGCCAGCAAGGAGACCAATTAGCTCTCAGGAGGCGTCTAGGTCTAATGATGAGACAGGAAGAGAAGATAAGGATGGAAGACAGCAGGAAAAAAGGTCCTCAGCTTTATTAACAATATTAAGGGGGCTGGTAGATGTTGATGCTCCCATTAGGATCTCCTTCTCGTCACTGCTATGATTTGCCGCCATGCACTCGGCTCTTGCCCTTTCCTTTGTTACTCCTTGTTACCACAGATTATACCGCCTGCTGCTTCTAAGGATGCCAGGTCCTATTTCGGCGTTGCCTTTGCTCCCCCCAAAAAAGCCAGCTTTGGCCTGCTGCAGGCCTGTATCTCTGCTGCTGTTTCTGGCTTTAGCAAAAACTGTAGGACTATAGAATGGATTGCATGGGAAGGGACCTGTAAATGTCATCGAGTGGACCTTGAAACACAATCCGTTCTGGGAAAGGGACCACGTCCAATTATGTCTCCATTGGGTGTCTGTGGTGCAGCCACCTTTGTCAGGCAGACCGACACCCAGCGCTTGCGGCTGGAGGCAGCCATATGCTGGGATTCTCCTCTGGGTAGAAGAAGACCCCTGAGAGCAGACTGCTGCCCATGACCCACCGTGGCAGGAAGCCGGGGAGCGCAGAGGGCTGCCAGCAGTGCTGGGGTGTGGGGAGAGCCTGCGGGACTTTGTCCTGACGCCTGCAAGGAAGGCAGGAGGCGTTATCGAAAGAGCTCTCTTGCCGCATGCACCTGGGGAAGTCAGCCACAGCCAGAGCAACCTCATGCTGAAGAAGAAGGAGGTGGCTGAGGCCTCGGAGATGAGCATGAAGCACTGATACCGGGCACAAACAAGAGATGGGAGGTAGGCGGACAGTGGCGTTGCAGTGATGCCAGGCACATGTGTGAACGCCCAACCAAGCGATGGACGGTGGTGCTGCCGAGCGACGGGTTCTGATGTCACCGAGGGACGAAGCGTGACATTCCAAGCGATGGAACAGGACTTCCCTGAGCAATGGATTGTGACGTCCTGTTCCTCAAGGCTTATAGGCGGGCGCCGCGTCTCACCCGTCGGCTGTGCCCGCACTCCAGCTGAGCGAGTCCGTGAGGTTGGAGTGTTGAGCGAGGCTGTTGCTGGAGCTGAGGTCGTGCTCGGGGAGTTCTTCACTGCAGCTCTCAGTGCCCGACCCCAGAGCCACTGGAGGATTTTACCCGCCCTGTCTGGTGCAGGCAGCCGGGACACCGCGCAGGAGCGCTCGCAGCAGCAGAGGTGAGCTGTGCCCGGAAACCTCACCCTGGGCAGCCGGGAGGGTTTCCCTCTTGAGGAGCCTGGATGCTTGTTCCGGCCCTCCCTGGAGCAGCGAATGACTGACTGTGGCCTCTCTTCCAGCGTGACACCCGCTGCCGCTGCTGCAGCGCCAGGGAGAGGGAGCGCCTCGACACCGCCTGCTCCCCCCAGCCCACCGCAGCCCATGGAGAGCATGGCCACGGAGCTGGAGGACCGCTGTCCAATATGCCTGGACAGCTGGGAGGAGGCCAGCTACGTCCTGCCATGCCTCCACCAGTTCTGCTACCCCTGCATCGCGCGGTGGGCTGACAGCAAGCCCGAGTGCCCCCTCTGCAAGAGGAGGGTGACGTCCATCGTGCACTCGGTGCGGGCGGACGACGACTTTGAGGAGCGTGTCCTGCCACCACCTGCAGCGGCATCGCCCGTCGTCCGCCCGACAGCAGGGGCGCCGGCACACGCAGCCGCCCAAGGCCTCCGTGGCCCTGCAGCACCCCAGCCACCAGCTGCGGGGCACCTGCGCATGGAGGCATTGGGCGGCTTCCACGTGTACGTCTGGGCATTCGTCTTCCGCGTCCACCCCGCCGTCCTGGATCCCCTGCTGCCCTGGCTGCAGCGGGAGCTGGGGCAGCTGGTGGAGGATGCCCAGGCAGTGCCGGCAGCGCAGAGCCTCGTCATCTCCAGCCTGCGCTTCTTTGGGCTGGATGAGGAGGCTCTGATCCAGCTGCTGCAGCCCTCGCTGGGCCGGCGCACGAGGAGCTTCGTCCAGCAGCTCATCGACACCGTCGTGCGCCGGTGCAGCGAGGAGGCCCGACGCCGCATGGGCCTTGGGACCGCCCGTGCTGCCGGGGGCCGGGAGGGGAGCCCCGAGGCTGCTCCTGGCCCTGCTGCCTCCCGAGGGGGGTCTCCTGCCCCCGGCCCAGAACTTCGTGCGGCTCCCGGCAGCGCCCCCAGTGACCGCGTTGGCACCCGTGGGGAGCAAGCAGAGCCCCAGGAGGACCCGCAGGAGCCTGTGCCCGGGTCCTCCGCTCCCAGCCGCAGCAGCCAGCGCTGCCTCGGGAGGCCCCGGCGAGCCCCGAAGAGGAGGGCTGGCAGCCCCGAGGACCCCTCCCAGCCCCCCAGGAAGCCACCCCGCCGTCGGTGACACTGGGAGGGGGCCTCGGAGCCTGGGCAGCACACAGCCAGGCTGCCAGCGGGGGCTTGGGCCAATCCCCAAGAGATCCGGGATCCGGTCCCATTATTATGATGATTATTGTCAGCATTATTTTTTATTATTGTTTTTTCTTATTTATTGTTATTATTCAGTCAATAAAGAACATCATAAAAACTGCAGCCGAAGTGTCAGTGTCACTGGCAACGACGGTGGTGTTGCTATCCCCACCTGTGCTGCTTTCTCCCGCATTTCCCGGTGCTATGCACAGCATTACCTGACGTGCCTGCTGGTTCTTCCTCTTCCTCCATCCAGAACACTCTCAAACTCGGCACAGAGCCTGCAGTGCACGACGAGCCTCGGCAGTGCCATGCTCCTGAGCTATGGGACTCAAGGGATGGGGTGCACCCACTGTGGGTCTTGTTACTGCGTGGGGCTCAGGAACACGGGCACGAGATATGGCGAGGCTCGGTCCCGCGGAGGAGCCGAATCACAAGGCTCTCGGCTTTGGTTCCCTGGCAAACAGTAGGGATGCCTTGCACCAGCATCTTCCTCAGGGGTGCTGTGCTTGGAGCAGAGCTGCTGTTCCCTGGAAACACCGCACCCTGGCGTGATCCAGTGGCTTACAGCTGCCCCGGGGAGCTCTGTGCCGCGCTAAGGCGTGGATGCTCTTTGCAATGCACAGGGAGCCAGCACCGTGGGTCAGGGACAGAGCAGGGCAAGAAATCCCGAGTCTGTTCTTGCCCTTGGTTTCCAAAACCAGTGTCTCTGGGGACAAACGAAATTCTGGGGGGCTTCTTGTGTCTGGCCGTGGAAAAGCTGCACAGTTCAGAGCCAGCAAGGAGACCAATTAGCTCTCAGGAGGCGTCTAGGTCTAATGATGAGACAGGAAGAGAAGATAAGGATGGAAGACAGCAGGAAAAAAGGTCCTCAGCTTTATTAACAATATTAAGGGGGCTGGTAGATGTTGATGCTCCCATTAGGATCTCCTTCTCGTCACTGCTATGATTTGCCGCCATGCACTCGGCTCTTGCCCTTTCCTTTGTTACTCCTTGTTACCACAGATTATACCGCCTGCTGCTTCTAAGGATGCCAGGTCCTATTTCGGCGTTGCCTTTGCTCCCCCCAAAAAAGCCAGCTTTGGCCTGCTGCAGGCCTGTATCTCTGCTGCTGTTTCTGGCTTTAGCAAAAACTGTAGGACTATAGAATGGATTGCATGGGAAGGGACCTGTAAATGTCATCGAGTGGACCTTGAAACACAATCCGTTCTGGGAAAGGGACCACGTCCAATTATGTCTCCATTGGGTGTCTGTGGTGCAGCCACCTTTGTCAGGCAGACCGACACCCAGCGCTTGCGGCTGGAGGCAGCCATATGCTGGGATTCTCCTCTGGGTAGAAGAAGACCCCTGAGAGCAGACTGCTGCCCATGACCCACCGTGGCAGGAAGCCGGGGAGCGCAGAGGGCTGCCAGCAGTGCTGGGGTGTGGGGAGAGCCTGCGGGACTTTGTCCTGACGCCTGCAAGGAAGGCAGGAGGCGTTATCGAAAGAGCTCTCTTGCCGCATGCACCTGGGGAAGTCAGCCACAGCCAGAGCAACCTCATGCTGAAGAAGAAGGAGGTGGCTGAGGCCTCGGAGATGAGCATGAAGCACTGATACCGGGCACAAACAAGAGATGGGAGGTAGGCGGACAGTGGCGTTGCAGTGATGCCAGGCACATGTGTGAACGCCCAACCAAGCGATGGACGGTGGTGCTGCCGAGCGACGGGTTCTGATGTCACCGAGGGACGAAGCGTGACATTCCAAGCGATGGAACAGGACTTCCCTGAGCAATGGATTGTGACGTCCTGTTCCTCAAGGCTTATAGGCGGGCGCCGCGTCTCACCCGTCGGCTGTGCCCGCACTCCAGCTGAGCGAGTCCGTGAGGTTGGAGTGTTGAGCGAGGCTGTTGCTGGAGCTGAGGTCGTGCTCGGGGAGTTCTTCACTGCAGCTCTCAGTGCCCGACCCCAGAGCCACTGGAGGATTTTACCCGCCCTGTCTGGTGCAGGCAGCCGGGACACCGCGCAGGAGCGCTCGCAGCAGCAGAGGTGAGCTGTGCCCGGAAACCTCACCCTGGGCAGCCGGGAGGGTTTCCCTCTTGAGGAGCCTGGATGCTTGTTCCGGCCCTCCCTGGAGCAGCGAATGACTGACTGTGGCCTCTCTTCCAGCGTGACACCCGCTGCCGCTGCTGCAGCGCCAGGGAGAGGGAGCGCCTCGACACCGCCTGCTCCCCCCAGCCCACCGCAGCCCATGGAGAGCATGGCCACGGAGCTGGAGGACCGCTGTCCAATATGCCTGGACAGCTGGGAGGAGGCCAGCTACGTCCTGCCATGCCTCCACCAGTTCTGCTACCCCTGCATCGCGCGGTGGGCTGACAGCAAGCCCGAGTGCCCCCTCTGCAAGAGGAGGGTGACGTCCATCGTGCACTCGGTGCGGGCGGACGACGACTTTGAGGAGCGTGTCCTGCCACCACCTGCAGCGGCATCGCCCGTCGTCCGCCCGACAGCAGGGGCGCCGGCACACGCAGCCGCCCAAGGCCTCCGTGGCCCTGCAGCACCCCAGCCACCAGCTGCGGGGCACCTGCGCATGGAGGCATTGGGCGGCTTCCACGTGTACGTCTGGGCATTCGTCTTCCGCGTCCACCCCGCCGTCCTGGATCCCCTGCTGCCCTGGCTGCAGCGGGAGCTGGGGCAGCTGGTGGAGGATGCCCAGGCAGTGCCGGCAGCGCAGAGCCTCGTCATCTCCAGCCTGCGCTTCTTTGGGCTGGATGAGGAGGCTCTGATCCAGCTGCTGCAGCCCTCGCTGGGCCGGCGCACGAGGAGCTTCGTCCAGCAGCTCATCGACACCGTCGTGCGCCGGTGCAGCGAGGAGGCCCGACGCCGCATGGGCCTTGGGACCGCCCGTGCTGCCGGGGGCCGGGAGGGGAGCCCCGAGGCTGCTCCTGGCCCTGCTGCCTCCCGAGGGGGGTCTCCTGCCCCCGGCCCAGAACTTCGTGCGGCTCCCGGCAGCGCCCCCAGTGACCGCGTTGGCACCCGTGGGGAGCAAGCAGAGCCCCAGGAGGACCCGCAGGAGCCTGTGCCCGGGTCCTCCGCTCCCAGCCGCAGCAGCCAGCGCTGCCTCGGGAGGCCCCGGCGAGCCCCGAAGAGGAGGGCTGGCAGCCCCGAGGACCCCTCCCAGCCCCCCAGGAAGCCACCCCGCCGTCGGTGACACTGGGAGGGGGCCTCGGAGCCTGGGCAGCACACAGCCAGGCTGCCAGCGGGGGCTTGGGCCAATCCCCAAGAGATCCGGGATCCGGTCCCATTATTATGATGATTATTGTCAGCATTATTTTTTATTATTGTTTTTTCTTATTTATTGTTATTATTCAGTCAATAAAGAACATCATAAAAACTGCAGCCAAAGTGTCAGTGTCACTGGCAACGACGGTGGCGTTGCTATCCCCACCTGTGCTGCTTTCTCCCGCATTTCCCGGTGCTATGCACAGCATTACCTGACGTGCCTGCTGGTTCTTCCTCTTCCTCCATCCAGAACACTCTCAAACTCGGCACAGAGCCTGCAGTGCACGACGAGCCTCGGCAGTGCCATGCTCCTGAGCTATGGGACTCAAGGGATGGGGTGCACCCACTGTGGGTCTTGTTACTGCGTGGGGCTCAGGAACACGGGCACGAGATATGGCGAGGCTCGGTCCCGCGGAGGAGCCGAATCACAAGGCTCTCGGCTTTGGTTCCCTGGCAAACAGTAGGGATGCCTTGCACCAGCATCTTCCTCAGGGGGGCTGTGCTTGGAGCAGAGCTGCTGTTCCCTGGAAACACCGCACCCTGGCGTGATCCAGTGGCTTACAGCTGCCCCGGGGAGCTCTGTGCCGCGCTAAGGCGTGGATGCTCTTTGCAATGCACAGGGAGCCAGCACCGTGGGTCAGGGACAGAGCAGGGCAAGAAATCCCGAGTCTGTTCTTGCCCTTGGTTTCCAAAACCAGTGTCTCTGGGGACAAACGAAATTCTGGGGGGCTTCTTGTGTCTGGCCGTGGAAAAGCTGCACAGTTCAGAGCCAGCAAGGAGACCAATTAGCTCTCAGGAGGCGTCTAGGTCTAATGATGAGACAGGAAGAGAAGATAAGGATGGAAGACAGCAGGAAAAAAGGTCCTCAGCTTTATTAACAATATTAAGGGGGCTGGTAGATGTTGATGCTCCCATTAGGATCTCCTTCTCGTCACTGCTATGATTTGCCGCCATGCACTCGGCTCTTGCCCTTTCCTTTGTTACTCCTTGTTACCACAGATTATACCGCCTGCTGCTTCTAAGGATGCCAGGTCCTATTTCGGCGTTTCCTTTGCTCCCCCCAAAAAAGCCAGCTTTGGCCTGCTGCAGGCCTGTATCTCTGCTGCTGTTTCTGGCTTTGGCAAAAACTGTAGGACTATAGAATGGATTGCATGGGAAGGGACCTGTAAATGTCATCGAGTGGACCCTGAAACACAATCCGTTCTGGGAAAGGGACCACGTCCAATTATGTCTCCATTGGGTGTCTGTGGTGCAGCCACCTTTGTCAGGCAGACCGACACCCAGCGCTTGCGGCTGGAGGCAGCCATATGCTGGGATTCTCCTCTGGGTAGAAGAAGACCCCTGAGAGCAGACTGCTGCCCATGACCCACCGTGGCAGGAAGCCGGGGAGCGCAGAGGGCTGCCAGCAGTGCTGGGGTGTGGGGAGAGCCTGCGGGACTTTGTCCTGACGCCTGCAAGGAAGGCAGGAGGCGTTATCGAAAGAGCTCTCTTGCCGCATGCACCTGGGGAAGTCAGCCACAGCCAGAGCAACCTCATGCTGAAGAAGAAGGAGGTGGCTGAGGCCTCGGAGATGAGCATGAAGCACTGATACCGGGCACAAACAAGAGATGGGAGGTAGGCGGACAGTGGCGTTGCAGTGATGCCAGGCACATGTGTGAACGCCCAACCAAGCGATGGACGGTGGTGCTGCCGAGCGACGGGTTCTGATGTCACCGAGGGACGAAGCGTGACATTCCAAGCGATGGAACAGGACTTCCCTGAGCAATGGATTGTGACGTCCTGTTCCTCAAGGCTTATAGGCGGGCGCCGCGTCTCACCCGTCGGCTGTGCCCGCACTCCAGCTGAGCGAGTCCGTGAGGTTGGAGTGTTGAGCGAGGCTGTTGCTGGAGCTGAGGTCGTGCTCGGGGAGTTCTTCACTGCAGCTCTCAGTGCCCGACCCCAGAGCCACTGGAGGATTTTACCCGCCCTGTCTGGTGCAGGCAGCCGGGACACCGCGCAGGAGCGCTCGCAGCAGCAGAGGTGAGCTGTGCCCGGAAACCTCACCCTGGGCAGCCGGGAGGGTTTCCCTCTTGAGGAGCCTGGATGCTTGTTCCGGCCCTCCCTGGAGCAGCGAATGACTGACTGTGGCCTCTCTTCCAGCGTGACACCCGCTGCCGCTGCTGCAGCGCCAGGGAGAGGGAGCGCCTCGACACCGCCTGCTCCCCCCAGCCCACCGCAGCCCATGGAGAGCATGGCCACGGAGCTGGAGGACCACTGTCCAATATGCCTGGACAGCTGGGAGGAGGCCAGCTACGTCCTGCCATGCCTCCACCAGTTCTGCTACCCCTGCATCGCGCGGTGGGCTGACAGCAAGCCCGAGTGCCCCCTCTGCAAGAGGAGGGTGACGTCCATCGTGCACTCGGTGCGGGCGGACGACGACTTTGAGGAGCGTGTCCTGCCACCACCTGCAGCGGCATCGCCCGTCGTCCGCCCGACAGCAGGGGCGCCGGCACACGCAGCCGCCCAAGGCCTCCGTGGCCCTGCAGCACCCCAGCCACCAGCTGCGGGGCACCTGCGCATGGAGGCATTGGGCGGCTTCCACGTGTACGTCTGGGCATTCGTCTTCCGCGTCCACCCCGCCGTCCTGGATCCCCTGCTGCCCTGGCTGCAGCGGGAGCTGGGGCAGCTGGTGGAGGATGCCCAGGCAGTGCCGGCAGCGCAGAGCCTCGTCATCTCCAGCCTGCGCTTCTTTGGGCTGGATGAGGAGGCTCTGATCCAGCTGCTGCAGCCCTCGCTGGGCCGGCGCACGAGGAGCTTCGTCCAGCAGCTCATCGACACCGTCGTGCGCCGGTGCAGCGAGGAGGCCCGACGCCGCATGGGCCTTGGGACCGCCCGTGCTGCCGGGGGCCGGGAGGGGAGCCCCGAGGCTGCTCCTGGCCCTGCTGCCTCCCGAGGGGGGTCTCCTGCCCCCGGCCCAGAACTTCGTGCGGCTCCCGGCAGCGCCCCCAGTGACCGCGTTGGCACCCGTGGGGAGCAAGCAGAGCCCCAGGAGGACCCGCAGGAGCCTGTGCCCGGGTCCTCCGCTCCCAGCCGCAGCAGCCAGCGCTGCCTCGGGAGGCCCCGGCGAGCCCCGAAGAGGAGGGCTGGCAGCCCCGAGGACCCCTCCCAGCCCCCCAGGAAGCCACCCCGCCGTCGATGACACTGGGAGGGGGCCTCGGAGCCTGGGCAGCACACAGCCAGGCTGCCAGCGGGGGCTTGGGCCAATCCCCAAGAGATCCGGGATCCGGTCCCATTATTATGATGATTATTGTCAGCATTATTTTTTATTATTGTTTTTTCTTATTTATTGTTATTATTCAGTCAATAAAGAACATCATAAAAACTGCAGCCAAAGTGTCAGTGACACTGGCAACGACGGTGGCGTTGCTATCCCCACCTGTGCTGCTTTCTCCCGCATTTCCCGGTGCTATGCACAGCATTACCTGACGTGCCTGCTGGTTCTTCCTCTTCCTCCATCCAGAACACTCTCAAACTCGGCACAGAGCCTGCAGTGCACGACGAGCCTCGGCAGTGCCATGCTCCTGAGCTATGGGACTCAAGGGATGGGGTGCACCCACTGTGGGTCTTGTTACTGCGTGGGGCTCAGGAACACGGGCACGAGATATGGCGAGGCTCGGTCCCGCGGAGGAGCCGAATCACAAGGCTCTCGGCTTTGGTTCCCTGGCAAACAGTAGGGATGCCTTGCACCAGCATCTTCCTCAGGGGGGCTGTGCTTGGAGCAGAGCTGCTGTTCCCTGGAAACACCGCACCCTGGCGTGATCCAGTGGCTTACAGCTGCCCCGGGGAGCTCTGTGCCGCGCTAAGGCGTGGATGCTCTTTGCAATGCACAGGGAGCCAGCACCGTGGGTCAGGGACAGAGCAGGGCAAGAAATCCCGAGTCTGTTCTTGCCCTTGGTTTCCAAAACCAGTGTCTCTGGGGACAAACGAAATTCTGGGGGGCTTCTTGTGTCTGGCCGTGGAAAAGCTGCACAGTTCAGAGCCAGCAAGGAGACCAATTGGCTCTCAGGAGGCGTCTAGGTCTAATGAGGAGACAGGAAGAGAAGATAAGGATGGAAGACAGCAGGAAAAAAGGTCCTCAGCTTTATTAACAATATTAAGGGGGCTGGTAGATGTTGATGCTCCCATTAGGATCTCCTTCTCGTCACTGCTATGATTTGCCGCCATGCACTCGGCTCTTGCCCTTTCCTTTGTTACTCCTTGTTACCACAGATTATACCGCCTGCTGCTTCTAAGGATGCCAGGTCCTATTTCGGCGTTGCCTTTGCTCCCCCCAAAAAAGCCAGCTTTGGCCTGCTGCAGGCCTGTATCTCTGCTGCTGTTTCTGGCTTTGGCAAAAACTGTAGGACTATAGAATGGATTGCATGGGAAGGGACCTGTAAATGTCATCGAGTGGACCCTGAAACACAATCCGTTCTGGGAAAGGGACCACGTCCAATTATGTCTCCATTGGGTGTCTGTGGTGCAGCCACCTTTGTCAGGCAGACCGACACCCAGCGCTTGCGGCTGGAGGCAGCCATATGCTGGGATTCTCCTCTGGGTAGAAGAAGACCCCTGAGAGCAGACTGCTGCCCATGACCCACCGTGGCAGGAAGCCGGGGAGCGCAGAGGGCTGCCAGCAGTGCTGGGGTGTGGGGAGAGCCTGCGGGACTTTGTCCTGACGCCTGCAAGGAAGGCAGGAGGCGTTATCGAAAGAGCTCTCTTGCCGCATGCACCTGGGGAAGTCAGCCACAGCCACAGCAACCTCATGCTGAAGAAGAAGGAGGTGGCTGAGGCCTCGGAGATGAGCATGAAGCACTGATACCGGGCACAAACAAGAGATGGGAGGTAGGCGGACAGTGGCGTTGCAGTGATGCCAGGCACATGTGTGAACGCCCAACCAAGCGATGGACGGTGGTGCTGCCGAGCGACGGGTTCTGATGTCACCGAGGGACGAAGCGTGACATTCCAAGCGATGGAACAGGACTTCCCTGAGCAATGGATTGTGACGTCCTGTTCCTCAAGGCTTATAGGCGGGCGCCGCGTCTCACCCGTCGGCTGTGCCCGCACTCCAGCTGAGCGAGTCCGTGAGGTTGGAGTGTTGAGCGAGGCTGTTGCTGGAGCTGAGGTCGTGCTCGGGGAGTTCTTCACTGCAGCTCTCAGTGCCCGACCCCAGAGCCACTGGAGGATTTTACCCGCCCTGTCTGGTGCAGGCAGCCGGGACACCGCGCAGGAGCGCTCGCAGCAGCAGAGGTGAGCTGTGCCCGGAAACCTCACCCTGGGCAGCCGGGAGGGTTTCCCTCTTGAGGAGCCTGGATGCTTGTTCCGGCCCTCCCTGGAGCAGCGAATGACTGACTGTGGCCTCTCTTCCAGCGTGACACCCGCTGCCGCTGCTGCAGCGCCAGGGAGAGGGAGCGCCTCGACACCGCCTGCTCCCCCCAGCCCACCGCAGCCCATGGAGAGCATGGCCACGGAGCTGGAGGACCGCTGTCCAATATGCCTGGACAGCTGGGAGGAGGCCAGCTACGTCCTGCCATGCCTCCACCAGTTCTGCTACCCCTGCATCGCGCGGTGGGCTGACAGCAAGCCCGAGTGCCCCCTCTGCAAGAGGAGGGTGACGTCCATCGTGCACTCGGTGCGGGCGGACGACGACTTTGAGGAGCGTGTCCTGCCACCACCTGCAGCGGCATCGCCCGTCGTCCGCCCGACAGCAGGGGCGCCGGCACACGCAGCCGCCCAAGGCCTCCGTGGCCCTGCAGCACCCCAGCCACCAGCTGCGGGGCACCTGCGCATGGAGGCATTGGGCGGCTTCCACGTGTACGTCTGGGCATTCGTCTTCCGCGTCCACCCCGCCGTCCTGGATCCCCTGCTGCCCTGGCTGCAGCGGGAGCTGGGGCAGCTGGTGGAGGATGCCCAGGCAGTGCCGGCAGCGCAGAGCCTCGTCATCTCCAGCCTGCGCTTCTTTGGGCTGGATGAGGAGGCTCTGATCCAGCTGCTGCAGCCCTCGCTGGGCCGGCGCACGAGGAGCTTCGTCCAGCAGCTCATCGACACCGTCGTGCGCCGGTGCAGCGAGGAGGCCCGACGCTGCATGGGCCTTGGGACCGCCCGTGCTGCCGGGGGCCGGGAGGGGAGCCCCGAGGCTGCTCCTGGCCCTGCTGCCTCCCGAGGGGGGTCTCCTGCCCCCGGCCCAGAACTTCGTGCGGCTCCCGGCAGCGCCCCCAGTGACCGCGTTGGCACCCGTGGGGAGCAAGCAGAGCCCCAGGAGGACCCGCAGGAGCCTGTGCCCGGGTCCTCCGCTCCCAGCCGCAGCAGCCAGCGCTGCCTCGGGAGGCCCCGGCGAGCCCCGAAGAGGAGGGCTGGCAGCCCCGAGGACCCCTCCCAGCCCCCCAGGAAGCCACCCCGCCGTCGGTGACACTGGGAGGGGGCCTCGGAGCCTGGGCAGCACACAGCCAGGCTGCCAGCGGGGGCTTGGGCCAATCCCCAAGAGATCCGGGATCCGGTCCCATTATTATGATGATTATTGTCAGCATTATTTTTTATTATTGTTTTTTCTTATTTATTGTTATTATTCAGTCAATAAAGAACATCATAAAAACTGCAGCCAAAGTGTCAGTGTCACTGGCAACGACGGTGGCGTTGCTATCCCCACCTGTGCTGCTTTCTCCCGCATTTCCCGGTGCTATGCACAGCATTACCTGACGTGCCTGCTGGTTCTTCCTCTTCCTCCATCCAGAACACTCTCAAACTCGGCACAGAGCCTGCAGTGCACGACGAGCCTCGGCAGTGCCATGCTCCTGAGCTATGGGACTCAAGGGATGGGGCGCACCCACTGTGGGTCTTGTTACTGCGTGGGGCTCAGGAACACGGGCACGAGATATGGCGAGGCTCGGTCCCGCGGAGGAGCCGAATCACAAGGCTCTCGGCTTTGGTTCCCTGGCAAACAGTAGGGATGCCTTGCACCAGCATCTTCCTCAGGGGGGCTGTGCTTGGAGCAGAGCTGCTGTTCCCTGGAAACACCGCACCCTGGCGTGATCCAGTGGCTTACAGCTGCCCCGGGGAGCTCTGTGCCGCGCTAAGGCGTGGATGCTCTTTGCAATGCACAGGGAGCCAGCACCGTGGGTCAGGGACAGAGCAGGGCAAGAAATCCCGAGTCTGTTCTTGCCCTTGGTTTCCAAAACCAGTGTCTCTGGGGACAAACGAAATTCTGGGGGGCTTCTTGTGTCTGGCCGTGGAAAAGCTGCACAGTTCAGAGCCAGCAAGGAGACCAATTAGCTCTCAGGAGGCGTCTAGGTCTAATGATGAGACAGGAAGAGAAGATAAGGATGGAAGACAGCAGGAAAAAAGGTCCTCAGCTTTATTAACAATATTAAGGGGGCTGGTAGATGTTGATGCTCCCATTAGGATCTCCTTCTCGTCACTGCTATGATTTGCCGCCATGCACTCGGCTCTTGCCCTTTCCTTTGTTACTCCTTGTTACCACAGATTATACCGCCTGCTGCTTCTAAGGATGCCAGGTCCTATTTCGGCGTTGCCTTTGCTCCCCCCAAAAAAGCCAGCTTTGGCCTGCTGCAGGCCTGTATCTCTGCTGCTGTTTCTGGCTTTGGCAAAAACTGTAGGACTATAGAATGGATTGCATGGGAAGGGACCTGTAAATGTCATCGAGTGGACCTTGAAACACAATCCGTTCTGGGAAAGGGACCACGTCCAATTATGTCTCCATTGGGTGTCTGTGGTGCAGCCACCTTTGTCAGGCAGACCGACACCCAGCGCTTGCGGCTGGAGGCAGCCATATGCTGGGATTCTCCTCTGGGTAGAAGAAGACCCCTGAGAGCAGACTGCTGCCCATGACCCACCGTGGCAGGAAGCCGGGGAGCGCAGAGGGCTGCCAGCAGTGCTGGGGTGTGGGGAGAGCCTGCGGGACTTTGTCCTAACGCCTGCAAGGAAGGCAGGAGGCGTTATCGAAAGAGCTCTCTTGCCGCATGCACCTGGGGAAGTCAGCCACAGCCAGAGCAACCTCATGCTGAAGAAGAAGGAGGTGGCTGAGGCCTCGGAGATGAGCATGAAGCACTGATACCGGGCACAAACAAGAGATGGGAGGTAGGCGGACAGTGGCGTTGCAGTGATGCCAGGCACATGTGTGAACGCCCAACCAAGCGATGGACGGTGGTGCTGCCGAGCGACGGGTTCTGATGTCACCGAGGGACGAAGCGTGACATTCCAAGCGATGGAACAGGACTTCCCTGAGCAATGGATTGTGACGTCCTGTTCCTCAAGGCTTATAGGCGGGCGCCGCGTCTCACCCGTCGGCTGTGCCCGCACTCCAGCTGAGCGAGTCCGTGAGGTTGGAGTGTTGAGCGAGGCTGTTGCTGGAGCTGAGGTCGTGCTCGGGGAGTTCTTCACTGCAGCTCTCAGTGCCCGACCCCAGAGCCACTGGAGGATTTTACCCGCCCTGTCTGGTGCAGGCAGCCGGGACACCGCGCAGGAGCGCTCGCAGCAGCAGAGGTGAGCTGTGCCCGGAAACCTCACCCTGGGCAGCCGGGAGGGTTTCCCTCTTGAGGAGCCTGGATGCTTGTTCCGGCCCTCCCTGGAGCAGCGAATGACTGACTGTGGCCTCTCTTCCAGCGTGACACCCGCTGCCGCTGCTGCAGCGCCAGGGAGAGGGAGCGCCTCGACACCGCCTGCTCCCCCCAGCCCACCGCAGCCCATGGAGAGCATGGCCACGGAGCTGGAGGACCGCTGTCCAATATGCCTGGACAGCTGGGAGGAGGCCAGCTACGTCCTGCCATGCCTCCACCAGTTCTGCTACCCCTGCATCGCGCGGTGGGCTGACAGCAAGCCCGAGTGCCCCCTCTGCAAGAGGAGGGTGACGTCCATCGTGCACTCGGTGCGGGCGGACGACGACTTTGAGGAGCGTGTCCTGCCACCACCTGCAGCGGCATCGCCCGTCGTCCGCCCGACAGCAGGGGCGCCGGCACACGCAGCCGCCCAAGGCCTCCGTGGCCCTGCAGCACCCCAGCCACCAGCTGCGGGGCACCTGCGCATGGAGGCATTGGGCGGCTTCCACGTGTACGTCTGGGCATTCGTCTTCCGCGTCCACCCCGCCGTCCTGGATCCCCTGCTGCCCTGGCTGCAGCGGGAGCTGGGGCAGCTGGTGGAGGATGCCCAGGCAGTGCCGGCAGCGCAGAGCCTCGTCATCTCCAGCCTGCGCTTCTTTGGGCTGGATGAGGAGGCTCTGATCCAGCTGCTGCAGCCCTCGCTGGGCCGGCGCACGAGGAGCTTCGTCCAGCAGCTCATCGACACCGTCGTGCGCCGGTGCAGCGAGGAGGCCCGACGCCGCATGGGCCTTGGGACCGCCCGTGCTGCCGGGGGCCGGGAGGGGAGCCCCGAGGCTGCTCCTGGCCCTGCTGCCTCCCGAGGGGGGTCTCCTGCCCCCGGCCCAGAACTTCGTGCGGCTCCCGGCAGCGCCCCCAGTGACCGCGTTGGCACCCGTGGGGAGCAAGCAGAGCCCCAGGAGGACCCGCAGGAGCCTGTGCCCGGGTCCTCCGCTCCCAGCCGCAGCAGCCAGCGCTGCCTCGGGAGGCCCCGGCGAGCCCCGAAGAGGAGGGCTGGCAGCCCCGAGGACCCCTCCCAGCCCCCCAGGAAGCCACCCCGCCGTCGGTGACACTGGGAGGGGGCCTCGGAGCCTGGGCAGCACACAGCCAGGCTGCCAGCGGGGGCTTGGGCCAATCCCCAAGAGATCCGGGATCCGGTCCCATTATTATGATGATTATTGTCAGCATTATTTTTTATTATTGTTTTTTCTTATTTATTGTTATTATTCAGTCAATAAAGAACATCATAAAAACTGCAGCCAAAGTGTCAGTGTCACTGGCAACGACGGTGGCGTTGCTATCCCCACCTGTGCTGCTTTCTCCCGCATTTCCCGGTGCTATGCACAGCATTACCTGACGTGCCTGCTGGTTCTTCCTCTTCCTCCATCCAGAACACTCTCAAACTCGGCACAGAGCCTGCAGTGCACGACGAGCCTCGGCAGTGCCATGCTCCTGAGCTATGGGACTCAAGGGATGGGGCGCACCCACTGTGGGTCTTGTTACTGCGTGGGGCTCAGGAACACGGGCACGAGATATGGCGAGGCTCGGTCCCGCGGAGGAGCCGAATCACAAGGCTCTCGGCTTTGGTTCCCTGGCAAACAGTAGGGATGCCTTGCACCAGCATCTTCCTCAGGGGGGCTGTGCTTGGAGCAGAGCTGCTGTTCCCTGGAAACACCGCACCCTGGCGTGATCCAGTGGCTTACAGCTGCCCCGGGGAGCTCTGTGCCGCGCTAAGGCGTGGATGCTCTTTGCAATGCACAGGGAGCCAGCACCGTGGGTCAGGGACAGAGCAGGGCAAGAAATCCCGAGTCTGTTCTTGCCCTTGGTTTCCAAAACCAGTGTCTCTGGGGACAAACGAAATTCTGGGGGGCTTCTTGTGTCTGGCCGTGGAAAAGCTGCACAGTTCAGAGCCAGCAAGGAGACCAATTAGCTCTCAGGAGGCGTCTAGGTCTAATGATGAGACAGGAAGAGAAGATAAGGATGGAAGACAGCAGGAAAAAAGGTCCTCAGCTTTATTAACAATATTAAGGGGGCTGGTAGATGTTGATGCTCCCATTAGGATCTCCTTCTCGTCACTGCTATGATTTGCCGCCATGCACTCGGCTCTTGCCCTTTCCTTTGTTACTCCTTGTTACCACAGATTATACCGCCTGCTGCTTCTAAGGATGCCAGGTCCTATTTCGGCGTTGCCTTTGCTCCCCCCAAAAAAGCCAGCTTTGGCCTGCTGCAGGCCTGTATCTCTGCTGCTGTTTCTGGCTTTGGCAAAAACTGTAGGACTATAGAATGGATTGCATGGGAAGGGACCTGTAAATGTCATCGAGTGGACCCTGAAACACAATCCGTTCTGGGAAAGGGACCACGTCCAATTATGTCTCCATTGGGTGTCTGTGGTGCAGCCACCTTTGTCAGGCAGACCGACACCCAGCGCTTGCGGCTGGAGGCAGCCATATGCTGGGATTCTCCTCTGGGTAGAAGAAGACCCCTGAGAGCAGACTGCTGCCCATGACCCACCGTGGCAGGAAGCCGGGGAGCGCAGAGGGCTGCCAGCAGTGCTGGGGTGTGGGGAGAGCCTGCGGGACTTTGTCCTGACGCCTGCAAGGAAGGCAGGAGGCGTTATCGAAAGAGCTCTCTTGCCGCATGCACCTGGGGAAGTCAGCCACAGCCAGAGCAACCTCATGCTGAAGAAGAAGGAGGTGGCTGAGGCCTCGGAGATGAGCATGAAGCACTGATACCGGGCACAAACAAGAGATGGGAGGTAGGCGGACAGTGGCGTTGCAGTGATGCCAGGCACATGTGTGAACGCCCAACCAAGCGATGGACGGTGGTGCTGCCGAGCGACGGGTTCTGATGTCACCGAGGGACGAAGCGTGACATTCCAAGCGATGGAACAGGACTTCCCTGAGCAATGGATTGTGACGTCCTGTTCCTCAAGGCTTATAGGCGGGCGCCGCGTCTCACCCGTCGGCTGTGCCCGCACTCCAGCTGAGCGAGTCCGTGAGGTTGGAGTGTTGAGCGAGGCTGTTGCTGGAGCTGAGGTCGTGCTCGGGGAGTTCTTCACTGCAGCTCTCAGTGCCCGACCCCAGAGCCACTGGAGGATTTTACCCGCCCTGTCTGGTGCAGGCAGCCGGGACACCGCGCAGGAGCGCTCGCAGCAGCAGAGGTGAGCTGTGCCCGGAAACCTCACCCTGGGCAGCCGGGAGGGTTTCCCTCTTGAGGAGCCTGGATGCTTGTTCCGGCCCTCCCTGGAGCAGCGAATGACTGACTGTGGCCTCTCTTCCAGCGTGACACCCGCTGCCGCTGCTGCAGCGCCAGGGAGAGGGAGCGCCTCGACACCGCCTGCTCCCCCCAGCCCACCGCAGCCCATGGAGAGCATGGCCACGGAGCTGGAGGACCGCTGTCCAATATGCCTGGACAGCTGGGAGGAGGCCAGCTACGTCCTGCCATGCCTCCACCAGTTCTGCTACCCCTGCATCGCGCGGTGGGCTGACAGCAAGCCCGAGTGCCCCCTCTGCAAGAGGAGGGTGACGTCCATCGTGCACTCGGTGCGGGCGGACGACGACTTTGAGGAGCGTGTCCTGCCACCACCTGCAGCGGCATCGCCCGTCGTCCGCCCGACAGCAGGGGCGCCGGCACACGCAGCCGCCCAAGGCCTCCGTGGCCCTGCAGCACCCCAGCCACCAGCTGCGGGGCACCTGCGCATGGAGGCATTGGGCGGCTTCCACGTGTACGTCTGGGCATTCGTCTTCCGCGTCCACCCCGCCGTCCTGGATCCCCTGCTGCCCTGGCTGCAGCGGGAGCTGGGGCAGCTGGTGGAGGATGCCCAGGCAGTGCCGGCAGCGCAGAGCCTCGTCATCTCCAGCCTGCGCTTCTTTGGGCTGGATGAGGAGGCTCTGATCCAGCTGCTGCAGCCCTCGCTGGGCCGGCGCACGAGGAGCTTCGTCCAGCAGCTCATCGACACCGTCGTGCGCCGGTGCAGCGAGGAGGCCCGACGCCGCATGGGCCTTGGGACCGCCCGTGCTGCCGGGGGCCGGGAGGGGAGCCCCGAGGCTGCTCCTGGCCCTGCTGCCTCCCGAGGGGGGTCTCCTGCCCCCGGCCCAGAACTTCGTGCGGCTCCCGGCAGCGCCCCCAGTGACCGCGTTGGCACCCGTGGGGAGCAAGCAGAGCCCCAGGAGGACCCGCAGGAGCCTGTGCCCGGGTCCTCCGCTCCCAGCCGCAGCAGCCAGCGCTGCCTCGGGAGGCCCCGGCGAGCCCCGAAGAGGAGGGCTGGCAGCCCCGAGGACCCCTCCCAGCCCCCCAGGAAGCCACCCCGCCGTCGGTGACACTGGGAGGGGGCCTCGGAGCCTGGGCAGCACACAGCCAGGCTGCCAGCGGGGGCTTGGGCCAATCCCCAAGAGATCCGGGATCCGGTCCCATTATTATGATGATTATTGTCAGCATTATTTTTTATTATTGTTTTTTCTTATTTATTGTTATTATTCAGTCAATAAAGAACATCATAAAAACTGCAGCCAAAGTGTCAGTGTCACTGGCAACGACGGTGGCGTTGCTATCCCCACCTGTGCTGCTTTCTCCCGCATTTCCCGGTGCTATGCACAGCATTACCTGACGTGCCTGCTGGTTCTTCCTCTTCCTCCATCCAGAACACTCTCAAACTCGGCACAGAGCCTGCAGTGCACGACGAGCCTCGGCAGTGCCATGCTCCTGAGCTATGGGACTCAAGGGATGGGGTGCACCCACTGTGGGTCTTGTTACTGCGTGGGGCTCAGGAACACGGGCACGAGATATGGCGAGGCTCGGTCCCGCGGAGGAGCCGAATCACAAGGCTCTCGGCTTTGGTTCCCTGGCAAACAGTAGGGATGCCTTGCACCAGCATCTTCCTCAGGGGGGCTGTGCTTGGAGCAGAGCTGCTGTTCCCTGGAAACACCGCACCCTGGCGTGATCCAGTGGCTTACAGCTGCCCCGGGGAGCTCTGTGCCGCGCTAAGGCGTGGATGCTCTTTGCAATGCACAGGGAGCCAGCACCGTGGGTCAGGGACAGAGCAGGGCAAGAAATCCCGAGTCTGTTCTTGCCCTTGGTTTCCAAAACCAGTGTCTCTGGGGACAAACGAAATTCTGGGGGGCTTCTTGTGTCTGGCCGTGGAAAAGCTGCACAGTTCAGAGCCAGCAAGGAGACCAATTAGCTCTCAGGAGGCGTCTAGGTCTAATGATGAGACAGGAAGAGAAGATAAGGATGGAAGACAGCAGGAAAAAAGGTCCTCAGCTTTATTAACAATATTAAGGGGGCTGGTAGATGTTGATGCTCCCATTAGGATCTCCTTCTCGTCACTGCTATGATTTGCCGCCATGCACTCGGCTCTTGCCCTTTCCTTTGTTACTCCTTGTTACCACAGATTATACCGCCTGCTGCTTCTAAGGATGCCAGGTCCTATTTCGGCGTTGCCTTTGCTCCCCCCAAAAAAGCCAGCTTTGGCCTGCTGCAGGCCTGTATCTCTGCTGCTGTTTCTGGCTTTGGCAAAAACTGTAGGACTATAGAATGGATTGCATGGGAAGGGACCTGTAAATGTCATCGAGTGGACCTTGAAACACAATCCGTTCTGGGAAAGGGACCACGTCCAATTATGTCTCCATTGGGTGTCTGTGGTGCAGCCACCTTTGTCAGGCAGACCGACACCCAGCGCTTGCGGCTGGAGGCAGCCATATGCTGGGATTCTCCTCTGGGTAGAAGAAGACCCCTGAGAGCAGACTGCTGCCCATGACCCACCGTGGCAGGAAGCCGGGGAGCGCAGAGGGCTGCCAGCAGTGCTGGGGTGTGGGGAGAGCCTGCGGGACTTTGTCCTGACGCCTGCAAGGAAGGCAGGAGGTGTTATCGAAAGAGCTCTCTTGCCGCATGCACCTGGGGAAGTCAGCCACAGCCAGAGCAACCTCATGCTGAAGAAGAAGGAGGTGGCTGAGGCCTCGGAGATGAGCATGAAGCACTGATACCGGGCACAAACAAGAGATGGGAGGTAGGCGGACAGTGGCGTTGCAGTGATGCCAGGCACATGTGTGAACGCCCAACCAAGCGATGGACGGTGGTGCTGCCGAGCGACGGGTTCTGATGTCACCGAGGGACGAAGCGTGACATTCCAAGCGATGGAACAGGACTTCCCTGAGCAATGGATTGTGACGTCCTGTTCCTCAAGGCTTATAGGCGGGCGCCGCGTCTCACCCGTCGGCTGTGCCCGCACTCCAGCTGAGCGAGTCCGTGAGGTTGGAGTGTTGAGCGAGGCTGTTGCTGGAGCTGAGGTCGTGCTCGGGGAGTTCTTCACTGCAGCTCTCAGTGCCCGACCCCAGAGCCACTGGAGGATTTTACCCGCCCTGTCTGGTGCAGGCAGCCGGGACACCGCGCAGGAGCGCTCGCAGCAGCAGAGGTGAGCTGTGCCCGGAAACCTCACCCTGGGCAGCCGGGAGGGTTTCCCTCTTGAGGAGCCTGGATGCTTGTTCCGGCCCTCCCTGGAGCAGCGAATGACTGACTGTGGCCTCTCTTCCAGCGTGACACCCGCTGCCGCTGCTGCAGCGCCAGGGAGAGGGAGCGCCTCGACACCGCCTGCTCCCCCCAGCCCACCGCAGCCCATGGAGAGCATGGCCACGGAGCTGGAGGACCGCTGTCCAATATGCCTGGACAGCTGGGAGGAGGCCAGCTACGTCCTGCCATGCCTCCACCAGTTCTGCTACCCCTGCATCGCGCGGTGGGCTGACAGCAAGCCCGAGTGCCCCCTCTGCAAGAGGAGGGTGACGTCCATCGTGCACTCGGTGCGGGCGGACGACGACTTTGAGGAGCGTGTCCTGCCACCACCTGCAGCGGCATCGCCCGTCGTCCGCCCGACAGCAGGGGCGCCGGCACACGCAGCCGCCCAAGGCCTCCGTGGCCCTGCAGCACCCCAGCCACCAGCTGCGGGGCACCTGCGCATGGAGGCATTGGGCGGCTTCCACGTGTACGTCTGGGCATTCGTCTTCCGCGTCCACCCCGCCGTCCTGGATCCCCTGCTGCCCTGGCTGCAGCGGGAGCTGGGGCAGCTGGTGGAGGATGCCCAGGCAGTGCCGGCAGCGCAGAGCCTCGTCATCTCCAGCCTGCGCTTCTTTGGGCTGGATGAGGAGGCTCTGATCCAGCTGCTGCAGCCCTCGCTGGGCCGGCGCACGAGGAGCTTCGTCCAGCAGCTCATCGACACCGTCGTGCGCCGGTGCAGCGAGGAGGCCCGACGCCGCATGGGCCTTGGGACCGCCCGTGCTGCCGGGGGCCGGGAGGGGAGCCCCGAGGCTGCTCCTGGCCCTGCTGCCTCCCGAGGGGGGTCTCCTGCCCCCGGCCCAGAACTTCGTGCGGCTCCCGGCAGCGCCCCCAGTGACCGCGTTGGCACCCGTGGGGAGCAAGCAGAGCCCCAGGAGGACCCGCAGGAGCCTGTGCCCGGGTCCTCCGCTCCCAGCCGCAGCAGCCAGCGCTGCCTCGGGAGGCCCCGGCGAGCCCCGAAGAGGAGGGCTGGCAGCCCCGAGGACCCCTCCCAGCCCCCCAGGAAGCCACCCCGCCGTCGGTGACACTGGGAGGGGGCCTCGGAGCCTGGGCAGCACACAGCCAGGCTGCCAGCGGGGGCTTGGGCCAATCCCCAAGAGATCCGGGATCCGGTCCCATTATTATGATGATTATTGTCAGCATTATTTTTTATTATTGTTTTTTCTTATTTATTGTTATTATTCAGTCAATAAAGAACATCATAAAAACTGCAGCCAAAGTGTCAGTGTCACTGGCAACGACGGTGGCGTTGCTATCCCCACCTGTGCTGCTTTCTCCCGCATTTCCCGGTGCTATGCACAGCATTACCTGACGTGCCTGCTGGTTCTTCCTCTTCCTCCATCCAGAACACTCTCAAACTCGGCACAGAGCCTGCAGTGCACGACGAGCCTCGGCAGTGCCATGCTCCTGAGCTATGGGACTCAAGGGATGGGGTGCACCCACTGTGGGTCTTGTTACTGCGTGGGGCTCAGGAACACGGGCACGAGATATGGCGAGGCTCGGTCCCGCGGAGGAGCCGAATCACAAGGCTCTCGGCTTTGGTTCCCTGGCAAACAGTAGGGATGCCTTGCACCAGCATCTTCCTCAGGGGGGCTGTGCTTGGAGCAGAGCTGCTGTTCCCTGGAAACACCGCACCCTGGCGTGATCCAGTGGCTTACAGCTGCCCCGGGGAGCTCTGTGCCGCGCTAAGGCGTGGATGCTCTTTGCAATGCACAGGGAGCCAGCACCGTGGGTCAGGGACAGAGCAGGGCAAGAAATCCCGAGTCTGTTCTTGCCCTTGGTTTCCAAAACCAGTGTCTCTGGGGACAAACGAAATTCTGGGGGGCTTCTTGTGTCTGGCCGTGGAAAAGCTGCACAGTTCAGAGCCAGCAAGGAGACCAATTAGCTCTCAGGAGGCGTCTAGGTCTAATGATGAGACAGGAAGAGAAGATAAGGATGGAAGACAGCAGGAAAAAAGGTCCTCAGCTTTATTAACAATATTAAGGGGGCTGGTAGATGTTGATGCTCCCATTAGGATCTCCTTCTCGTCACTGCTATGATTTGCCGCCATGCACTCGGCTCTTGCCCTTTCCTTTGTTACTCCTTGTTACCACAGATTATACCGCCTGCTGCTTCTAAGGATGCCAGGTCCTATTTCGGCGTTGCCTTTGCTCCCCCCAAAAAAGCCAGCTTTGGCCTGCTGCAGGCCTGTATCTCTGCTGCTGTTTCTGGCTTTGGCAAAAACTGTAGGACTATAGAATGGATTGCATGGGAAGGGACCTGTAAATGTCATCGAGTGGACCCTGAAACACAATCCGTTCTGGGAAAGGGACCACGTCCAATTATGTCTCCATTGGGTGTCTGTGGTGCAGCCACCTTTGTCAGGCAGACCGACACCCAGCGCTTGCGGCTGGAGGCAGCCATATGCTGGGATTCTCCTCTGGGTAGAAGAAGACCCCTGAGAGCAGACTGCTGCCCATGACCCACCGTGGCAGGAAGCCGGGGAGCGCAGAGGGCTGCCAGCAGTGCTGGGGTGTGGGGAGAGCCTGCGGGACTTTGTCCTGACGCCTGCAAGGAAGGCAGGAGGTGTTATCGAAAGAGCTCTCTTGCCGCATGCACCTGGGGAAGTCAGCCACAGCCAGAGCAACCTCATGCTGAAGAAGAAGGAGGTGGCTGAGGCCTCGGAGATGAGCATGAAGCACTGATACCGGGCACAAACAAGAGATGGGAGGTAGGCGGACAGTGGCGTTGCAGTGATGCCAGGCACATGTGTGAACGCCCAACCAAGCGATGGACGGTGGTGCTGCCGAGCGACGGGTTCTGATGTCACCGAGGGACGAAGCGTGACATTCCAAGCGATGGAACAGGACTTCCCTGAGCAATGGATTGTGACGTCCTGTTCCTCAAGGCTTATAGGCGGGCGCCGCGTCTCACCCGTCGGCTGTGCCCGCACTCCAGCTGAGCGAGTCCGTGAGGTTGGAGTGTTGAGCGAGGCTGTTGCTGGAGCTGAGGTCGTGCTCGGGGAGTTCTTCACTGCAGCTCTCAGTGCCCGACCCCAGAGCCACTGGAGGATTTTACCCGCCCTGTCTGGTGCAGGCAGCCGGGACACCGCGCAGGAGCGCTCGCAGCAGCAGAGGTGAGCTGTGCCCGGAAACCTCACCCTGGGCAGCCGGGAGGGTTTCCCTCTTGAGGAGCCTGGATGCTTGTTCCGGCCCTCCCTGGAGCAGCGAATGACTGACTGTGGCCTCTCTTCCAGCGTGACACCCGCTGCCGCTGCTGCAGCGCCAGGGAGAGGGAGCGCCTCGACACCGCCTGCTCCCCCCAGCCCACCGCAGCCCATGGAGAGCATGGCCACGGAGCTGGAGGACCGCTGTCCAATATGCCTGGACAGCTGGGAGGAGGCCAGCTACGTCCTGCCATGCCTCCACCAGTTCTGCTACCCCTGCATCGCGCGGTGGGCTGACAGCAAGCCCGAGTGCCCCCTCTGCAAGAGGAGGGTGACGTCCATCGTGCACTCGGTGCGGGCGGACGACGACTTTGAGGAGCGTGTCCTGCCACCACCTGCAGCGGCATCGCCCGTCGTCCGCCCGACAGCAGGGGCGCCGGCACACGCAGCCGCCCAAGGCCTCCGTGGCCCTGCAGCACCCCAGCCACCAGCTGCGGGGCACCTGCGCATGGAGGCATTGGGCGGCTTCCACGTGTACGTCTGGGCATTCGTCTTCCGCGTCCACCCCGCCGTCCTGGATCCCCTGCTGCCCTGGCTGCAGCGGGAGCTGGGGCAGCTGGTGGAGGATGCCCAGGCAGTGCCGGCAGCGCAGAGCCTCGTCATCTCCAGCCTGCGCTTCTTTGGGCTGGATGAGGAGGCTCTGATCCAGCTGCTGCAGCCCTCGCTGGGCCGGCGCACGAGGAGCTTCGTCCAGCAGCTCATCGACACCGTCGTGCGCCGGTGCAGCGAGGAGGCCCGACGCCGCATGGGCCTTGGGACCGCCCGTGCTGCCGGGGGCCGGGAGGGGAGCCCCGAGGCTGCTCCTGGCCCTGCTGCCTCCCGAGGGGGGTCTCCTGCCCCCGGCCCAGAACTTCGTGCGGCTCCCGGCAGCGCCCCCAGTGACCGCGTTGGCACCCGTGGGGAGCAAGCAGAGCCCCAGGAGGACCCGCAGGAGCCTGTGCCCGGGTCCTCCGCTCCCAGCCGCAGCAGCCAGCGCTGCCTCGGGAGGCCCCGGCGAGCCCCGAAGAGGAGGGCTGGCAGCCCCGAGGACCCCTCCCAGCCCCCCAGGAAGCCACCCCGCCGTCGGTGACACTGGGAGGGGGCCTCGGAGCCTGGGCAGCACACAGCCAGGCTGCCAGCGGGGGCTTGGGCCAATCCCCAAGAGATCCGGGATCCGGTCCCATTATTATGATGATTATTGTCAGCATTATTTTTTATTATTGTTTTTTCTTATTTATTGTTATTATTCAGTCAATAAAGAACATCATAAAAACTGCAGCCAAAGTGTCAGTGTCACTGGCAACGACGGTGGCGTTGCTATCCCCACCTGTGCTGCTTTCTCCCGCATTTCCCGGTGCTATGCACAGCATTACCTGACGTGCCTGCTGGTTCTTCCTCTTCCTCCATCCAGAACACTCTCAAACTCGGCACAGAGCCTGCAGTGCACGACGAGCCTCGGCAGTGCCATGCTCCTGAGCTATGGGACTCAAGGGATGGGGTGCACCCACTGTGGGTCTTGTTACTGCGTGGGGCTCAGGAACACGGGCACGAGATATGGCGAGGCTCGGTCCCGCGGAGGAGCCGAATCACAAGGCTCTCGGCTTTGGTTCCCTGGCAAACAGTAGGGATGCCTTGCACCAGCATCTTCCTCAGGGGTGCTGTGCTTGGAGCAGAGCTGCTGTTCCCTGGAAACACCGCACCCTGGCGTGATCCAGTGGCTTACAGCTGCCCCGGGGAGCTCTGTGCCGCGCTAAGGCGTGGATGCTCTTTGCAATGCACAGGGAGCCAGCACCGTGGGTCAGGGACAGAGCAGGGCAAGAAATCCCGAGTCTGTTCTTGCCCTTGGTTTCCAAAACCAGTGTCTCTGGGGACAAACGAAATTCTGGGGGGCTTCTTGTGTCTGGCCGTGGAAAAGCTGCACAGTTCAGAGCCAGCAAGGAGACCAATTAGCTCTCAGGAGGCGTCTAGGTCTAATGATGAGACAGGAAGAGAAGATAAGGATGGAAGACAGCAGGAAAAAAGGTCCTCAGCTTTATTAACAATATTAAGGGGGCTGGTAGATGTTGATGCTCCCATTAGGATCTCCTTCTCGTCACTGCTATGATTTGCCGCCATGCACTCGGCTCTTGCCCTTTCCTTTGTTACTCCTTGTTACCACAGATTATACCGCCTGCTGCTTCTAAGGATGCCAGGTCCTATTTCGGCGTTGCCTTTGCTCCCCCCAAAAAAGCCAGCTTTGGCCTGCTGCAGGCCTGTATCTCTGCTGCTGTTTCTGGCTTTGGCAAAAACTGTAGGACTATAGAATGGATTGCATGGGAAGGGACCTGTAAATGTCATCGAGTGGACCCTGAAACACAATCCGTTCTGGGAAAGGGACCACGTCCAATTATGTCTCCATTGGGTGTCTGTGGTGCAGCCACCTTTGTCAGGCAGACCGACACCCAGCGCTTGCGGCTGGAGGCAGCCATATGCTGGGATTCTCCTCTGGGTAGAAGAAGACCCCTGAGAGCAGACTGCTGCCCATGACCCACCGTGGCAGGAAGCCGGGGAGCGCAGAGGGCTGCCAGCAGTGCTGGGGTGTGGGGAGAGCCTGCGGGACTTTGTCCTGACGCCTGCAAGGAAGGCAGGAGGCGTTATCGAAAGAGCTCTCTTGCCGCATGCACCTGGGGAAGTCAGCCACAGCCACAGCAACCTCATGCTGAAGAAGAAGGAGGTGGCTGAGGCCTCGGAGATGAGCATGAAGCACTGATACCGGGCACAAACAAGAGATGGGAGGTAGGCGGACAGTGGCGTTGCAGTGATGCCAGGCACATGTGTGAACGCCCAACCAAGCGATGGACGGTGGTGCTGCCGAGCGACGGGTTCTGATGTCACCGAGGGACGAAGCGTGACATTCCAAGCGATGGAACAGGACTTCCCTGAGCAATGGATTGTGACGTCCTGTTCCTCAAGGCTTATAGGCGGGCGCCGCGTCTCACCCGTCGGCTGTGCCCGCACTCCAGCTGAGCGAGTCCGTGAGGTTGGAGTGTTGAGCGAGGCTGTTGCTGGAGCTGAGGTCGTGCTCGGGGAGTTCTTCACTGCAGCTCTCAGTGCCCGACCCCAGAGCCACTGGAGGATTTTACCCGCCCTGTCTGGTGCAGGCAGCCGGGACACCGCGCAGGAGCGCTCGCAGCAGCAGAGGTGAGCTGTGCCCGGAAACCTCACCCTGGGCAGCCGGGAGGGTTTCCCTCTTGAGGAGCCTGGATGCTTGTTCCGGCCCTCCCTGGAGCAGCGAATGACTGACTGTGGCCTCTCTTCCAGCGTGACACCCGCTGCCGCTGCTGCAGCGCCAGGGAGAGGGAGCGCCTCGACACCGCCTGCTCCCCCCAGCCCACCGCAGCCCATGGAGAGCATGGCCACGGAGCTGGAGGACCGCTGTCCAATATGCCTGGACAGCTGGGAGGAGGCCAGCTACGTCCTGCCATGCCTCCACCAGTTCTGCTACCCCTGCATCGCGCGGTGGGCTGACAGCAAGCCCGAGTGCCCCCTCTGCAAGAGGAGGGTGACGTCCATCGTGCACTCGGTGCGGGCGGACGACGACTTTGAGGAGCGTGTCCTGCCACCACCTGCAGCGGCATCGCCCGTCGTCCGCCCGACAGCAGGGGCGCCGGCACACGCAGCCGCCCAAGGCCTCCGTGGCCCTGCAGCACCCCAGCCACCAGCTGCGGGGCACCTGCGCATGGAGGCATTGGGCGGCTTCCACGTGTACGTCTGGGCATTCGTCTTCCGCGTCCACCCCGCCGTCCTGGATCCCCTGCTGCCCTGGCTGCAGCGGGAGCTGGGGCAGCTGGTGGAGGATGCCCAGGCAGTGCCGGCAGCGCAGAGCCTCGTCATCTCCAGCCTGCGCTTCTTTGGGCTGGATGAGGAGGCTCTGATCCAGCTGCTGCAGCCCTCGCTGGGCCGGCGCACGAGGAGCTTCGTCCAGCAGCTCATCGACACCGTCGTGCGCCGGTGCAGCGAGGAGGCCCGACGCCGCATGGGCCTTGGGACCGCCCGTGCTGCCGGGGGCCGGGAGGGGAGCCCCGAGGCTGCTCCTGGCCCTGCTGCCTCCCGAGGGGGGTCTCCTGCCCCCGGCCCAGAACTTCGTGCGGCTCCCGGCAGCGCCCCCAGTGACCGCGTTGGCACCCGTGGGGAGCAAGCAGAGCCCCAGGAGGACCCGCAGGAGCCTGTGCCCGGGTCCTCCGCTCCCAGCCGCAGCAGCCAGCGCTGCCTCGGGAGGCCCCGGCGAGCCCCGAAGAGGAGGGCTGGCAGCCCCGAGGACCCCTCCCAGCCCCCCAGGAAGCCACCCCGCCGTCGGTGACACTGGGAGGGGGCCTCGGAGCCTGGGCAGCACACAGCCAGGCTGCCAGCGGGGGCTTGGGCCAATCCCCAAGAGATCCGGGATCCGGTCCCATTATTATGATGATTATTGTCAGCATTATTTTTTATTATTGTTTTTTCTTATTTATTGTTATTATTCAGTCAATAAAGAACATCATAAAAACTGCAGCCAAAGTGTCAGTGTCACTGGCAACGACGGTGGCGTTGCTATCCCCACCTGTGCTGCTTTCTCCCGCATTTCCCGGTGCTATGCACAGCATTACCTGACGTGCCTGCTGGTTCTTCCTCTTCCTCCATCCAGAACACTCTCAAACTCGGCACAGAGCCTGCAGTGCACGACGAGCCTCGGCAGTGCCATGCTCCTGAGCTATGGGACTCAAGGGATGGGGTGCACCCACTGTGGGTCTTGTTACTGCGTGGGGCTCAGGAACACGGGCACGAGATATGGCGAGGCTCGGTCCCGCGGAGGAGCCGAATCACAAGGCTCTCGGCTTTGGTTCCCTGGCAAACAGTAGGGATGCCTTGCACCAGCATCTTCCTCAGGGGTGCTGTGCTTGGAGCAGAGCTGCTGTTCCCTGGAAACACCGCACCCTGGCGTGATCCAGTGGCTTACAGCTGCCCCGGGGAGCTCTGTGCCGCGCTAAGGCGTGGATGCTCTTTGCAATGCACAGGGAGCCAGCACCGTGGGTCAGGGACAGAGCAGGGCAAGAAATCCCGAGTCTGTTCTTGCCCTTGGTTTCCAAAACCAGTGTCTCTGGGGACAAACGAAATTCTGGGGGGCTTCTTGTGTCTGGCCGTGGAAAAGCTGCACAGTTCAGAGCCAGCAAGGAGACCAATTAGCTCTCAGGAGGCGTCTAGGTCTAATGATGAGACAGGAAGAGAAGATAAGGATGGAAGACAGCAGGAAAAAAGGTCCTCAGCTTTATTAACAATATTAAGGGGGCTGGTAGATGTTGATGCTCCCATTAGGATCTCCTTCTCGTCACTGCTATGATTTGCCGCCATGCACTCGGCTCTTGCCCTTTCCTTTGTTACTCCTTGTTACCACAGATTATACCGCCTGCTGCTTCTAAGGATGCCAGGTCCTATTTCGGCGTTGCCTTTGCTCCCCCCAAAAAAGCCAGCTTTGGCCTGCTGCAGGCCTGTATCTCTGCTGCTGTTTCCTGACATGCCTGCTGGTTCTTCCACCTGCTCAGGTGTGCCAGCAGTGACGGCAGTGAAGTCTCGTCTTGTTATTATTACTTCTTCCTTATATTCAGGACCAAGCCAGTAGCTTGCCAGTTTCTGTTCTCTTATTCAGCTTTGATCTTTTTTGCATTTTTTTAATTGCATTTAAATTAACTGCTACAACTTACTGTTGTCAGATTCGAGTCACATAGGCGTCGTGATTTGTCTATTTTATGTAGAAGAGTTTCTTAGGCAATGCATGAATGAACTGAGACCTCTTACCAAAGTGCTCATTTAGGTATTCAAATGGTGGAACCTTAATCAAACATTTAAATTATATTAGAGTCAATGGGCCATAGTATATCTTGTGATTCTCCTGTAACTGGTGACAACTCTGCCCCCAACTGAGTCAAGGAGTATAATAGTGAACTACTCTGTTTTAGTATTTTGGAAGGGAAGAGATGTCAGATGTTCAGCTACTCCTTAATAGGAGAAATGTGTTGTTGTTAACAGCTTTTCACTGGTTATCCATACAAGTGCAACATTATTTGGGTTTTCTGAAATTGGGCGAGCAGCATTAACATTCAGTTAGAGTAGTGGAAATAGTTTAAATATGCATACCAGAATACAGGAAAACAATCAGAAACACAAAACAGCTGATGAAAATTGAGAAAGGGGAAATTATTTGAAGTCATGAACACAAAATATTTGAAATCAGAATATCAGGTGATATTCTGTTCTTTCCAACTTTGTTATTTTTGGTAGAATTTTGTTTACATATTCCTTAGGTATTTTTACATTTGATTTGGGAGATGAATGAGAAAAATATGGTTGCTTGTAACAGTGATAAAGACAGATTTAATTTCAAACTTTTGTTTTCCTTTACTATATGATAGTCTGTGTGTATTTTTATTTATGCTTCTCTATTTTCATAGCGATCAAAGCAATAAAGCCAATCTAAAACTGTGTATGTGCAACCTCAGCATATTACAAACTTTATCATCTGAATCCATGCAGTTAGAGATCAGCAAGCTATGCATGGTACAGCATCCACAGCAAGTGGCCTTCCACGTGTTGTTTCATTTTCACGCTGCCTTAATTAGTGCATCATATTCTAGGTGTGAAATAGTATGTCTGTACAGATTGTATACCGTCCAGAAAACAGTACACTGTTTTTGATACACATTTGTATTACTGACACAAATGAGCCTGCATATACTGCTTTTCCTACAATTTTACAAATTAGTGCCTTCTACAAAGCTGTAAGATCTTACACAAAACACAGCTGTTTAGATGCTCCAGGTTAGTGCTGAAATTCTTAAGCCATTACACACAGCCTCTAACTTGGAGCCAAGTGTCCCTTTCTGAGTACTCTTACAGACATCCTTCAACTTTACCCTTCTGTACTGGACTTAACCCAGCCAGTCTACAATAGCCTGGAGGAAAGAAAGTAATCACCAAATCACTGTCCAGTTGGCAGGATGGGATCTTTGGTTGCTATTAGATCACCATGCTTTGTATATACAAGCATTTTACAGGAAGATGAAGGGAGAAAAATAACAGAGCGGAGAGGGAGAGAGAAACAAAGCAAAACTCAAATCGGGGTTCCCACCTGGCTGCAATAATCTACATTTCCAAAAGATCAACAAATGAAGAAAAAAACTGATAGTGCTCTCAGCTTGTATGTTGTTTTTAGCAACAATAAGCAGCAATATGGGATAAAGCCCATGCAGCTTGCACATTGAGTCACATTTGTCACCTCTAAAGGTCTGACCTGTCTTCAGAATTCAAAGTGTAATTGGTCACTGGAGTCCTGTCATCTGCTTAGGTACAGTTGCAACTGAATTTTTGTTTTTATTTATATGTCTGGTTTTGTATTTCTGTGATGTCTGTCAACTGTTCTTGGTTCTCTCTTTTGTGGATTCTTCTATATGGCACCACTGAAGGCTTCTCAGAAGTGACACTATTACCTTCTACAGAGAACATTTTCAATGAAACAATGTCTAACCTTGATGCTGATTATTCTTCCACTGTGAGATATGGGAGGCATATTGCTGATAGATAAAATATGCCACAAACTAAAAACATGCTGAGTTTATATCAGTCAGTGTTAAATAATGCTAGCATTTTTAAAGCCAAGGCCTTTTACTTTAGAACTGAATTTCAAGTAATTTAAAAGTCATTCCATAAGTCATTGTGGAAACTAACAGCTGTGAACTTGTTCTATTTCTCCTTAAAAATATGGGATACCACTTGAATTCAAGCAGAACTGCAGGAAATCACATAGATACAGATGGGTACGAAGCCTGATGCTTCCTTGTCTCCCTTCCGTGTACTTTCCGTACATATGTCACGGCACTGTTAAGAACTGATGGGTCTGACAACAGACGACAGGAAGTTCTGTGACAGAGAAATTAGCACATTTCTGTACTCTCTATTCATCTTCTAGTTCGAAGGAAAAAAAAAAAGGAAAAAAGCACAACATGATTCACAAGCCTACTGATGCTGAGCGTGAACTGTGATTCAAATTAGAATTGCTGTGAGAATACTTCTCTTTAGGTGATGTCCAGAAAGTGCATAATTAACTTATCTGAATTCAGAAGTCAGGAAGTGAAAAATCTGGCACCTTTACACATAAATGCAAGCTTACTGACACTTTTCCTGTGTTACATAGTCTCTTTTAACATTAATTTAAGACATTGATATTAAAACTTTATACCGATCAATTAAAGCAGGTTGAAGGCTTCCCACATTTTCTGCTCAATTATGATCCTTAGGAAAATGTTTGAAATTAAAATTCTAAATCACTCAAGTTTTACTTTCCTGGTTTTGACTATTTTACCATTTTAAACGTTAATTCACTTCATGTCATGCAATTTTTAGCAGTGTAGATCTTATAAGCAGTCCCTGCATTCCTTATCGGTCTATGTTTTGGCACTGGCTGAACAAATTACTTGGTTTTATCAAAGTAAAGTATCCTTTATACTTCCTTTATATTTTCTTTCATATTTTTTCTTCCATAGTAATGAACAGATAGAGTTTATTTTTTTTTACCCCATTAGGGCAGAGGGATGTTTTAAAATAGCAAGATTTTCCATGGGCCAGAACTTCTGCTTCCAACTTTCCGTGACATTAATGACTGTCATGTAAGTAACACTGAATGGTCTCTGAATCAGATTTAGGACAGTTACTAGAAAAATTGTCCAACTTCCTGATGTCTACACATTTTTAGATCTTTATATCTATTTGCAAGCACATTCAGGGACTGTGCTTAGAGTAGGCAAGAGAAAGCATTTCAGTTAGCCTGGAATACTGGCGAGAGGATGTGAATGGATGGGAGTCCCTGATAACCTTCCTCTTAAGTGGATCTCTCCATATATAAATACCTCATGCAATTGCTACTTCTCCAGATTCATCTGTTTCTTTGGAGGTAGGGTTGGAATGTGAATTAGAAATAACCCAGCTACAGTCAACAATACAAGAATACAGCCTTGGGTATGTAGAAAATACCATGCAATAAATCCAACAGAAGGCAGGCTACGGGCCTAAATGCAATGTGAATGAATGTGTTGGTGAAACAAACTGGAGGACAGGTCATCTAGCCAAGGTAGTAGGAGATAAGAATGTCCTATTTCGCTTTGTATTCCTGCAATAGGGACTGGATTTGGCCCAGGGAAGAGGAAGAGAGAAGGGAGAGAACATTTAATTTATGTGGCTGATGAGAAATATGGAAACTTTTTTTTTTTGAAGGTGGCTATGTTTCTGTCACAGGATCCCAACACTCATGTTTTAGTAGAATTGATCTTCAGGCAGCTCATGCTCCTGAATCACCGTAATTAAGGCCTGGGCTACCATTTCCTCATGGCGCCACGGAGGGAGGCGGGAAAATAGCTACAGCTGCCTGCTTCATCTTGTAACGTCACGGACCTTTCTTTACTGCCGAGCACGGGTGGTTTGAAAACCGAGCAAGGTTTATTAATTACAGCTACGGATGTGTTCCCTGTACTGGCCCACCTCGACACCAGGAGACACACCCCGCACCAACCACAGCGCTGAGCTCCCGCTTCCAGCTATCTGCGGGCACGCCTCGTACCCCCGCGGGGCCGCTCGGCCGACCCGGCACTCCCCTCGTCGAACCGCAATGGTTTGTCCCAGGGAAAGCCGGAAGGCGCTAAAAGCGGAGCTCGCTTCCAGGTTTCGGTGCGGGCGGGCGCTGTGTGGTTGCCCCTCCTCCGCTGAGGCTTCGGAGCGGGTGGGTACTATGCGCAGACTCGGCCCTTGGCTAAAGATGGCGGCGGCGGCTGATAAACAGAAGCACGAGCACGGGCGCGTGAAGATCGGGCATTACATCCTAGGTGACACGCTCGGCGTCGGCACCTTCGGCAAAGTCAAGGGTGAGCAGCGGGGACGGGGGCTGCGGCCTGCCTCTCGCACCGGGCTGGGGGCAGCGGGCAGGGTTCAGTGGCGGGGTCTCTGGGTCTCTCCTGCTGCCGCCGCCGGCAGCCGGCTCGCTATGGCTGGGCGGCCGCAGAGGCCTGGCAGAGCAGGGGGCTGTCGCAGCCCGGGCTTGGTCCCGTTTCGTCTCCCTCCCGTAGGGCTGTGGTGGGCCAAGCCTCCCCGGCGGCGACGCCGGGAAACTTGAGCTGCTAGGCGCCGCCCGGCCGGTGCCTCCGGGCGGGGTGAGTCATTGGCTGCGGCAGCGCTGGCAGCGCGGTCCTGCGGGGCGAAGGAGAGGGGCCGGGAAGCGGCTGCTGGTCGGGCGGCCAGTGCCGCCGTCGCAGGAAGGCGGTCATGGGCCGTTAGCGGAAGCCTTGGCCGCAGCGGGGACCGGGCGGGAAGACTCTGGCCGAGCGTGCAAACGTCGTCCGATATGCTGCGCGTGACCCTGGGGAGAGGAGTTGTGTGGCCGGCCTGACGGCGGGGAGTGAGAGCTGGGGGGGGGGGGGGGGGGGGGCAGCTCTCTTCTGTGTTCACGGAAGTAGCTACGGGGAGCTAACGATGCTGCATTTATTGCATACAGCGCCGGATGTGTAAGGGAAGTAGGGAGGCTTAATTCTTGAGCTGTCTGTACCTTGCATTTTGCTGCACAAGTATCAACTCTTGATGTCCTTGTAAAGGAGGCAAGACTTCACCCTCTGCAAAGAGAGGAATAAGCATACAAAGATGATTCTGGAATTGCTGGATTAACTGGCAACACAGCTGACATACAGATACAGAAAGACTTTATGCTAAATCCACTTGACTAGTGGTTGCCAAAGGAGTTTTTTTCCATCTTGGACTTTAAAAACTTTTCCCAGTATCAGTGCAGATGTAATACTGCAGGTTTGAAGCCTAGCAGAAATAGAAATTAAACTTTCCCTTGATGCCAGCTGCCACAGGTAGTAAAGCTGCATTAGCTTATACTGTTCCTGCTGTGATGTTTGTGAGAATTGTTCAAATACTGGGGTACGCAAATGCAAGATAGCCTTTCACAACTGACTTAGACTATACTCTCATTGCATTCTTTGTAAGGTCTTTTGTGGTTATCCTAATGGATAGCTCATGTTTACAACTAGTAGAGAACTGCAGTTTATCCTGTTACAACTAATCTGCTAGCTGACTTTTAACATGCTTTCTCAGTGTTTCTGCTGTATGTTCTCTGCACAAGCTCTTTCAACTATTAGCAAGTTCTGAAGAAATCGCTCACATATAGAAAATAAAAGTATATTTGCCTTTAACAATAGCTAAGAAAATATTTTGAGATTAGAGCCCTCCAGGTCTGCTTCAGGGCAGTTTATGAGGTGATACCCCCAGCCACTTGGGGGCAACTGGAGTACCATTGCTTTCTGTGGGATCTTAGCGCCTCCTTAAAAAGAGAGAAAATGAGATAAAGCAGAAGGCAGGGATCAGATCCCTCCTCCTTGTGGAGGGACTACATGGCTAAGGGGAGGAGGTGAGTCAAAGGTGCATGGTTCTCCCCCTTCCCAGTGCGCTGCACAAAACTAACGAATGCTTACGTAAATGTTCTTGTCTCTCTTGGCAAAAATGTCTGAAGTTGACACCTTAAGAGGTAATTTTGTGGAGCTCCTGTTATAATTTTAATATATTATTGAGCATCACTACTGTTATTATTTCATGAAATAGTTTGGTTAAAACGATTTTAAAAAAATAGAGATGGAAGTTTTATTGTTGCTCTATTTCCATAATACCCCCCTGCCTGCCTTATTTAATTTGCACTTACAGATAACGTAGTGATGTGATATTTTCCTGTTTTTCCTCTGGCTGTATTAGTCGGAATTAACTACTGATTTTTCTCTTGACTGCGCCTCAGATGGACAGTCATGGAGGAGACAGCTGTTCTGGCCAAGATCTAGGCAAACCTAAAATACCACACAAATAAAAAGCTGTGGCGTGGAAGAGTACTGAGCTAAATCATGTGAGGCACATTCTTGTTTAAACTTGAATTTGATGTAAAACCTCTATCCCTATTTTTGATTTGGGCTTTTTTTCCCCCCTCTCCCACTGCTGATGTTTCCTGCTGAAATTGAACGCAGACTTTGTTTCCAGGTAGTTTTGGAAATAGAGTTACCTTTCATAGAAGAAAAAGTAGTCAGGCATCCAATGGTTTGTACTGAGAAAATGAAGGATTCTACTTAAGTTTGTAAATATGCAATAATTGTTCCAAGCTCTAGTTTGTATAGACTGCAGATCTGATGTAAACAGGTTGTCTTGGTAAAGGCAATGACGAGAGACCTGGAAATAGATGGTGAAGATCAGTTCACTGTTAATGTTGTCCATCAAAGTGCCTTTGCATAGCATTAACTCATGGTTGTTTTGTTTCCATGTTAATGGAAACATTTGTTTAGCTCATGCTTTTTAAGGCCACTTTTGTCTGAGCCTCAGGTTGGCTTTTTAGCCTGTTGCAAAAATGTTTCATTAAATACAGCATATGCATATTTAGTGTTTTTCCCCCTACAGTTTTATAACATATTTCAAAAGAATGTTGTATTTTTGTCTGTATGGCCTTGTAATCGGTTTTCTTCTGTACTTGAAAACCTGCTGAACTGAGTTTAGGGGCTGCTGCTACTGCACTTCAACAGTTATAAGTCCTTGCTGCTTTGAGAGTCTGCCAGTATCTTAGAAATCGGTGTTAACGCATAGCCATAGTGAAGCTTGAAGGCAGTGGGTGTTATCAGAGAATAAAGAAGTACAGGGAAATATCAGGTCTGTAAAATGAACTTATTCAAGTGATATTCTGTTGAAGGACTGATAGCTGGTTGAGCCTTAAGGTGACTCAAATAAATTTTGATTCTTTGCAATTTGTGAGACTTCCGTTTTATAGGTAAAACCTCTGTGAAGAGGTAATACAAAGTAGCTTTCTGAAAGATAACACTCTCTGCTTACCTTTTTTCATGATGTTACCATCTGAGGTCTTGCATTCAGTTCTTCATGCTAAATTCAAAAGTAGTCAGTGGTCTGTTACCAGTTAGTGACTGCTGGTTTACTGTTAACAGATACCCTGAACTAAATACAAGGAAACAGTTTCATTTGCCTAAGTAGTTACTTGAAACTTAAAAACCTTTGTTAAAATCTTAAATAAAGTTTAAAAAGAGAGGCAAAAATTACTGAAGAAAAAAGTAATTCAGTTAGAAATGTCTTAAGCAAGTGAATGGGCTTTTTAGGATCTTTTTCATCTGCACGAAGCCACCCTATATTTTCATTATAATAATTTATTCAAAGTTGGCAGACAGTTTAGGCAAAAAATATGTTTTCTTCTAGTCGATGAATAAAATTAAGGCTGGCAGTGCACAATCTTGATGGCTGTGACTGCTAGAATTAGGTTCAGTCAGCTGCAAATGTCACTGTTTAATTACTTTAAAGGAAGAATGTGTATTGAAGACCTTATGTGACATGAGATTGTTGTAGCTAATAAATTTCTTTGCTGTTTTTGAGTTCTAATGAAATTCCAGGTTTTTTGTCTAATTTAGACTGACAAATTGGAAATGAAACAAATTGGCCCATAAGTGAGAATGTATAACACAGTGCATATCAGAACAGAATATTTATATGCTAAGCTGTAGAATTCTTCAGGTATATGCTACTTACTAAATTAAACACCTTACTACATGTACTTTGTAAAGCAAAGGAAGATGCAAATTCATGTCCTTTTGTTTAGTTTCCAAGAAGCTGTTTCTTACTAACCAAAATTAATGTTAAATTTTAACTTTTTTTTATTCCCCCCCCAGAATAGCCTTATTTCAGCTTATGTTACCGATGAGCAGGAACTCTGTAATTCAGATATAATAGTTGCTTTTCTAATGTTTTATGTCGATGATTTGTTATTTGTTAGGGTTTGAGCATGTGTGATATTATTTGTTCGGTTTCTTTAAAACTTCAGTCACATTTGAACTGAAGAAAACCACAAAGGGGATGCAATTACTTTAATTGTAGATGTTGAAAGCAACTAATTCTCATTTGTGACATGATTTTACAGTTCTAGGTACTGGCCTGTTCATGCTTTGTTGGCTGTCTAGAACTTGTGGTGGATGTGGGCTTTATTCTGCATTCTTTGGCAGTGCAAATGTGCCTACCCAGTGTTTTGATTATTGTGGCCATTTTTAGGTAATGGCTTCTCTGAGTGAGAGGAGGAGTTTTCTCACCTTGCAGTGGGAGCCCTTCTGTATTTTCAGGTTGTGATGGTTAAGGGCCTTGGGTAATCTGCTATGTAGTTACCTCCAGGAATTTAGACAAGATGCTTTATTTTTACATAATGGCTGTCTTTGTTGTAAGTCAGAAGAGTTACTCAGGTGCGTATCATTAGCTCTGTGTCTTTGCTAAGCATTTCTTCTCACTTGCCTTTTTTTTTTTTCCTTAGCTAAAGGTAGCTAGAAAGTCTGGTGTTTGGAAGAGAGATTCACAGATTGATAAGTGTTTGCTAATTCCATCCAAATTATTTGTTGAATGCAGGAAGGTTTTAGTGGATCATTGCTGTTTATCAGAGTTTCCCATGGATATATTTAAATAAAGCTTGAAGCCTGGGGTTTAGTTAAATCCTCAGGTAAGGAGAGGCACCCAGGTGAGTGAGTCAGCATATGCCTGTTAGCAGTGTGGATATGGCTGAACCATGGAGGTGTCGCTGGAATCTGACTAATTGTCAAAAGGCAGGAATTGGGATGGCAAATGAATATGATACAACAGAATCAGAATATAACTGTATACAGAAATCCATGCAGATATGAAAACTTACAGTGGAACAGATACTTGCCTTCTGTGCTTGATCTGTGATCAGGTGTTGGGTTTAAGAAGAATTTTCTGGGCAACTTTGTTGTGGTTGCTTCACATAGCACTTCCAAATTAAGGAGGGACAAGTGTTGAAATGTTTTACTCTTCCAGAAGTAGGAAAGAAACTGAGAAATACGAGGTTACATGTTTGCATTGCTTCTTGTAGTTACAGCTGATTCTTATTTTGTGTGTTTTCTGTAGCTTTTACCACTTAAGTAATAAACCCCTGATGTTTACTGCACAGACTGGACTGTAGGGTCAGACTGTTCCAAGGACAGGTAATTATTTTTCAAGTAAACAGATACTCTGGTAATTCAGAGTAATTGCTGAATCTGGCTTCTTGAGGGAACAATAATGTTTTCTTCAGTAAGAGGGATCCTTGCAGATAAAGTAGGAGAGCTGCAGGAAAACATGTCTGAGTTGGTTACCAGGTGAGCTAAAAGTTTGGAGTGACTTACACAGGGAGAGAAAATGGTGTCCCTAATTAGCAAGGATGCATTTAGCAAGGATAGCATTTTGGTGTATGCTTTGTTAGCAGTAGTGCAAAAAATGCAGTTGTGCTGCAAGACATCTGAGGGCTAGGTTTAAGGTTTTTCTTGCATATCTCATTCATCTTCTAATGGTAGAATTATGGGAGAAATTGGAATAGGGCAGAAGAAATTACATGCCATCTGGTTTTCAGCCATATTTCAAGACAATGGGGATATGTGGAATGCAAACATCTTAGTATTTCTTGGCTATGGTTAAAATGAACAAATTGTCTTTATGGAGCATTTGAAAACCCTCACTAAATACTTCCTTATTCTTGCAGTTGGTAAACATGAGTTAACTGGGCATAAAGTTGCAGTGAAGATCCTGAATCGACAGAAGATTCGCAGCCTTGATGTTGTAGGAAAAATCCGCAGGGAGATTCAGAACCTCAAGCTCTTCAGACATCCTCATATAATTAAGCTGTAAGTTTTGCTTGCTATATTCAAGCATATTTAAGCAGTAATCTCCTTTTGCTCTCACTGATCTGAAATATGTTTAAAGGACAATTCTAGGAGTATATTGTCAGGAAAGTAACCACATCTGAAGTACAGAACCATATTCAATGTCCTCTGTAATGTGTTTTCATAAAACTGACCTTCTCTGCAGGCTGGAGAGCTTCCTTTAGTTTTTTACTTGCAAATTCTGTGAATGGATATGTAAAAGGTAATGCCGTGATAGATACTTGTAGTAGCATCCATCTCTGTTTTTAACTTATGCTTCAGTTTTCTTTTTCTGGTTTTATTTGACCTTTCTTCTGCTTCAAATATCAGTTGTAAAAAAGATTGTAAAGGGCCATTTCTGTAGTAAGTTTATTGTGTTTTCTTACTCAAAATATGTTCTTAATGATGTGCTGGTCAATGATCTATGGTTTTCCAGCATAGATGGCACTCTGTGAGATATATTCTGAATTAGGAATATGCAGTTTGTTAAATTATTTTAGGATTCTTCAGTAAAGCTGCTACCACTTTGTCTAACTGTGGTGCTTACCGTGTCTGTTTACATCTGTTAGTTGATCAGTAATTCAAAAGTGGAGTTCAGAGTACAGTTAAATATACTCCAGAGTAGACCCCTCATCTGTGGTCTGATAAGTTATAAATGCTGTTGATTTTTTTGACTTTCATTTCCTGTAATGTATATCTCCACCTCCAGAGTGTGGGTGATTTTCACTGTCTTAATTGTGGTGTTGGTCCTATCTTTTTTTATGATTTTTTTTAATTTTTTTTTTTTAATTGGCAATGTCTTCTCTTAAGATGCTGCTGCCACTGACATACGCCGGCACTATACACTCCATTAAATTTGGCAACAGCTCTTAACACTGAAGTTTAAGTTGATGTTGTAAGATCAACTTGCTCCTTCAGTGGGTTTTCAGAAGACTGTTGAGCTGATCTGGCAGCAAAATTGCTAGCGCTGCCAGTTGGAGTTCATGAAAGAGTCCAAAGGACATACCTGTAACCAAAACAAGATAGGAAGTGTCAGTGTACCAGCTGAGATGTGGGGGTGGAACAAGAATGTATACTTGTGGAGTTGCTAAGCTGTTAAGTTAGCTTAATAGGTTTCAGATGACAGTTTCTTTCTCAGGGAATTATGGGGAGATATTTTTTTTTCCTCCTGCATGTGAAGAGAAGGGAGGAGATGGTATTCCATCAATTTTTTCACCAACTTTTCAGTTGGCCAGCTTGTGTTTCTAAAGAAGGATTATTAGCTTGTATGTATGTAGCATGTAAGATAAAATTGATATTGTTATGCAGATAGCTGGATATTTGGGATCATGCTGCTCGTACTATTAGAAACTGGACTGAGGAACTGTTAGATAGCAGCTTAAGGTATTTGGGATAAAGGTAAACAGATCTATTCAGCTTAATATTACGAGGTAGACTGTCCAATTTGAAACATTTCTGTGCTTTATGAAAAACTTCATGCATGGCTTTAGCAGTATATACAATTGCAAGCCTGTTGCAATAAGATTTTCTTTCTATACCATGTTTTAAATAAAGCCTTTGGAGCATCTCCTCCTGCAGTTTTTGACCTTTAGCTATAGAATGCATCTTGTTTTCCTACCTAAAAATCTTCTTTTCTGATCATATACGCTGTATGGTTTGATAATCTTATTTATAATATAGGTATGTAACTATTCCACAACCTCCTTTTCCATACCCAGAAAAATGAGCTGACTATAGAGAAGCGTTTGGATTTAAATTGATTAAAATACTGTCTCTATAGTAGTCTCTTAGCCATGGCTTCAGAATGTTGTTAATGTTTTAAGTACATAAGGTACTTTCAACCATGGTGTTAGAGAAAATTGGTAAAGGTAATGCATGTCTGAACTCATTGCTGTGTGTAGTTCAAAAATAACTCCTCAGTAAGCTGAAGCATGTCTGTTTTCCCATTTTTCTTGAAGTGTAGTTTGATTTATGGCCAGTCAGGTTTTTTTTGCACATTGGGAAGTATACATTTGAGATGCTAGCAAAGTCCTTTTGAATTCCTTCCTCACTAAACCAAGCTGTGTTCGAGGCAGCACTGTATAGGAATCATTTGGACTAGGCTTATCTTCTGAAAGTAGAAAGGCTGATATTCCTGTTTGGAAATACAAGTATGCTGCTAGTCTCTGCAGTGATATCTCATAGTGGAAAGAGAAAATTGCTTCTGAAAAATAATGTAATTCCAATAGCTGTAAACTGGCTGATAAATATTTTAAAATATACTTTTATCTGACTCTTTACACAATGTTGTTTTTAACTAAATGTAATTTAGCGTCATTTACTTAGTGTGTAGACTAACAAAAGCCTTCTGTTATCAGGTACCAGGTCATCAGTACGCCAACTGATATTTTCATGGTGATGGAATATGTTTCGGGAGGAGAACTGTTTGATTATATCTGTAAAAATGGAAGGGTAAGAAGTAGTCTGACTCTGCAAATCAATGACTTGTATTCTGTTACTGCTTTTGCAATGCTTCTGTGTCACATGGCTTTGAAAGTACAGGCAGGTTCTTTTTGGGGATCCTTTCAGGATATAATTAAAGCTTTATTTTCTTAGCAAGATATTATAGTTAGTGTAGCACAGAATTTGTGACTAGAGTGGCACAGGATTTCAACAAGCAGAATCAATGTTGTACAACTTATAAGTAGTATAATACAAAATTTATAATATAATTTACTTTTAGAATTCTTATCACCTGGACCCTCTGCAGATCTGGTCAAATCTTAATACATGATTTACTGTGTCAGTGCAACACTCATAGTCTAGACTTGAAAATCATATGGAAGAACATGAGTCACTCAGTCTTTGGAGGAAGCAGAGGATGGTGGAGGTGTATCTTGCCACCAGTGAGTTGTGGCTCTTGTCCAGCAGTGGTTCTGTTCCAGGTTCCACACTTAGAACTTGTAATTTTGTTCTCTGGTGTTGTTACACTTCCCTGTTCTGTGACGGTGTTATCGCTACCACCAGGCTGGTTAGGTGCTTTGGACCTTCAGGAACATTAAGGAAAGGCATTATCATCCTGGTGCCCAGGAACCTTGAGGCCAGTAGAGATGGGAAGAAGAAATGTTTGATTTGCCTACTGGGTTTACAGGACCATTCAGGGCCAGACAGGGAGGGAAAGGGCACAAATACATGACTCACTGAGGCACAGAATGGCTGTTTGCCTCATAAAATGGTGTTAGTTGTGCTAATTAAATCACTGGGGCCAGGAGCAGAGTGTACCGGTCACACCCTGTTAAGTGAAGGTTCTCTTTTCTGTATTTGGCATTAATTTTGCTGTTAGCAATTAAAAAATACTGTACGATTACATCATTTTCTGAAAGTGAAAATGGTAGAATGTTAACATGTTTCATAGTTTTTATGCATGACTGTCATAGCACTTTTCTGATCTGTTAATTTACAGTTAGTGGGAGCACACTAGGTGGATATGTATCCAGCTGAAATATTAAAAAAATATTTCTTGAGTATAACCCATTATTGGAAAGCTACTGTTGCGGCCTTTATACCCTCTTCTACTGGTAGAACAGTTTCTGTGAAAGCTCTGCAGTCACTTTTGACAAATTGGGATACTTTAGTTGTTAGAGCAAACTTTGATATGGATTAGGGCATGTTTGTTGGAAACGTCCAGCTAAGTCTGCTTTTTGGACTAGCTGCTTGTACTGTCTGAAACTTGTCACTTCTGTGATGCATATCAGCAGCTTTTGTCAACTTAAATCTTATGCTGTACTTTGGGTGCTAATGTTTCCAGTTACAGAGTATGTAAGATCTGACTAACCAATTTCAAAAGTGTGATTAGAAATTTCAGAGACTTTCTGAGTTGGTGGGTATGTTTTATAGTAATTTTTGAGCTGTGGTACAGTCAAAGTGATGTAAGCTATGGAGCTTTCTGCTACAAATTGTAATAATCTGCTGCATAAAGTATCAATGATAAGTGATAACTTTATTTGGTGAGAAAATTTCCTTTAACTCACATATATAAAAATCAAGTTATCTTCCACTGTCTCAGTTGTTTTAAAACCTTTGTCTGCCTTAGCTGGATGAGAAGGAAAGTAGACGTTTGTTCCAGCAAATCCTTTCTGGTGTGGATTACTGTCACAGGCATATGGTAGTACATAGAGATCTGAAGCCTGAAAACGTGCTGCTTGATGCACACATGAATGCCAAGATAGCTGACTTTGGTAAGCATTGCTGTTTTATATCTGATAATGTTTCTGGTGGTGTTTAGCTCCTGTTAATTACTATGGGAAATATTAAAGTATACACATTTTTTAAATATCCTGGTGGTGGGACACAATACAAGAACCTGAAGAGTATGAATATAAAGCAAAATTATGTTTCATGCACATGTGTAGAACTTGTTTTTCTCTGAAGCTTTCTCTTTAGGAATTTTATGTGACTGGATGAAATTGCAAACTGATTTGTTTGGTTTTGCTTAACAATATTTTCTCTGAAATGCTAAATAGACTTGATTCCTGACCTTTCCACTTCAAGATTTGCTCCAATTGCCTGTTTCACCATCTGTGAATTGTAGATACTTAGCTTTCTTGGAAGTACAGTGCAGGAGCAGTTCACAATATTTAAGAACTACATTGGTATGGTAAAATACACTAGTCCTCCAATCAAACTACTCTAAATTCACTTTAAAAACTCTATTATAAAGTTGTGATTGAAAAAATGTAATTGAAATATAAGAGGTAAAGTAAGAACAGTTAATCTTGTGAACTCATGTTCTTTTTTGCTATATACCTGCCTAACTGATTAGAAAGCTTAATTGTTTATACAATCTATATGTGACACAGCTGTTGAAGACTGGCAGCTAGTTTTTGGAGATATCTGAATCAGGAAACCTCACCATATAAGCATAGTAAGGTATCCATACTGCTGTAGCATCATGATATCTCTTGTAGATATAGTGGATAATGTCTGCCTGTGTAAAGCACGTTGAGATCTCTGGACAATGCTAGGTAATTCTGAGTGTTCTAAGTATATTTATAAATACATTGTTCAAATATGTGGGCACTGGGGATCATACTGGTTTTTTTGTGTGTAAAAAATGCTTATCTAGTGAAGAAATGAATTATAGAAACTTAACTATCTTCCTGTAGCTTGCAAAGCTATAGGACTCAGTTGTTTCTAGCACATCAAATAAGATGTTAATAGAAGGTTTTGTATATTAGAGTATGGAAACTAGCCAAACTGTATTCTTTCATCTTTCCCCTGCCCCCTGTAAAAGGATGTAATTCCTTCTTGGCGACTGAGTAGTCTTGATAATGCAGCCTTTGCTGAAGAAACTAAAGGCATTTTCTACAGCTATTCTAGAAGTGGTAGTTCTTTACTGATCTTAGACTATACTGAGGGCTGGTGAATGAAGATGACCTAGTTCTAAAGTACACTTTAATTACTCAATGGAATATCTAAAACCAAACTAATGAGCTACAGTGATTCAGGAAATTGTGAAGTCAGGTGTAGTCCTCGATTCCTATATTTTCTATGTCTCTACAAAACCTTAGGCAATTCTGTGTAGCATCTTCCACTTTAGCATTTAGAAACAAATGTAATTTTTAAGACTTTCTTGTTAATGACCAAAATCCTGTCTTGCTATGCTGTTCCATCTTCCTTAGAACAACTTTGTTCTCCATCATGTCTGTGTCATCCAAATCAGACTGGTTTTTGTTTTAGAGTTAATATGTTCTCAAATACTTCTGGGTTGTGTGCAATAATGAATTGATGTTACTCAAATTTCTGATAAACTAAATGGAGGATTGTGTCACGCTCATGTAAAAATTTCAGTAATTGCAAGCAGTATTACTTCTTTACTAAGATAAATGTGTTGATTTTTCTCATTTGAATTACTAGTGATTTGTTCTAGATGGTATATGCATTATGAAATCATTTTGCTCTCCCAATATTTTAGTAGTTACTCTTATACTCTTTCAGGTCTATCAAATATGATGTCAGATGGAGAATTTTTAAGAACAAGCTGTGGTTCCCCTAACTATGCTGCGCCAGAAGTAATTTCAGGAAGGTAGTTTCTTTTATATTGGATACATATGTGCATGTACTTCATTTTGCTGCTTGATTCTAAAGGCTACAGAACTAGTTCATTTGATAAGCTTGATGCTGAGAAACCATGGGCTGAGCTTTTAATTGGCTTGATATTTTTTCATGAGGATTTAAGGCTTCTACAAACTAGCTTTGAATAGCTCCTGCAAAGTGGAGGTGATGTCTAATGTCCCTCATGCAGTGTGCACAGTGTGCCTGAATTGATCTTAATCTCATAGCTCAGACCTTGGAAGTAGAGGTGTGAATAGAATTAAAGGCAAAGTCTGCTGTGAAGCTGAGTAGGTACCTTCAGAATGAGTAACTTTCTTTTTTTTTTTTTTTTTAATTTTTATTTTTTTGACTCTTTGCTGCCTTCAGCTACCCACTCAATATTGCCTCTTGCTGATGGATGCCAAATGTCTATTTTATTCAGGCAGCACCACAGGATATGTGGCAAGTTCTGCTATATAACTTTTCAGCCTCACAAATCTGGGGGAGGGTAGTTGACTTTGCACAGATTCCACTGAAACCATTATAACAATATGTAATATGGGCTTTCTTAGTAGGAGGTGCAAGTTTGTTTGGGTTTGCCATTAACTTAAACTGCCTTTGTGGACTATTGTTATAAACTACAGAGGAAACCTATGTACTTGTGCCTTGCTTTATGTTCGTAGTGGGAGGACACTGACACTTAAGGGAAGCATGTCATAGAACTGAAATGGCATAGTACTCCCAGATGAGTTGTCCCAAGTTAATACACTTTTAATTACTGTGATACAGTGTAAGAAAGTAGAGAAGAAAATATTTAAATGTATTAAACATAAATCACTAATAGTTAACTTTTTTCCAGATTATATGCAGGTCCAGAAGTAGATATTTGGAGCAGTGGGGTTATTCTCTATGCTTTGTTATGTGGAACACTTCCATTTGATGATGATCATGTGCCAACCCTTTTTAAGAAGATATGTGATGGTATATTTTATACCCCTCAGTATCTGAATCCGTCTGTAATCAGTCTTTTGAAGCACATGCTGCAAGTGGATCCAATGAAGAGAGCAACAGTCAGAGACATTAGGTAAAACACTAACTGATGTCTGATCACAGGATGCTGGAATGATAATATCGGTGCAACTACGCAGAACAAAAAAAGTCATTCATACATCTAGTCTGTGTTTTGTAGGACGAGCTAAAAATTCAGCTGCTGATGGTTTGGCTTTACCTCTGATTCTCATCTTCAGTGGCTGCCTGTCAGTGGTCATAGTAAAACAAGTTGTGTTGGGCAAGATGTTGAAAAACTTTTGTTACAGAGTATGGATAGCGTTTGAATCATAAACAGTTTTCTCCTGTTAGCCATAAGACATATCGCCTCACATTTTGAGGGACAAACTGAGTTCAATTGAATACCTTAATTTTTCGGGGGGGGGGGGGGGGGGTATGCCTTTAAAGAAGATCTTGCAAATTCCCTAAGCAAATGTATCGCCATTGAGGGGAGGTATTCATTATTTGAGGGAATTAGTCCTAGTGGAGGTGATTTGTAACATCCTGAATAATGACCAGGTATCCAAAGACCTGGTTGAGATTTTGGTGCACACGGTCCATGCAGTGCAAGTTTGTACTGAATGCATTGATGTCATATGCCAAAACCCTGGTGGGTAATGAGCTGGACAGACACAGAGGCACCAACTGTAGATGAGTTGGCCAGCCAATTCTGAGAGTTTGAAGAGGATCTTGCTTCCTCCATCTTTCTCCTGCATCTCAGCTGTGGAGAGACGCATAGGTTTCTTTCTCCCTGCCATCCCAATGGTGGGGAGTTAGCAGGCAACTGTGTGGTGCTTAGCTGCTGGCTAGGGTTAAGCTGTATAACTGCTCATAAATCTGTAGCAAGCGTTTGTGCTCTAGGCTGGAATATTGTCATAATTGGTGTCATGACGTACCCTTCAGCTAGTTAGGCAGTTTCCTCTGGGCATGCAAACTAATCACTTTTTTCTGTATGATTTGGTAATGCAGTTATTTGGTTCCTTCTTTATCTTTCCTTTTCCCTTTTATAAATACCAGTGCATGGGTACTGATTCAGAGAAATCTCAAGGAACTCACCAACAAATTTTAAGTTGACGAGCAGGTATTCTTTATTGCAGTGCTGGGAGACACTGGGGGGTAGCTCCTCCTAGCGTGTCTCTGCCGAAGTGCTAAGCCATCTGTCCTTATATAGTCACTTGAACATACATATTCATTACATACATGCATATTCATAAGGTTACTTACATATTACATCATTCTTCTAGAAAGTTTCTCCTGCATGAGCAGAAAAATGTGGTAGTGGTCTTTGGGGGCCATTTGCTTCTTCCGTCAGTCTTCATCACTTGGCCATTCCTTGAACTTTCATCCTGGCAGCCTTTGAAGCATATGCAGTAGATAAATGCATATGCCAGCTTAACCAGTTTAGTAACACCACTGACATAATTGAATGATTTCTCCCTCTCCTCCTACTTATCAGTTAACTCAGCTACAGCTCATCCTGAATATCTGCTAGTTTCAGGTAACCTTTATCTACATGTTCTGTTTTGCTTACCATAAATTTTGTGCAAGGTTACAAGGTCCTAGAACTACCAAACTGTGGTCATTTATCTTATACAAAGATGATCACTAAACAGAACTAATTTACTTACTTACAATAGATTATATTTCAGCCTATATTTCTCTATTTCAGTCCCCCCTTTTTCTGTTCCTTTGCAAATTCTTCTTGCAAAAGTTTCTTAAATCATTCTGTCCTGTTCTAGTGTTTTTCTAAAATATTCTCCAGTTCCTATCTGATGTTTAACTCTGGTCTCTTAGTTCATTACTGATTGTTTGCAACACCAAAAGGAACATTGGACCATGATACATGTAATCAAAACCATTCCTATTATTACTAATATAGTTAAAACCAGCTGCCTCAACCAGGAGAGACTGGGTACCCATGATGTTAGTTTTTCCCAGATTTCCTCAAATCCCCACGAGGTGTCGTCCTGCACCACCTTTATGAAATGCTTTCATTTGGGATGCTAACAGTGTACGTAACACCACTCAGTTTTGGAGTACTACTTTAGATAGGCTGGTTATTCTTGTAATGCTAGAATAGCATCAGCAATTCGATTTTTCCATTTCCTCAGTTGCAGCTGAGATATTTACAATCGCTTTCTCTAATTCATTAACACCTAGAGATGGAATAAGCCATCTAACAAAGCTATGGAAAGCAGCGTTTCTTTCTGCTACTGGATTCTATCCTTGTTGGAGTCTTTTATAAAAACTATGAACCCAGGTTCCAGAGGGATGAATGTCAATTACTATAAAGTTGGGAACCACTACGCCTAGTGTGCATGTTCCTTTCCAGTTAGGAGGCAAAGCCTTTTAGGCATTTTCTCCACGTAACCAATACCACCTGTTTCCTTTGGGAACATTCCAATAACCGGTTAAAAGTTTTTGAAGGTGAAGTTGCATTGCCTAGCTGCAATATGGGTCATTTCCTACTGATATATTGCCTTGATTAAGAGTTTTGTTTGTGGTCACATATAACTTCTGACATATTCAAGGCTTGAATCCTTAAAACTTATAAATTTGTACAGCTCTTGTCAGTATAAATAGGATCTTCCCACAATCTATTCCAATTTGTCTTAAAGGGCGTAGGGAGGCCAATTAAAGGAATACTCAGTCTCTCTCCTGATGTAGGTAGCTGAGTACAGATCTAACAATCACTCTTGTTTAAGACACTACTAACATTTTATATCAATCTCAGATACAGATTTTGATTCCATGCTTCTACACCTATTATTATACAAGTCCAAATTATGATAAATGTAGTCTCACGCATGTGGGTCCTGAAGACTTGATGTGCCATACTTTTTCTTAGTTTTGGTGGCTTTCTGGTTCTGGCTCCTTCGTAATTCTTGAGTAATATATCTAAGCAGGTTGCTCTGTTATCCTTCACTGATTGCAGTGAAGGTGATCAGCAGCACCTGATATGGTCTAGTCCACTTTTCCTTAAGAGGATTACCTGTAAAGTTCTTAATATAAACCCAATTTCCTGTCTTAAAAGGATGAATAGGATAATTTAAACCTCTGGCCCTGGTCCCTAACACTCTGCCGTTCATATCTTCTGTTTTCCTAAGTTTACTAAGAACTGTTGAAGATATCCTTCTACTTCTTGAAGGCTCTCTCCCCTTTCAGTTGAGATTGGTATAGCCTTCCATATAGAATCTCAAATGGGCTAATTCCTTCCTTTGGCTGAGGTTTTGTTCCAATTCTTAATAAGGCCAATGGTAATGCCTGATACCAATATAACTTAGTCTCTTGACAAATCTTTCCAAGTTGTTGTTTGATTAAGTGATTCATTTTTTCCACTTGCCCACTGGCCTGAGGCCTGTATGGAACATGTAATTGCCAATCTATTTCCAATTTCTTGCTGATGTCTTGTAATCACTTGTTTCACATTATTTACCCTGCAAGGGAATGCTTCTGGCCAACCTGAAAAAGTGTCTGTCGATACCAACAAATATCAATAACCTCTTTTCTAGGTAATTCAGAGAAATCTGTTTGCCACTGTTGTTCCAGATAATTCCCTTTTCCAGTTGTCCCAACCTGATTCCTGTTTTCAGTCTTAGGATTATATTTGAGACATAATTGACATTGTCACTAATTGCACTATGGTATAGAAATTTCTTCCTGTGATCTGTTTGTTTAATATTCATACAAGGCATTGCTTTCCCAATTACTTTTGTTATGTTCTTCTTGTACCAATTTCTATAACTGATTATAGGGGATCACTACTTGCCCATCAGGTATTTTTATCCAATCCTTTTCATTTCCTGTCCTTCTAAGTCTTCAGTTAATTTCATATTTTCTTTGGAGTACGTAGGTTTATTTTGCTCAATTACCAGTTTACCACCGGGAATTAAGGACATAACCTCAACTCACTGTTCCTGCTGCCTGTTTAGCCTCATGATCAGCCAAATTATTTCCAACCTCTTGATCAGAGTTACCTTTTTGATGTCCTTTACAATGTATGATAGCAACTTTGTTAAGTAATTGTACAGCTTCTGACAGTCCCAGAATTTCCGTTGCATGTTTAATTTGTCTTCCCTGGGTATTTAAAAGTCCTCCTTTCCAAATTGCTCCATGTGTATGAACTACACCAAAGGCATATTTGGAATCAGTCCATATGTTTATCTGTTTCTCCTTTGCCACCCCCAAGGCTCTAGTCAGGGCTGTTATTTCTGCCTTTTGTGCTGAGGTGTTAGAGGGTAATGGTTTAGCTTCTATTACCTTTGAAGTTGTAGTTAGGGTGTATCCTGCTCATTGTTTACCATTGTTAACAAAGCTGCTGCCATTGGTGAACCAGGAATCTGCATCCTCCAGAGGCTTCTCCTTCAGGTCTGGTTGGCTGGAGTATACTGTCTCTATAGTGGCCAAGCAGTCATGAACTAATGGTTCTTTGGGGGTTTCCTGAAGGAAAGATGCTGGATTCACAATGTTAGTGACCACAATTTCCATATCATCCAGTTCTACTAGGATAGCCTAATATTTCAAGAAACATGACGGCAATAGCCAGTGAGTATCCTTTTGGTTCTGGGACTGCTGATACTGCGTGTGACACTAACATGGTGATGCTTTTGTCCCAGTGTAAATTTTCAGGCCTCTTGGGTGTTTAACTGTTGCCACTGCTCTCAAGTATCCAGGCCAGCCTTTGCTTGGTTCATCCAGCTGTTTTGAAAAATAGGCCACTGCTCTTTTATAAGGTCCCAATTTTTGAGCCAAAACCCCCAAGGCTATTCCCTGTTTCTTGTAGGAATATAGCCAAAAGTGTTTGGTTATGTCCAGGAGCCCCAGAGCTGGAGCTTTTGTGAGTTCTGTCTTTAAACTTCTAAACACCTCTTCAGCTTGATCTGTCCATTTTTACAAAAGTTGGATTCTCTTTTAGCAGCTCATATAAGGGTCTTACCAGAGCTCCATAATCATGGATCCAGAATCGGCACCACCCTGTCATTCCCAAAAATATCTGGAGATCTTTAACCATGGATGGTCATGGTGTTTGACAGATTGTTTCCTTCTGAGCTGTGCCAAGTTCTAGTTGTTTTCCTGTTATTTCATATCCTAAATAAGATACTCCAGTTAAGAATTAGTTGAGCTGTCAATTTAGATACCTGGTATCCATTTAGCCCTAGAAAGTTTAACAGTTCTACAGTCCATTGGACACATTCTTTCTCAGTTTCAGTAGCAATTAACAGGTTGTCAACATATTGTAGTAAAGTGCCTGTCTGGGTAGGTGCTTCCAAGGATTCTAATTCTGGTGCCAACTGATTTCCAGAAATGGGTGAACTGTTTTTAAATCCCTGAGGTAACACTGGCCAAGTGAGCTGTGTCCTTCTTCCTGTTTCAGGGTTTTCCCATTCAAAAGCAGATAAATTTTGACTTTCTTTGGCCAGGGGCAGACAGAAAAATGCATCCTGTAAGTCCAGAACTGTAAACCACTTCTGATTAGTATTCAGTTTAGTCAATAAAGTATACAGATTAGCTAGCTACTACTGGGTGAATATCCTCCACAATTTTGTTGATTGCTCTGAGATCTTGAACTAATCTGTAACTTTTCCCATTGGACTTTTTTACTGGCAAGATAGGAGTATTATATTCCAATTCACATTCAGTTAATAATCTATATTTTAAAAATTTATCAGGGATTTCTTTTATTCCCTTTTGATCCTCCAATTTTAAGGGATGTTGTTTTATTCTAATTGGTACGCCCTCCTTTTTATTTCTGCTTTAACAGGCAGAGCATTTTTCGCCTTACCTGAAACTTCACATGCCCATATTCCCAGATATACCTGATTAAGGATTTCTTCTATTTCAGGGAGGTCCTCCTGTTTGCTTTTCTGTTGAATTAAAGATAAATGCAAAACTGCAATTAACTGTCATTTTTAACTCTTAATTCCATTTTGCCTTCTTTAAATGTTGCTTCTTGCCCTGATACAGATTTTGGAGAATTTTGATTTGGATTTGGAAATTTTTGCATTCCTATTTGTTTTCCCAGTTTGTACTCTAAAGGTTTCAGAAAGGTGCTTTTTTCTTTTTTTTTTTCCCTTTTTTTTTTTTTTTTTCCTCTTGGTGGCTAGTAGCTCCCTCAACTGCAACATTCTTTTCCCTCTGATTTAACACCGAATATGTTACTTCTGTATTCACTAAAAATTCCACTTAATTTCATCTACTCCCTAGCTTTAATTTAACCAGTGGATCTGCTAGGGTAGATTCCCTAGGTCCCCCATCAATCTAGTTATAATTCAATTACTGGAGCCACCTTGTGGGTATTCCTTTTAAGACAGTCTCATTTCCAACATCCAGATTCCTTACAGTATGTGCACTGATCTGGTCCCATAGGAGAATTCACTCTTTCACCTCTGTCTCATCCTCTTACATTAGTCCCTCCATCAGTTTCCAGTTGTCCCAAAGCAGCCACTGTAGCCATGGCTGTAGCATGACTCAGCTTTTTCTTCTCTCCCTGTTCCCAATTCCTATATGCTCTCCATGCTTCTTCCTTTATTTCTGTTTGTATTTATCCAATAAATTCTTAATCTCCTCGGGCCTATAGTCTGCCAGTGTGTCTGTTCTTACTTGTCTGTTTGCCCTAGTAATCATCTTACATTTAAACACAGGAGCTGCTGAGCTCTTTTCCTTTTTCTGTTCCACCCCGCCCCCCCCCCCCCCCCCCCTTGCTCACCCTGCTCTGCAGTGGCTGCAGATGTCTCTGCAACAGCACTTCTGTTTTAACCCTTTCTTAACTCTGAATGTGAATCTGCTGCTTGTTGCCAGTAACAGCAACCTCTTCCTCCTTATCGATATCAGATAGGACAGATGCAGAGGATGCTTCTCTCTGAGGTACCTGTGATACATAATTCTCCAACCTGTCTTCCTGATTACTGTTTTTTGATCTTTAAACATCTTTCCCCAGTATCACAGGCTGAACAACACGTCTCCAGCTTAGCTTTTGGTTTTTCCCTGTTCTTTTCCAAAGCCAAAATTAAAGGAAGTGGTGGAGCTACATTAATTTTGCATTCCATCTGTCACTCTGGTGGTTTCTTAAAGTGAAAAACTTCTGCATACATCACTTCATCCCATTTTCCTTGTTACTGTAAGAACAACGTCAATTGTAACAATGTATTATAGTTCAGAGTTCCATTTTTAGGCCATTTTTCCTGATTTTCCGAAGTATAAAAAGGCCACCATTGATTACAGTATTTTATCAATGTTTTATTGTTTACTGAACCCCCAGGAGACCCTCCCAGCTCTTTCCAATGTGCCAAAATACACCCAAGAAACCCTCCCAGTTCTTTCCAGTGTGCCAAAATACACCCTAAAGGACTCATTTTCAAAATTTCTCCACTCTGTTGATTTCTAATTATTAATTTCACATTCACACACAGTTGGGATCCCACAGATACACTCCACACAGTTACAATACCCGAGACAGAGACTAAATTCAATCAAACAACAATTAATATCCTGTTGCCAATACCAGAATCATTACCATAATGAGCCACAAAATAAGTCAAATACCAGTAAAATCAAAAACCATTTCCACAAGATACCATCTGTGTCTTGCAGGTGTATACCAAACAGACACTAGCAGCCAGGTGTACACCTTTACCTATGATATTTTCTATCTTGATTTACAAAAGGCTTCCAAACCTTGCGTATGCTTACCAACCCAATTTAGTCTTTATGTAAGATGTCCCCTGCATCTTACAGACTATATAAAAGAAAAGAATACCTTTCGTAAAGATGGTCCTTGCCTGCTCCTGCAGTGATCTGAATGAGTCGAGGGGTCCCTTTGGGAAAAGTTCCCGAAGGCCCTAGGGAGCCCTGTCCTCAGCGGGTCCTGCAGCTGAGCAGAGTGGGTCCCATCTGGGGTGCAAAATTGATTCGGAGAAATCTCCAGGAACTCGCCTACAAAGTTTAAGTTGACAAGCAGGTATTCTTTATTGCAGTGCTGGGAGACACTGGGGGGGGGGTAGCTCCTCCTAGCATATGTCTGCTGAAGTGCTAAGCCATCTGTCCTTATATAGCCACTAAGTGTAAATATTCATTATGTACATGTATATTCATAAGGTTACTTGTATATTACATCATTCTTCTAGAAAGTTTCTCCTGCATGAGCAGAAAAATGTGGTAGTGGTCTTTGGGGGCCATTTGCTTCTTCCGTCAGTCTTCATCACTTGGCCATTCCTTGAACTTTCATCCTGGCAGCCTTTGAAGCATATGCAGTAGATAAATGCATATGCCAGCTTAATTAGTTTAGTAACACCACTGACATAATTGAATGATTTCTCCCTCTTCTACTCATCAGTTAACTCAGCTACAGCTCATCCTGAATATCTGCTAGTTTCAGGTAACCTTTATCTACATGTTCTGTTTTGCTTACCATAAATTTTGTGCAAGGTTACAAGGTCCTAGAACTACCAAACTGTGGTCATTTATCTTATACAAAGATGATCACTAAACAGAACTAATTTACTTACTTACAATAGATTATATTTCAGCCTATATTTCTCTATTTCAGTACAGTAGTTGCGAGGTACAGATTGACCCTTCCAGAACTTCTTTCAACTCATTTTAAGTCTTGAAGAAGCAACTGCAGCTGTTCTGAATGGGGAAAAAAATACAAGCGGCTTGTTTGGGGTGGGAAATGTGGCTTCTTTGTTCAAAAATCTGTGTCCAAACATCTACCAAAAAGTTACTCATCTTTGGCATTTCATAATTTTGTTAGGTGTTGCTACGTGTGTACTTGGGGAGGGACAATTCAAGTCGATAGTGTAAGAATTTCAGTTGAAAATTTTTAAAAAGTAACATAGTAGCAGTAATAAGTATACCATTTGTATAAAAAGCTGGTTGAGCTATACAAAGGTATTTTTGGAACTCAGTTGAGAAACTTAGGATCTTCTTAGTTTTCTACAGAATGTCTAGGAAGCTTGTGAAGGCGGTGTTGATGTACTCTTTTATTGTCTCTGCTGCACAGAAGAGGACATGGAGTGACAACTGTTATTCTTTCTGTGCCATTTAAAAATAATTTTGGAAGAATTTAATATTAAAAAGGTCTGCTTTTCATACTTACACTCAGAATTTTATATATATTTTTAAATCTAGGGAACATGAATGGTTTAAGCTGGACCTTCCAAAATACTTATTTCCTGAAGACCCATCGTACAGCTCCACGATGATTGATGATGAAGCCTTAAAAGAAGTGTGTGAGAAGTTTGAATGCACTGAAGAGGAAGTGCTAAGTTGTCTGTACAGCAGAAATCATCAGGATCCTTTAGCAGTTGCTTATCACCTCATTATAGATAATAGAAGAATAATGAATGAGGCCAAAGACTTCTACTTGGCTACAAGCCCCCCAGATTCTTTTCTTGATGATCACCATCTGTCTCGCCCTCATCCTGAAAGAGTGCCATTTTTAGTAGCTGAAGCACCTCGTCCTCGTCATACTCTTGATGAGCTGAATCCACAGAAGTCAAAGCACCAAGGTGTAAGGAGAGCTAAGTGGCATTTGGGAATACGAAGTCAGAGTCGACCAAATGATATCATGGCTGAAGTCTGTCGAGCAATTAAACAACTGGATTATGAATGGAAGGTAAAAGAATAAAATATCTTTGCAGGAAAAAACAGCAAATTTTTGAGCTGTGTAGCTTCATACTTCTAGGCTATTTAACTATGTTATGAGCTGGAAGGGGTTTGGGAGAGGCTATTCATGCTGACAGGGAAAAATCTTGCTATCATGTCTACCTCTTCTACTGGAGTTGTAGGAATGGTTTTGTTTGCTAAAAAAATCAAACCAAACAGAAACCCAAAACACAACACCACCAACAAAAAAATCACGTACTACTGAAAGACATGAAGAAAAAAAAAAAGACAAACTCATAACATAAAACCCAAAAAAACCTCACACTTTAAAAAAACCCAGAAGCAAACACCACCACAACCAAGCCAAAACAACCAACCAACCTGCAAAATACTGCCTCTCTCTCTCCCCTCCACCCCCCCTACACATTCCCCCTTAACCTCCCCAAATCACAACTCCAGCAGGAAAGCCTACAGTCATAGAACAGTTAGGGTTGGAAAGGATCTTAAGATCATCTAATTCCAACCCCCTGCCATGGAGGTGTGGGGTTTGTTATTAATAAATATCCATTATTTATGGATCTTAAGATCATCTAGTTCCAACCCCCTGCTAGGAGGGGCAGGATCACCTCCTCCAACCTGCTGGTCCCACTCCTTTTGATGCAGTGCGGGATATGGTTTGCCCTGTGGGCTGTGAGCACACACTGAAGCCAGCTCATGTTAAGTTTCTCATCAGCCAACACCCTGAAGTCCTCCACTCAACCTGTAGCTGTGCCTAGAATTACTCTGACCCAGGTGTAGGACCTTGCACTTGACTTGGTTAAGCTTCATGAGGTTGGCATTGGCCTACCACACAAGTGTGTCAGGGTACCTCTGGATGGCATTCCTTCCCTCCAGCATATCAACTGAATCACTTGACAATACTATTGATTTGAAATGATAAAAACAATATGCAGTGCTTTTCAAGCAGTTCTGGTTACTGACTCAGATCTCTTTTGTACTAGGTTGTAAATCCATACTATCTGCGTGTCCGAAGGAAGAATCCAGTTACCAGTGCATATTCCAAAATGAGTCTACAATTGTATCAGGTGGACAGCAGGACATACTTACTGGACTTCCGTAGCATTGATGGTATGTGAAGTCTTACATAAATGTGGAGAATTGTACGGGAAAACATTCTGAATGTAAACTTGTCTTACTTCACTTCTAAACAAGCAAATTAAGCGTTACCTTATAGCTTAAGCTAACCTAGATCTCTGTTGGTGTTTCTTACTCCTTCCTGGTCTGGTGTTCCTATGAGCAGATGGTTAGCTGATTCATCTGTTAAATAATAACAGATGAATTATAATTATGAAAATAATAGCTTTTTAGCTATATCAGTTCCTGCTCCATTTTGTGTCTACTCCAGCACTAATACCACTAGTGCAAAAGGGGACTGGGCTATGAGAGGTGAGATTTGGATCAACCTAAGCTTTCTTTGGAGCCTCACCCCAAAGTTTAAACATTTAGATGTAAGCATGTGAATAAACTAGTGAAGATAAAGCTTGGCATCTAGGCATTAAAATGTGATTTGTACTGTACACTGCTGTGCTGGGTCTGGCTGAGATGGAGTTCATTTTCTTCGTAGCAGCCTATATGATGCTGTGTTTTGGATCTGTGACTTAAGCTGTTGGCAACACACCAATGTTCAGGCAGTTGCTGAGGACTAATTATATAGTATTCAGTCTTTCTTTCTTTCTTTCCTCACTGTCAAACCAGGCCAGGAATGAGCAAGAAGCTGGGAGGGGATGCAGCCTGGAGGGCTAAGCCAGATTGTCCAAAGGGATATTCCATGCTATATAATGTTATGCTTGTCAAAGAAATTGAGGGATGGGGCCTTAGGGAAGGTAGCCTTGAGGCTGGCTGGACATAAGTCTGCTTTGGAGAGGTGGCAAGTGGTTGCTTTTGCATCACTACCTGTCCCTTCCCCTTTCCTCTTACTGAGCTATGTTTATTTTTACTCATGAATTTTCTCACTTTTGCCTTTAAAATGTTCTTGCCCATTGCTCAGAGGTATTAGCTGCCAAGCAAAGTCAACCTACCGGTGTTAGTGTTAGACAAAATTTGTAGATAGGAGTTGTATGCTTGCAGTAACTTAAGCCTTGGAAGCAGTTCCTCTAGCCTATGGGAAGGTAAATTTTGTAGAGTGACAGTAATGGAGCATACAAATCCCAGTTGGATACCTTCCTGAAAATGAACAGCGGAGCTGACAGCAACTGACCACTGTGCTTGTTTATGGGCATACCAGACATAAGCAGAATTGCCTGCAGCCAGTGGTGTAGATGACATGCCTAGGAAAACAAGTGACATGGAAAAATGATTTACTGGAGTGTGGCTTGATTACATTGTAGGGTGGCTGAGGCCATATCTTGTGACAGTTCAGTCTGATCTGACTTGGTGGTAGAGTTCTTGCCGTTTGTTCTGACAATACAGGTGCTTGCTCAGATCCAGTGGTACTTGATAGACAGGACTAATCATTTTCCTGTATTGAGCTACTGCAGTATAGGACAAATGTCATGTCTTTGAGAGGGAGATGGCTGCTTAGAGCCACGCAGCTGAAGGACAGCAGCCTGCTGCAGTCCTGCCCTCAACTCTTGAGGAAATACAACTCATGTTACACAAGCAGTATACGTACTGATTGAGACTTTAAAAAAACCAAGATTTTGAAATGTGAGAAGGGGCAGATATTTGCTGTGCCTTTAACTAATCTGATACTGATATCTAATTTTCCTTCTCTCTCCCCTGGCCCCCCAGATGAAATTACTGAAACGAAGTCTGGGACTGCAACTCCACAGAGATCAGGTTCTGTGAGCAACTATAGATCCTGTCAAAAAGATTCAGATGCTGATGCGCAAGGAAAATCTGCAGATACATCCCTTACCTCATCAGTGAACTCATCGCTTGACTCTTCTACAGCTGACTTAACTCCAAGGCCAGGGAGTCATACAATAGAGTTTTTTGAGATGTGTGCAAATCTTATTAAAATACTTGCGCAGTAATTTTGAAGATGGGCTTATTTCTCTCACAGCAATAAGCATGCCTAAATCATAGCCAGATGCTTCCAGTTATAATCAAGTTAAATTTACTAAGGCGCTGAAAAAGCTAGTCACAGAATGCAATTTGTACAGGAATTGAAATGATTATGGGGAGTTCACATGTACTTGAAGCTGGAGTGAATTCTGATTGTCTGCTGTCCAGTAGCAGAGATGCAGGAAATCACATGCCCTTGGGGCAGCATTCATAGCAATTTACACTGACTGCACATTAGGCTGCATATAACATTCAAGTTAGATGGACTTTGTTGGGGTTTTTTTTTTTTCACTGGTAATACATACACCTGATGCACTGTAAGTAAATGTACACTTACTAGTTCAGTGACCTGAGTATGACTTGTTGGTCACTATGTGCAGTTGTGACTCAATTGGTCAGAACTGTCAACATCTTTTAAGAGTAATGTGTTAAAACTGCTGTCTTTCTTTCCCCCCCCTTACTTGACAGTAAATGATAAAGAACTATTTAATGCATTAGAGTGTACTACTTTTAGCAGCAGGTAGATTTGATTAGATGCATGCAGGTCCTACCAGTTGGAAACATACGTAGATGCTCTGTAATGCACTAAGGATGAAATTCCGTGGGCTGTGAGTAGAACAGAAATATATATTTTCCAAAAGCTGTTTATGTATATCCAGAGCTGTTTATGCCATCCAGAGGCACCTTGACACGCTTGTGAGTGGGCTGATGCCACCCTTACGAAGTTTAACTATGCCAAGTGCAAGGTCCTACACCTGGGTCAGAGCAATCCCAGGCAGAGCTACAGGTTGTGCAGAGAAGAGATTCAGAACAGCCCTGCAGAGAAGGACTTGGGGGGGTTGGTTGATGAGAAAATGAACATGAGCTGGCAGTGTGTGCTTGCAGCTCAGAAAGCCAACAGCATCCTGGGCTGCATCAAAAGGGGCATGACCAGCAGGTAGAAGGAGGTGATCCTGCCCCTCTACTCTGCTCTCATGAGACCTCATTTGGAGTATTGTGTGCAGTTCTGGTGTCCTCAACATAAAAAGGCCATGGAACTGTTGGAACAAGTCCAGAGGAGGGCCATGAGGATGATCAGGGGACTGGAGCACCTCCTGTATGAAGATAGGCTGAGAAAGTTGGGGTTGTTGAGCCTGGAGAAGAGAAGGCTGTGTGGAGACCTCATAGCAGCCTTCCAGTATCTGAAGGGGGCCTACAAGGATGCTGCGGAGGGACTCTTCATTAGGGACTATTGTGACAGGACTAGTGGTAATGGGTTCAAACTTAGAGAGGGGAAGTTTAGATTGGATATAAGGAAGAAGTTCTTTACCGTGAGGGTGGTGAGGCACTGGAATGGGTTGCCCAGGGAAGCTGTGAATGCTCCATCGCTGGCAGCGTTCAAGGCTGGATTAGACAGAGCCTTGGGTGGCATGGTTTAGTGTGAGGTGTCCCTGCCCATGGCAGGGGGGATGGAAGTTGATGATCTTAAGGTCCTTTCCAGCCCTAACTATTCTGTGATTCTATGATTCTGTTCTATATACAACGATTTAAAAACCCCGGATTTAGAAGCTATACTGAGTCCACAACAGTGGTGAGAGACTTAATGCTGAGAAGACTTGACATCTTTGATAGGGTGACTATAAAGATAGATTTGATAGCCTAAAACACAGTGTTGCCCTGTGAAGGGGGATGGGCTGATCTGTGCATATATCTTAGTGTAGCAGCAGCACAGCAGCTACTGACTGCTACTGCAGGCTCATAATCCTTATCCTTAGAAATACGTGCATGTAGTTAAGAGCACAGCCTATGGGTTGTGTGGTAGTCCAGAATCTGAAATTGACATTTAAAAAAAAACTGTTAGCACTTCGATGCAGCTCTGTCACATGTTAACTTGGCATATACTATTTAAAATTCACTTTGCAGTTGAAACTACATATATAGGTTAGGTTTTCCCAGGCCACATTTATAGCAAACTTTGCTGTTTAAATTAATTGTGAATATTCTAACTTTTCTGTTGAATATCGAAAACTGATCAAGACAACTTGAGCACTAATATTTAAGAAGTTTTCAATAGCAGGTTGCAATTACCTGTAACACCCTTTTGCATTTATGGTTTTTGCTGCATTTCAGGGAGAAAAAATGAACCTTATGTTAAAATCATAGCTAGTACTTACACAAAACCATGTAGTCTTTTGTAAATTGGATATACTTAGCCACAGTTCTATTTTCATCTAGCACTAATAGGCATAAACAATAAACTGTATGTCATAAAATATTTAGTTTTGCATTCAGTGTTCTCTTCAAAACAAGCTTCATTATCCACTCTCCCAGGGAGAGACTGGAAATCAAGGCATTATTGTGAACAGTGAAACCTGGACTCTTTAAAATGCAATGGGGATCCGTGCCAGTGACTTGGGACTTTATCCATGAAAAACTACTAGCTACAGGTATTAAGAACAGTTTAATCCAAGCCCACTGGCTTCAGTCCAGAAGTTCATCTGTTACGAATATGCACAGAATCTGAAGAAACATAAAGCTGCTTTAAGCCCTGGAACTGCGGTTTAACTGCGTTCTGGGCAATTGCGTGATCTGCCTAGTATGTAGGTGCAAGTTTCAATTTCAGTTCTTTATCCTTAAGTGTCACATGTGGTCCCTGTGATGCAAAGTTGTATTGTTGTACCTCAAAGAGATTTTTCCTTAGCTAAACCTTTGGGTTTAAACTCCCAAGACTGAGATATCAGCAGGAGGGACCAGCTGCAAGTCCTACTTGTAAGTCACAGTTTTAGTCTTGTAGAAATTGGTTCTGATGTACTTAATAAATCACTGTTTACTTTTGTTACCCTTTCATTCTGAAGTTGTTACATATTGCACTTGTACAAGTACAACAAACGCACAGGTTTTTTAATTGTAGTAATTCCTCATCTGGAATTGGTTTGGGATCGCTCTTACATATGTTTAAACTAAGTATATTTATACATGGTGTCTGACCCGTGCTGATCACGAATGCAAGGTGCAAAGGTACAAAAAGCTTTGATACACCTTTTTTTGGCCCTCTTGTGCATTAAGGCAGGCATAGGTTTTCCTTTGTCTTGTTATCTTGAGGTCTAAGGAAATTTCTGGCAGCAGCATACTGTATCTGTAGTTATAAATAGAGTAAGTTTATTGGTATGGTAGATCAGTTTTGATGGCCACAAGTTTTCTGATTGAACTGAGATTTTTATAGGGGAGAAGGGGGGATTGACAACCTTGTTAAATCCAGAACAGTTGTCTGTTGTGTGACTTTCCCATGCTTTGTAGATTTTGCTGTTGAAACTGCTTTCTTCACATGTTCCTACTGATATTGCAAACTTTTTCTTAGTGTTGTGCTATCTGCCAACAGGCTGTGAAGCAAAACTTCTCTAAGAAAGCTGCCAGGGTTGTAAGGAGGCAGCTTATGCAAATACACAAATTGGTCGTTACTTTGTGTTCCCAAGCTTACTCCTGTTGAAGTACCTTGAATTATCTTGCCTTTGTATTGTAATTTTTTCAAAAGCATGGATGAGCCTGACTGTCCATGTGCAATATGACTCACTAGATAAGGGATAAAATTCATCTTGCTGGTGCAATACTGAAAAAAGGAAAAAAACTTTCATGTTTGTCTTGCTATGAGTGTTTAATACAAACCAGGAAATAAATTTTATTTTACCAGTTGATTACCATTGTAAGATATGAAGTCCTGTTCTTTAAGAAAGATGTGCCTAATTCCTATGTTCATTTCTTTTGACAAAGCTGAATGGCAAAAATGCTTGTTTATACTTGTATAACTTTTTAAACTTTCAAAACTTAAAACTAAGTAAACCTGAAATACTAAATCATTGTGTTTGAAACTTTGTGCATGCTCTCCTCTAGTGTTATAAATTAACATGAGGACTGTTAGACATGTTTTTGAAACAACAGCACTTATGACTTCAGCAGCAAGGTGACACAAGTTACTGCAGCATTAATTCCCAGCAAGGTGCCAGCCTGGAACCCTGACTGTGTCTTTTCCCCTCGGTCTTGTCAGCCCTTCTTTTTGCTGCTGAAAGCAGTTTGAGATGGAAGGGTTACTGGATGCTTGTGCAAAGGTTCCCCTTGCCCCTGCCTTGTGGTGACCCACTTTGCCTGCAGAGAATCAGATTGGTTTGGGTTGGAAGGGATCTTAAAGCTCCTCCAGTTCCAACCCCCTGCCATGGGCAGGGACACCTTCCACTAGACCGGGTTGCTCTAAGCCCTGTCCAACCTGGCCTTGAACACTGCCAGGGATGGAGCAGCCACAGCTTCTCAGGGCAACCTCTGCCAGTGCCTCTGCACTCCCAGTAAAGAGCTTCCTAATGTCAAATTTAAATCTACTCTCTTTCAGCTTAAAGCCGTCATCTTCCACCCTGCTCTTCTGGGACACTTGTGGATAGTTCTTTAGTCTCGGTGTTTGCCCCTCTAACGAAGGAGCAGCCTGTCTCACGTTTTTCCTCTTCAGGAAATCCTCTCTTTCGAGCACTCAGCCGGCCCTTCCTCACCTCCCCCCTGCGGCTCCCGAGCATTGCCAGCCGGTGCAGTCCGCGTCCCCCGGCGGTGCTGCTTTGCACAGCGCTGCGGCACCCACACGCTCAGGCCGCGCCTTCCGCCGTGCAGCGAGGCGCGCCCGCCTGCGGCTCGGCTCTCGGAGGCCGCACTTCAGCGCCACTCTCGCCGACGCGGCGCCCCCACCGCGGGAGCCTCTTCCGAGGAGCGCAGTTCCGGCACCGCTGGACTACAGCTCCCGGCACTCCCAACGAGGCACTCCCTGCTTTCCGCTTCCTGCTCGCTGGGGTGAGGGGTGGCGCGGCCCTTGCAACCGGCAGAGGGGTGCCCAGGAGGCAGAGGTACGGAGCGGAGTCTTGCCGCGGCCCTGCGCGCGGATCCGGCCACGGCTGCCCGCGGGCGCTGGTGGGGCCACCTCTGCGCAGGACGCGGCCTCCTCAGCCCTGCCGTGGCTCGGCGCCCGCCGCCTCCCCGCCGGTCGTGCCGGGCCGCGATCCGGGGATGGGTGGCGGGATGTGCGGTCCCACCTGCGGAGTGCCGGTCCCGGGCCCCTCCATGGCAGCGGAGCGGCTGCCCCTGGGAGCTTCCCCGCAGCTTGAGGGTGGCGGACGGAGGGCGTTTCGGTCCGTGCAGCGGAGTGTGCGGGGCCGGTGCCGCTTGTCCGGATAGTGTCAGTGCCTGTGATGCGTCTATCTCATTGGAACGAGTCGCTTCCTTCCTGTGTTGTGCTGTTTCACACTAACGTTATATAGGGCTTTCTGGTATGTCAGAGCTCTGGCCTTTGTTTTATTCTTTTTCCCATCCTTTTTTTTTTTTCTGCTGTCAAAGAGCCGCTTGCAATTGCTCAGGGCTGTGCTTACCTGTCTGACATCTCTGGTGGAGCTCATGATCAGAGTTTGTATTGGGGAGGGGCAGTCTGTTACACGGTATTGTAGTAGAATCGAGGTGAACAGGGTATATTTTTTCATCTATGCACGTGAAAGCTAGATTACCTAAATACTGAAAATGTATGTATCTCTAGTTGCCCAGATGGCTTCTTTTGGGTGGAAGAGAAAGATTGGTGAGAAAGTTTCAAAAGCTACTTCCCAGCAATTTGAAGCAGAAGCTGCAGATGACAAGGATGTGACTAATGAAGATGATGCTAACTGGGTGCATGCAGCAAAAAGAAGAAAGGAAATTCTCTTAGAAGACTGTGTAAAGAAAAGTAAGGAGCTGAAGGAGGAAGGTGCAAACTTTGCTGAAAAGAGAAGGTACTAATGTTAACTTATTCCTTTTCATTGACTTAACAAGTGCTCAATGATATTTTAATCCTTTCTCTAAACACTAGGTAGTTTGCTAGCAGCTGCAGTCACGTTTTTCACATTTAAAATGGTGAGTACTTTTTTCATTCCACCTTTACTGATTGAAACTAATAATATAAAAATTGAAACTAATAAGTAAACAATTTCCTTTGGTGGTATTGGCAGCTGTGAAATGAAGTCTATTCCATCTCATTTTTTGTGTGTACACATAACAGAAAAATGATAGAAGGAGGAAAATGAGAAACTGATTGAATTTCACAGTGAGATAAGCTGCACTGTGCATAATGCTTTAGCTACTCTGGTAGTTTTCTCCTCTCTTAAAAATGTGTTTTTTCCCTTGTTAAGAGTAAGCTTATTGTACAGTGGCCAGGCGAATGCTGCAAAGCAGCTAATGCACTGTTAACCTGTTTAATGCTTTTGGAAAGTCACGTTCAGGTGGCTGCTCTGACTATCTTCTGATAGCAGTACTGTGTTGAGAGTTTGGCAATTTTGGAAGGATATTGTAAAGATGGTTCTATTGTTCTATTATGCTTTAAGCAGAAGGTATATTTGGCATGGCAGGTGTTAGAAGAGGGAAAGAGGGACTATAAATTATATATTAACTACATAATTTGTCTGGATCTTCTCTTGGGGGGGGGGGAATCAGTTCCAAGATTACTCCCCTTAGAATCTTATGAGTATTTGACATCTAAATCTGTATCTTGACTTTACCTGAATGAGCATCTCCATTTTATTCATTGTCCCAGATCAGACACAACATTTTCCTGATAGAATCAATTTCATGGTAAGTCAGTATGCGCTGCTGAGATGTTAAACTTCTTGTTATCAGAAATTTTGTCCTAAAAAAGGGTTCTCTGGGCAATATGGAGGATGAACAATTTAGAGGTTTAAAGCAGGCAAGTTTATGTATGATAATAAACACACCCTATATGTGGTCTGCTCTGATTTAAAATATATAAATATAACATAATTAAATACAAAGTGTTTTTGAGAAAACTCTCAACCTTTCTTCATAGGCGAGGTGCTCCAGCCCTCTGGGCATCTTTCTGGCCTCCTCTGGATTTGCTTCAACAGCTCCATGTCTCTGTTTTCTTGGGACCCCAGAGCTGGATGCAGTACTGCAGGTGGGGTCTCATGAGTGCTGAGCAGAGGATGAGAATTGGCTCCCTGAGCCTGCTGGTCACGCTCCTTTTGATGCAACCCAGTATACGGTTTGCTTTCTGGGCTGCAAGGGTACGCTGCAGGTCATGCTGAGCTTCTCATCAACCATTGCCCCAAAGTCCAGGTCACCCAAGTCTCCCAGGCTGGTTGCATTTCTATTAGCAGCTGCAAGCACAGAATACACACATTGAGTCAATTAGCATCTTTAACGCTGGAAATAAATTATTCAGTGGTCTGATTAGAGGTAGGTCTGTTCTGTCATTTTCAGGATATAGAGATCGTTACATAGAGCTTTCAGAATATAGAGCTTGAGCAATAAAGAAGAACTTCTAAATGTTTTCCTTCTACAGTTCGTGATCACTAATATTTTCTGTATTTATCCATATTAAACAGATAGATTTTTATTTCTGTCTTACCTTCTGTTCTGCCTTTACCTTCCTCATGTTTGCTTTGGCTTTTGTGTATCTTTGCGGATTTTGGTTTTCTTTTTTGATTATTTTTGTGTATTATGTAAAGTGTAATAAATCTCTTGAGCAGCAGCAATTAACCTTTTGTATATGTGGCTTAGGGCAGGGAGATACAGGCTGCTGCGTTATTTATTTTGAACGGAAGTGATATTTGATGCTTTTATATATCTTAAGTTGATCTTTGAGTTTTCTTTTACGTGTCAATTGGAAAACAATACAAAGGCTTAACCCATCCCTAAGCAGTAACATAAGTATTTTTTTTGTGAATTTAGTGAGAACTACATTTCCTCAGAAGTGCTTATAAGAGCTACTGAGAAACACTGGATGGCTTGTAACAGGTTTGAGGAACAAGTAACAAGAAATTAAAATCAGCTTTAGGGAGGTTTATAAGACATAAGCTCCATGTATTAACATTCATATATCTGAGGTTTAACAGAAGTTCTAACTTGAAATTGTAGTTTCCATCAATTACTCTAGCACAGTCTGTACACTTTAAGCAATTATGGTGGTAAAGTGCTGTCAGAGTACATACCTTTCAGGCTGATTTTTCTCTTAAAAAAGATTTCACGTAGATTAGAGGCTAAACTCGCAGTGGGAGCCTTTTATTACTCGTTACAGGTGGAATAGTTGACATACCATTACAAGGAACTTGAGAAAGCAGACTGGAAGGAATATTCTCTCTGGTGGAAAGTTCTGGTAAGAGAAGGCAGTGATGCTGCTACACCCCCACCAACGATTTGTTAGTGTTTGTGTATGCAGCAGGTCAGTTTCTGTGGATGAATGAAATCTGGACTTGTGCTTGTAAAGTGAGTCTCTGTGCTTCCTGGGGGAAGTAGTAGCAAATGGGCTTCTCTGGGATCAGAACTTTTACAGCTTGCTTTCTTTGCCTTTTGGCAAACTTGGAAGTGGCATGGGTGAATTGTTCTGGAGGTGGCAGAGTTTTCAGCTTTTGTAGGAGCTGCTTGAGGATTATTTGTACCTGCTGTAATGTGGGTGTGTGAGCCTGTTAAGCTGAGATTGAGGCACACACAGAAGAAAAATGGTAGTGAAGAGAACAGTTTCAGACCTTGATCAGTAGGCAGTTTGATGATGTTTGAATGAGTGGTCTTGCTGTAGGACCAGAAAGAAAAGGCAGATACTTGGAAAAAGTGTCACACTGTATGCTTTTGGGATATGAGGGAAGAAGCATTAAAACAAAGATGTACAAACATACATACAGTCTTTTGGTAAACAAACTGTTGTCTGCTGATGGAAAGAACAGAGAATATTCCAGAGGAGAAATTGGTTTTGCTTATATGAAACTTCTAATGCTGACAGATTATCCAGCTTGTGACACCAGTATGGGTGTGTCTACATACACTGGAATAAAAACAAAACATGAAAAGAACATCAAAACAGAACCAACATAAAACCAATAACAAGCAACAAAACCAACCAACCAAAAGAAAATAACCTAAAAACCAGCAAGCATAATCCAGGTTGATAGTCTTAAACTGTTTTAAATCCAGCATAATTCTAAAGGATAAAATATCATGTGCTCAGCCTCAGTATTGTGAATGTAGCAGTTTGCAATTACTGTCTATTTTGACTGGTAGATAGGTCATATTTGACTGTGGAATGGGTTTAGATGAGATTCAACAGTGAAATATATTATGTCCTGAAACAGTACAGCATGTAGAGAGCTAATAGCAAGGACAAAAAACACTTTTCTCGGACTGCCGTCTTCAATATGAAATTGCATATGCATTAAAATGAGTTTGCAATCCCCCTGTGCCGTTTTCAAACTAGAGACATTTTCTTAGCTGGTCCAGTAGGTGGAGATAGAATTCTTCTCAATATACCCCGAAGATGAGCAAAAAGCACTCATCTAAATACGTATTTTTCTTTTGCAAGTAGACACTCTTAGGTTTAAATCCTTCATTTGCATTTTTTTTTCTATTTTGCAAAAAAAAAGTTAATACTGTTCTCACTTCTGATGATATTTGTTGTTCCATATTGCAGTAAAAATATCTCCATCTCTAAAACTAGTGTTGGTTTGGGAAGATCATGTTTTCAGCTGGAGGAGTACTACATTTTGTCTGAGCTTATAGAGATGCACCTATGTTAAAATAAATAGTTGCAGTCACTTTCTCACTTGATGTGTAGACTAGTAAGGTTTTACTCTTTCTTTCATTCAGCTTTTGCAGCACCAGATTAAATAAAGACATGTCGAAGTGCTATGAGCAGGGCAGATAATAGGTCAATTTTAATTAAACTCTTTACTTTTCTAGAGGAATTAGTAAGAATAATTTAATTTTATAATCTATTAAAAAAAATTAAACTTCTGTAAAGTGCTGCTTCTTCCACATTTTAGCAATTGAGTCTTTTTTCCCTTGGTGCTGATATGCCAGCATCACTTCACCCTGTGTAGCATATGATTCCTTAGCAATATGAGCTGTAATTGAGTTTTTCTTTCTCACTCGACATTATAAGGTGTTTGCGTCAAATGATAAGGCACACTCCTTTAAAAAGTGTGTTTAGTGTAGTGGAAACCTAAGTTATCAGAAACATAATATTTTTAGCAATGGAACAGGAGAATAATGCCTGTTTAAATAAAGTTGAAAAGCCTGTCATGCTCTTATAACATTTGTATTTGTTGGATTTACTCATGTCATTCAGGTTTAGATTATGATAAGCACTGGATTACTAATGAGTTATTAAAGTGCTAAAGTAATAATATTGCTTTCAGATTATCTTGTCAATTTATACTGATGCAACTAGCATGACAAAGGGCAAAGGTCATTGTGTTGAAACTGCCTTTCAATTTTCAGTCAATTAAACTGATGTTACTTACATAGTATAGTGTTAATAAAGAGGTTTCCCAGAAGATCCAGCAGCGGTCTGTGGCAGGAATATTTCAGCAGTTTAATAGACTCATTTGCGTTACAGAGTAGCCCAGGAGAAGCATGGTATGGTAGGGAAGAATTAGGGGCTCAGAAGAGCTGGTTGCATTTTTTTTTTTCTTTTTTTTTTTTTTCCAAGGCATCTCCTCCAAGCTTGAGAGTGGCTCATCCTAATGAGCAGGAAATCAAGAAAAGGTGATAGTAGTCCTGTGCAGATGTACAGGGCTCTCCTGACAAAATCCAAACATGAAATGCATAGGTGGGAACACGGTCATGAGACCCAGGCAGAGCATAGAGGCCCTGTTTGACCATGCAGGAATGGGCTTAGGAAACCCAAAGCCTACCTGGAATTGAATCTGGTGAATAATGTGAAAGGCAAGAAGAAATGATTCTATAGGTGTTTGTATCTGCGGCAAAAAGGAGACTGGAAAAAATGTGGGTTCTCTGCTGAATGGGCTAAAGAATCTAGTGACAAAGGATGCTGAACAGGCCAAGGTGTTCAACGTCTTCTTTGCTTTAGTCTTTACGGGTAAGACTTGCCTTCAGGAACTCCAGGCCCATGAGACAAGAGGGAAAGTATGGAGCAAGGAAGACTTACCCTTGGTAGAAGAGGATCAGGCTATGAAATACTTAGATAAACCTGATGTATACAAGTTCAGGGGACCTGATGGGGTGCATCTGTGGGAGCTGGTTGAACTTACGAACTCTTTACTGCATTTGGAAGGTATTGACAACTGAGAGCAGTTCCTAAGGCCTGCTAGAAAGCAAACATCACTTCTTCATGAAGGGTAAGGAGGAGGATTCAGTGACTTATAGGCTTATCAACTCCTACTCTGTCCCTGGGAAGATGATGGAGCAAATAATTCTGGAAACCATTTTGAAACACAGGAAGTGGAAGAAGGTTATTTGGAGTAGCTGGCATCAATTAGCGAAGGAGAAATCATCCTGATGGGTGACAGGTTGACCAGAAAACAATGGGGACTTTCCATCCTTGTTGACACTCAGAACCCAACTGAACAGTAGTAACCTGAGGAGCATGCTTCAGCTTACCCTGCTTTGAGCAGGGTGTTTGGACTTGATGATCTGTAGAGGTTCATTCCAGTCTTGGTTGTTCTGGATTTAATCCCATTAAAATTACAGACACATTTAAAATCCGGAAGGTAGTTCCTCAGACTTTGAATTTGATTGTGTAGGTCATTGATGTGGAACCTTTCTTGGTGGATGGGAAACTTCTGTTTATTTGTTTCACTAGTCCATGTGTGTCTTTGGTGGAATGCTTTGGGTACAGAGAAAGATGCAAAAAAATGGGCAGTCTTTGCTCTGTCTTCTTACCATCTCTGTTTGCTAACTGACCTCATTTAAAGCAAAGATGCATTTTAGAAGTTAGAAAATGAAAAGGATTGAGGTAGTAGATAATCTGGAAGTCTACAAATTTAGCTTTTATTTCTGCCTCCTAGAGTACAGTCTAAAATTCTGTTAGGCTGTTGGTATATTGTATCAGAAATACTGATTCTTATAGAAGAGTGATCTGAAAGCCTTAGACAGATGTAATGAAGTGTGGGGAAAACCCTGAAAAAAGCTAATAATGAAACTGGAAGGATATAGTAAGTGCTCACTCCTACTGTCTTTTGTAGGCTGAAAAGAACTGTTGGGTATCAGTCTTGGATATAATTTTTGTCCATGGTATAATTAGCTATTCTATATAGTGCTTACCTTTTTCAGAGTGAATGACCAATACCACTCTTCCAGATAAAATGAAAATTTTTAATATCAATAATTATTATCTTTGATTAGGTTGAGTATTTTCTAAGGTAGATATGCAAGAATGCAGAGAAAATAGGTAGGCTTACCTGTTTTCTTACCTAGTTTTTACTTCAATATGAGTAGAATTTTATAGTACAAATAGGGGCTTGATTGCCGTGCTTATGGCTTCGAGTTGTCATGGTTTAAGCCCAGCCATAACTCAGGACCATGCAGTCTCTCTCTCACTCCCCAATTTCCTCCTCTCCTGCTCCTGAAGGGATGGGGAGGAGAATCGAAAGAATGTAAGTCCCACAGGTTGAGATAAGAACAGTCCAGTAACTCAGGTATAACAGAAATCACTGCTGCTACCACCAATAATAATAATGACTAGGGAAATACAAGGGATGAGAATACAACTGCTCACCACCCTTCGACCGATACCCAGCCTGACCGAGCAGTAATGTAACCCTTCCTTGTCCCTGCCCCCAGTTTATATAGTGGGCATGACGTGCTGTGGTATGGAATACCTCTTTGGTCAGTTCGGGTCAGGTGTCCTGTCTCTGCTTCCTCCCGGCTTCCCCTCCTCCTTGGCAGAACATGAGACTCAGAAAGTCCTTGGTCAGAGTAAACATTACTGAGCAGCAACTAAAACCATTGGTGTTATCAGTGCTGTTCCCAGGCCGAAAGTCAAAAACACAGCGCTGCACCAGCTACTGAGGAGAAAAAATGACTGCTACTGCTGAACCCAGGACACTAGTCAAAATACCTGACCACTTTTAAATGTTTGTCAGTGTTCAGCATTACTGTCTGTTATGTGTGCATATATACATATTTATATGCAACTTCCTTGCTGTTAGCTTCCTTGACAATACTTTATACGTGATCTGCTCACTAAAATGAGACTAAGGGTGTGTAAACTCTAACTCTTGAGTGCAGAACACATGAGCTGAAACAGAAAAAACTGAACAAATATGGAGTTACCTCTTTTTTTGGGGAAAAGCCCATCTTGCAGCTTCCCTCTTATTAGTCAGAACATATCACTTGTTTTGCAGGTCTTATATCCTTTCCATTGAATTAAAAAATAAGTGCAAGGAGTGTTTTACAGTGTTTAATACCCTTCCATAAATTGCCATGTGAAGTAATACATTATTTTTTGTCTAAGTTAATTTTTATTGCTAGACTTACTGTTTTTCTTCACTTACTGATAGAGTTGTTGCTTCCTTGTGATACATCTATTTGTCTTATCTCCTAAAGGAGGAAGTTCTTTGCAGAATGTTTAAGTAGTTCTTTTATTAGAAATTAACAGTTTAATGTAGCTGATTTCCTTTTGGTCTGTCAAACATTATTTTCCAATAATTGGTTATTATTTGAGAAAGCAGGAGTTCAGTTTAGAAATCGTAACTAATTTAGTGAGGATTTTTCTGAATGTTTGTGTAAGAATAATTGTAGATTATTTGAACTGTAGACAGTTTGAATGATTTTTAGAGTACAGTTTTGCAGGAATTGTTGCTACTTGGGGATACTGAAGTGTAAGGTACTGTCCATATATATTTGAATGTATGCCTGTTTTTGTATGTATGTATTTGTAAATAGTAACAGAATGAATATTTGTCAAAAAACTGGACATTGACTGGAAGCATTTTTTTATGTACGTATATTTATATTTTCCTTAAGTAGAAAACATAACTTAATTGATGCCTATATATCATCCTGTGTGACTTTAGGCACTTAGTCAACCAAGATGCAAATCTTTATTTGTTCAAGGTCTCTTCACAATGTAAGGAGACAGAGGTATTGACATAAGTCAGATCACTTAAGACTTTAAATTGGGATTTGGAGGTTCCTGTTGCTTGCTGTTTACCTTATAGATACATTACTCATGTACAGGACCATTGTAGTGCTTTTGCCTTCCTGAACAAGGTGGCTGTGGGAGAGTGCTGGCTGGCCACGGCCATGCCAAGGGCTACTCTGTACGACTGAGAGTAACGCTGCTGAGATGTCCATGTCTGGGAATGTTCCCTGGACTAGTGCATCTGCTCGTGCAGATACAGCCTGTGAAGCTTCAGGGTGACTGGGCTTAGTGTGAATGCTTCAGGTTAGGTGCCTAAACTTGCGTGCATGAATAGGGTTTGTCTGCTGATACCTGTTGGAGATGAAGGATAATCTGTTATCTGTCTTTCGATTTAAGTGTAGAGTCTAGTCCTTCTGTGCATGAAATATAATCTACAGGACTCTATAAGTGAAAAGCTGTTGTATTCACTGGACATGTGCTATGTAGTGTTTTTTAAAGGAACTCTTTGAAAACGTGTCTGTTTGCTTAGAAACTCTTATTTAAATATGTATGTTGCTGGAATTGAAGCTTAAGAAAGAATTCATTCTTAAGTAAAAGTTTCATCTCTATATTTTAATTTGTATGTATATATTAGTATCTCCAAATCGAGGGGTCAGACCTGACAATTACATTCTTTTATCCACCTAATGCATGTGAAGTTACTTGAAAATAATGAATGCTTGCCTCTAATTTTTACATTTCATTAAAAAAGATCTGTATGTACTTCTCAGTAATCAGTAGGGCAGGAATTGATAGTTTCTAAATTTCTACATTGCTAGCGGCATATGATGCTTCTGTTTATGACCAAATAAAATACTTGCATCTAATCCCAGAGTAACTCTGTAGTACTATTTAAGGTCCTATCAGGAACTTCAAAATGTAATGGACTGTAAGTAACCATATCCTTTTTTTTTTTTTTTCCCCAACAATATTTTACATTTAATTTTTAATCACTCATCATGGCTGTACTTGAAAAATTAAAAAATAGGTGAGAGCAGGTGAAAGCACATGTGCTGGCATATTTCTAGCCTTGTAAATTATACACAAGTAGAAAATTAACTCTCTTTACCTTTTCTGCTTTATTCTTTTAGACATTCTGTGGTTGTCTTTGACTCTGATGTGCATATGCCATGCAGCCTTTGAGATAATTTTTCCTCAGCATCACTTAAAACCTTTTACTGCATAAGAGGGATAATAAGTATATACACCGAAGTGCACCTGGTGCATTTTCATATCCTCTAAGTGTTCAGTTCAGATGAAGTGCTCTATTACAAGGTTCTCTTACAGCTGTCCTGTCTGTTTTCAGAATTGATCTCTGAAACTGTCTTTAATCCTCTTCTCTTGCTGCATGTTACTGCTATAAATTGGCTGCAACAGGGGCCATCTTTTGAAATGGTAGACAAAGTGGCAACAAAACCAGCCCTGTCACTAGCCTGTAGAAACCAGTTTTTGCTAGTAGGGCTGTATTGGTAGATGGTGGCCAGAGATTCATGTAAATAATGCAAAAACTGTCTAGCAAGTTGACAAACATGTTTCTGACTTGAGCTTGGAGATTTTTCCCATAACTTCACCTGTTAAATACACCTAGTTGCTTTTACTTGAGTAAAAAACCTTTTGTATTCAGTTGTTTGTTTTTTTTTTTTTTTTTTTTTTTTGTAATGATATTTCTTTTCGTAGGAGAAGCTGCAGGGGAAAAAATAAAGTTATGTCCTTATTTAATACCTTTGTCCGGTTGCTCTTAAAAAACGCCCTAGTTACTGTTGCTGACAGATAATATACCCCTCCCCCCCCTTTGTTTTAATTGTGTTTATGGTGCATGGAGTTCAATTTTGAAAGAGTAATTCAGTACACCTTTCATGATCCTCATTGAACCTGTTCTGTACCTGTTTTCCATATCTTCTAAAATTAACATGTACTGAATTTAAGAGATCATGATTGCCCATCAGCATTTATTTCAGGAGTTTTCACAAGAAGTAGGCTATGTCGACATGTTTTGCTACAAAGATCTTGGTTTCTGTGCATGTGTCAACTTGTTTTCTAGTTCCCTACATGGTGTCCTCCACATCATGTGACATATCATAAGAGTACCGTTAAACTGCAGAGGATGCTTGGCAGTAAAGGCTCAGAATAAAAATTCTTTAAGAACAATGTCTTGTTCAGTCAGGTCTTTTGAAGGGTTAGTCTAAATAGCAGCTGGAGAAGATCGAGAGTGGTACATTTTCTTTTTTAATTTGTGGAAATACTTGATATTATAGGACTTATAATTGTTTAAGAGATGACTTCATAACCTATTGTACTACCACAAGGAAAATTACTTGTAAGGATGTTGTACACTAACATGTGGTCATAAAATTAATGGAAAAATGATTTATTGTGGATCTTGACTTTCTTTACTGCTCTTTGTCCTGTTCATTTATTTGCATGGGAGTTAATGATTTAATAATTTTGTTAACAATTGTTAAATTGTATCAGGGATGAGTTAATTGAAAGCAAGGGCTGGTATAAATGCTACCTAGCTTTGGTTGTTTACAAGTCAAGTATCTAGTAAAAGGTTGCAGTTCCATCACTGGTTAAGCTGATTTCAGTCAGGGTCAATGTCATCCAGCTCTCCTGCCCTCTCATTCCACGCCTTTGCAGAGTCCCGTGTTTTTTTGGTTTACCCTGTGGGGAGCCACCTTTGAATACTAGTTTGTCGCTGGGCTTGAGAAGAAGCCTGGCTGGAAAATAGCCTCCTTCAGGTGTCTGGCTCTGATCTGTTTCAAAAATGCTTTTACCAAAATAGACAGGATGTTAGGGTGTTAGGGTAAGTGGCCAAAAGCAAGGGAAGTGGAGGCCAGTTCTTTGTTCATGTAGTAATGTTGTCTAGTTACTGCCTGTATGTTATTGTTACTGTACTGCACTTAAAATTTGAAATAGATGTCAGTGAATGTATTTTAATTCTCAGGCCAAACATTTCTATTTTTACACTTTTTATATGTTCATTGCCTTCAGAATGAGTCTAATTCTTCACTCACTTTGACTGAGTGGGCCTTGAACAAATTACTTGGCTAGTAAGTGACTATGCTAATATGTTAAATGCAGAGCAGTTATTTTGTCTAATTTTAGCAGTACATAACTGAAGTACACATTTTTTAGAAGGTGTAGGTGCGGAGAGAGTCATAACATGTCAAAATTGTTAACATATACTGTAAAGTATTTTTGGTAAATAGACCTATATGAAAGAGGTGACAGACATTGTGCATTTTTCTTAGTACAGTGATTTGGGTGGCCTTTCATCCATCCCAATCTCAAGAGAAGAATCATGGTATTTATAATATCATGCTCAATTTTCTAGTAGGGTGTTTAAATACCATGAGTCAAAGTTTTTAGGCAAAAAACCATACCTTTCTACCTGCTAGACTAATACCATATAGTGACACAGATAATGGATCCTTCCCCTCTTTCTTACTCCCTGAAAAAAAAATTAGAGAAATTTTGTTTTTGTGGAGAATGAAAGTTTGCTAATTTGGAAACCAGTTCAAACTGATAATTTTTAGAGGCTGCCATTCTTACGAGTGCATTGGACGTGTTTTCACACCAGTCTCAGGAGTTTCACTGACTCTAGAAATTAAATTGTAAATCTTATAAAAACCTTGTTTGTTTTATCTTTGACCTGTCATCTGCAATAGAAGTCCAGTGTAGTAGACTATGGCTTATGCTTTTTGTCTTCTGCAAAAATTAAGAAATGATAGTTAAGATAAAGTGCAGATGATAGTTGAAGATTTTTTTTTCCAAACTTAATTCTTTGAATAAGAGATGTTGGCAATGGATAATGGTTTGTATTCAGCTGCCTCTACATTCCTATTTTACTGTTAAAAATGGAGACACTTGTTAAACAAGATAAACTTACCGTGAGGAGTTCTACAGCATATGATTCTCTGTAGGAAGTTGAGTTTGTCTAGAAGCTTTAATGCAAGCTTTCCTTTTCCTGGCAATCAGCTTTTGTGATGATCATAAAGTCATCCTTAGTGAGTTAGTATGTTGACATAGATGTTTTTAATTGTCTTTAATCTAGCCTGTCAGTGAAACTCTTTTGTTTGTCAAAAGGTTAACATTGCCTGGCATTTCTCACACATAACTTGTTTTCCTGAACATTTATTTGAAGTATTTCATGTTCTAAAATAGAACTGTAGTTCAGCACAGTATTTCAGCTTTCAAAGACCACTTCTGATCTGAGTATGATTAATTTTTGAGACTTCAAGAAGGGCTTAAATAGGTACCTAATAAAAAAAAAGGTTTGTCTAAAGCATTCTGGGTGATAAGATAGTAAGTTGAGATTGAAATAAAAATTTTCCAGTATAGAAAATTCTGGTTTAGCCAGCTGTTGCTAGACCATCTTTCCATCACTTCCGGATTGGAAAAAATATGTGGTGCTCTCAGTATGAAGGAGGTAGGAAGCTATTTGTCAAAGATGCCTGTTTTTTATAATGTGTTCAGTTTCATGACTATCACAACTCTTGTCTAGTGAAGTAAAGACGGTGAAGTTCTCCAACTTTGAAACATATATTTGAGATGTTAAAGTTTAGCTATCATGTGAAAGCATTACAATATAGCAGTGTCATCGCTGCCTAAGTAAAGATCTGTTCTTTGTGTTCATGCACTCAAATGGAGAATTACACTGGGGAGCTGCTTCGTGTTTTAAAACAAACTAATGTCAATGTGGTTTAAGAAGCAAGAGCTTTTATAGTGGTGTAAAGCAGGGGCTAGGAAGCAGACTGAGGTGGAAGAGTGTGGAATGACTTACACGGACTTGCTGAGAATGACTCAACAACTTTGTATTAAGACATTTGTATTTGCCTTTCAAAAATGTGGCAGAGTTCCAATACTTCTGTATTGTGGGTGGAATTGCATGAATGAGATTTCAGAAATTATTTTAGTAGCTGATTTCTTTTGTGGGATTCAAAGTGAGAAATGAATTCCAAGCAATATTAGAAAAAAAATTATTGACATACAAAATGAAAGAAATGAATGCTAAAATTAGAATTGTGAATGCTATCGTTCAATGAAAGGCTGGATGGGGCTTTGAGCAACTTTGTCTGGTGGAAGGTGTCCCTGCCCATGGCAGGGGGGTTGGAACTAGATGAGCTTTATTGTCCCTTCTAACTCAAACCATTCTATGATTAAAATGCCCTAATTGATTTCCAGAATAAATTACTGTAATAAAATCTTAGGAAGTCTTATGGAAATTACTAGCATAAACAGCTATTACATGGAGCATTGCTTAAGTGTGGGAGAGGTCTGTAATCTAGGGTTTTTTTCTGGGTGAATTATAGCTTTTTAGTATATTTTAAATAATCATGAGAGTGCCTAAGTTATTTAGTTTCAGTCATCATATTCTGCTAATAAATTGAGATTGAGAGAAATTTTAAATAACAAGCAAAACTGGAAAAAAATCCGCCAAGTTGAGTGTATTTCTCAGTCTAAAGAAATTACACTGATGCTGTTAAAAGTTTGTCGATAGTAGTTTTTGTTAAGTCTAAGAAAAGAATTTATAGAGGGAGAAGGCTTTTACAAGTCACACTTAATTATACTTAATCAGTGGGATCAATCTAGTGTTTAAAGAGGGAAGACAGTAAGGAATATATGTTAAAGGGCGTGTTTTTATCCATTGAGACACTCATCCTTTACCTGAATGCAATACTGAAGCTATCAGTCTTTGATGGCTTACATTTTTTTTTGACTCAGAAGAGGGGATCTTCCAATTCACAGATGCACTGCAGCTATGTGCAGTATGGCAACAAACTAGTGTCTGTTGTCCTGGTTGCTTTTCTGAAAGTGAGTTGTAAATCTGTGGGTAGTTTAATGGGAAGGGCATCTTTCAGAACTCAAAATACTCTTTGTAGATTATCCCTGCTACGTAGAGCGTAGATTTGAGTCATAAAATAAGAGGAAGAGTTCATTTTGGAAGTTAGGCTTCAGAAGCACAGGGTAGTGTGGACTAAATGGCTTAAGTATTCCCATCTGATAATTAATGTAGATAAAATCATGTGAAATATTAATCTTCTGTTGAATGTTTAATGTTTTATTTTGCATAGCATGCTGTGCTATAGGAAGTATTAAGGAGATAGTTCAAACAGTTCTTGCTGTTATTTTCTTTTGATAGGCAATACTATGTGTATGCAAAGTCACACTGGCAGTAAAAGTTATCAGTCTGAATCTCTTGGTTCTTCTAAAGTTCACAGAATCATTAGGGTTGTAAGGGACCTCTGGAGATCATCTGATCCAACCCCCTGCCAACACAGGGCCACCTTGAGCAGGTTATATGGCAATGTGTTCAGGTGGGTTTTGAATGTCTCCAGAGAGGGAGACTCCACAACCCCCCTGGGGCAACCTGTTCTAGTGCTCTGCCACCCTCAACATAAAACTCTTCCTCATGTTGAGGTGAGACTTCCTGTGTTTTAGGTTATGGCCATTGGTCCCCATCCTGTTGCTGGGCACCACTGAAAAGAGTCTGGCACCATCCTCCTGGCACCTGCCTTTGACACATTGATCTGCATTAATGAGATCCCCTTTCAGTCTGCTCTTCTCTAGACCAACCAGGCCCAGTTCCTGCAGTCTCTCCTCACAGGAGAGATGCTCCAGACTCCTGATCATCCCTGTGGCCCTCTGCTGTACACTCTCCTTGCTTTCTTGTAGTGAGGAGCCCAGAACTGAACGCAGTACTTCAGATGTGGCCTTATAAGTTGCTTATCGGTAGAAACATAACAGTGTTGTGAAGGACTAACTAGCTCTGTCATGGAAATTGGAGCACAAACTTGCCTCATCTGTAACTTTACAGAACATTTTTGCTTAGTGTGACTGAGGCTTACCACTCCCTGTCTCTACAGTGTTGCGAGTGAGAGTTCCCACTCTTCTTGCCACTTTTCTGTGTATGATTTACATGTTAGTCATCTTGGTATTTGTAAGTGTCTGATACTTTCCTTCCTGGAATTAGTTCTGGATGATGACATTAAATAATCTGCATGTATGTACGTATATGTCCTTGTAGGTAGAATCTTCTGTTTATTACACATCAATATGTCACTTATTTCAGGTGACTTTATGTTTTTTGCTTGCTAGTATTTGCATTGCTGCTTTCTAGTAGTTTTACATAAATCCTTTCAAATTGTTTCATGAGTGTTTTATAGGGTACTTTTTTATTTAACTTATTGGTACTTTCATGAAAAATGAATTAAATTTGCCCTTTAAGTCTCTTTAAAAAATGCAGTAGAGGGTTACGTTTCCTCTGTCTTTATCTCTTTCTCTCTGCTTTTGTATATAACTTGTCATTATTACTCTGTGATGTTGACATCAGCAAATACTGTAAAGAGGCCAAAAGTAATAAAGGGAAAGAAAATGAAGGGAAATTACATTATTTAGTGCAGATAACAAGAGCATGTCAACTAGATGAAATGGAACTGCTCAGAATAGAATGTGAGCACACTTATCGCTTTTTTGTGTATCATCTCTCCCAAAATGTTTTGCCCCCTTAATACCCTCTTGAGCATCATATTTTGCCAATAAGTGATTTTGGGAAAGGTAGAGAAATACTGGAATGTAAATTTCAGAAACTTTTTTTGGTGCTGTCACAGCTTTTGAGTTCTTGACTGAGTTTCTATGACTGATTTATGAGAACCAGGAGGATCATAACATGAGGTAAGAGTGACAGAGCTGTCAGTCATCTGTGGACAAATAATTAAAAGATATGAAAGATTAAATACCTACTCAACTAAGAAGAAAACAGATGGCACTTATAATTACAGCGCTACTACTATTTTTCTAAAGGCTATCTGAACAAATAATTCTCAAGACCAGAATATGAACTCAAAATTACTTCAAATGCAGCAGAACAGTTTTTCTTCTGCATTTTTCTTCCTGCTGCTTTCATAGGAACTACTGTTGAAACTATTTTGAGGAACTAAAGCTTTGTACTTAAAATTTAATATCAGCAATAAAAATACATCACTTACCTCTGAATACTTAAAATATGACAACTATTGCAGTATCTGATACTCGATTTATATTGGTAATATGTTTGCAGTTTTTGTTTAAGATATTAAAGTAGTGAATTGATTTTACTGAAACTGTACAATTATGTGTCTTTTGAGAGCTTGTAATGTTATGGCGGTCTGTTCTTACTGCTTAAGTAATGAAATGGCAGCTGGATGTGTTGCGCTTGTGTTGCAAATTTTCTTGTCTCCTTGCAGGTAAGTGCAGTATCTGAGTGGGGTGGGTAGTCACTCACTGGAGCAGGCTCCCCAGGGCTGTGATCATGGCATCAAGCCTGTCAGAGTTGAAGGAGTGTCTGGACAATGCTCTTTGTCATATGGTTTAGTTTTAGCTGGTCCTGCAAGGAGCACGGAGTTGGACTGTGATCCTTATGGGTCCCTTCCAACTTGAGATATTTTATGAATCAGTCAGTGAATCACCAGATTGTAAAGAAGGGTATAAAATAAGTCAAAGGCAGCAGGGCTGTTGCCTGCAATTCAGTATAAAATGTATTTGTGAAAGATGTCTTATGGGGACTCTCGAGTATAGGCAGCCTCCTATCCTCTTCACTCCCCATCATTACCTACTACTCTGTTGCATTACTCCACTGTCATTTGTTGTTAGAATTTACTGCAGTATATTATATTCCTGGGTCTCAATAAAAGAACTGTGTAGTAGTAGTGTGTGATTAGTTTTTCATATTGTATGTGAAGAAATTAAATGTTGTTCCACATGAGAGTGGATGTTTCTGTCTGAGACAATACCAAAATCCTGATTTTGTGGCTTTTGTTTCTCTTAGATAAGAGATATTTTCTCCCCTGTACTGGATTCATACCTTTTCTTTGTCAAAAGTAGTTTCAAAACTGTATTTGCCTAATAGATGCAATGATAAAAAGTGTCTATATTTACATGTGTGGCTGAAAAATGTTGAGTGTTCCTTTCATTCTCCTTTATTCTTTTTTGCTTCCTTCTTCACCTGTTCTTTTGAATCTTTTCTCCCATGATCCAGCCCTTCATCATTTCCCTTTTTAAAAAGGGAAGTCTATTCCTGTAAACAATTTCTGCTTTGCTTTTAATTTCACTTTCCTTGATACGTACTCTGTATAATTACTGACTAGTGTTCTTTTTCTTTATCTTCCACCAAAGTCTGAGTTTGACCCTACACTACATTAAAATTCTTTTAGCTTGTGTTTCTGATGGCTACAGACAGTTCACATTAATCCTTTATGGTATGAGGGTTTGACAGTTAAACATGGTTTTGTTTTGTTTTTTTTTTAAATGTTCATTTTTCCTTCTTTAGCTCTGTCTAACTGAGTCCTCCTCATCTGGTTGCAGGAGTGTCCCTCCAGGTCTCTTAAGAATTCCCAGTACTTATGTTGCCTCGTCTTTTCTCCTGAATCTGTACTTCTGTGCTCTGCCTCTCTCCTGCAGGCCTGTCTCATTTTATCTGACTTGATACCATCTCATCTCTTCAGTGTATCTTCAGATATTTTCAGTGTCACTCTGAGCATGCCCTGTTCCTGAAGCATCAACTGTGGCAAGCCTGGTGGAGTGAAGTTAAAAGATTCTAAATCCTGTGGGATCTGCAGTGATAGTTTTTAGCTTTATATATATATATGAGATTCAAAAACTGACCTCTGTATAACATGAACAGGGTTTGCTTTTTTTTTTTTTTAAGCCGAAAGCCTCCAGTAAATTTTTTTTTATGGAAATATGAACTTGTTTTAATGATTTTGTTTAAGAGTTCAAGAGATCCTGTTTTCCCAGAAGTGGTCTTGAAAAATGAAGTGTAAGCATGAGATGTTTGTTTCAAAAGTTTAGCAAGCTGTAGTAAAATGTGCCAAGTCTCTATAGCACCCATATGGTCAGTAGCATGTCTGAAGAGAGCAGTTTCAGTACTGTAGGGCAGCTGTGAGATTTCATATACTCTTAAATAAAAATTGGCAAGATCCATCAAGTCTTGTACACTGAAGCCATCCCACACGTATCCAGTTCTTAGTAATTTATTTCTTTTTATGGCACCGCAATAAAGAAGAAAAATTTATAATTAAGTTTTAGTTATAGTTGCATATTTGTTTTTCATAGTGAGGTGCACTATTTTACTGAAATGACTGTGGTTAAATAAAATGAAATATCCTGTATCGCTGTACTCACATAAATAGTAACTCAGTACTTCCAAATATGCTAGTCTTTTAAAAATGCTTTATATTTCTGGAGTTTTGTAGTTTAGCTACAATGTATATACAACTCAGATTTCTACTTTGCTGGAAATCTTAATTTTTGATATTCTATAAAATCAAGATATGCCCACTGTTAATATTCTGTGACTTATTTACTGCTACATTAGATTAATTTTCATAGTAGCCCTTGACATCTAAAAATTAATGGGTCTGTTTGTTGCAAGATCATATTTTGCTTAATATTTGCTTTCATTTAGCCAAGAGATAATCTTATTTCATCTTAAATCATGTATCACTAAGGTTGCTGATGTAGCATCATATAATCCTAAGGAACCCGAAGAGATTTTCTACTCCAGCTGCTGCTCAAAGCAAGGTCAACTAGGAGTTGCTCAGGATGTTGTCGGTTGAGTTTTGGGTATCTCCAACAGTTGAGATACGTTTAAATTGGAATTCCCTATGCTTCAATTTGTGCCTGTTGCTACTTTTCCTGTCAGTGGGCACGACTGAGAAGAACCTGATTCTATCCTTTTAATCACTGCCCATTTCTGAATTGGGTATTTTTACACTTTGATAAGATCCTCCTTGAGCCTTCCCTTCTCCAGGCTGCATAGTCCCATTTCTCTCAGCCTCTCCTTATATGTCAGATGCTCCAAAGCCCTTAATCATCTCTGTGGCCCATTGCTGGACTCACTTCTATATGTTCATGTGTCTGTCGTACTGTGCAGCCCAGAACTGGACTGAGTGCTCCAGATGAGGTCTCACCAGAGCTGAGGTAGATCACCTCTCTGCTGGTGATGCTAAGGCAGCCCAGGATGCTGTTTGGCTTCTTTGTTGCTAAGACACATGCTGCCTCATGATCAAGTTGCTGTCCCTCAGGACCCCCAGATCTTTTATCTGCATAGCTGCTTTCCAGCCAGTAGGCCCCCGCCAACTGGTGCTTGGCATTAATTTCCACTTTGATAAATATCAGGGGTTTATGAAGAAGGTTTATAGCATCACTGTGGATAGATCTGTGATTTTTGAGTCTCATTCTTATTTCTGAGATATTATTTTTACACAAGTTTGATTATTTTTTTTTAAGTGCTGGGTTTCATATCTCTTTTTCTGAAGGGATATAAGATTCAGATGCATGTTACTGTGCATCAGGTGTGCCATAGCATGTGCTCTGATCATGTGTGCTCTCTTTCCATATCAAACATATGGGAAGAAGTTCAGGTAGACCTCAGTAGAACAGCATTAAGCTAAAATTTGTTACTTCACTTTTGCCAGCCATGACATGGCAGTTTTTGCAGCTCAGCTGATGCATACAAGTTTGTTAGCTGCTAGTCCCCAACTGTATGTGACATTTATTTGCTGAGAAAAGAAATGGGAATACCAAATGCTCATTAGAGGTCATTGAATTTTTGTTAATTGAACCCAAAGCATATATCATATTTATATTGCATTTTTCCTTTTCAGAACTAGTTCTCCCTCCTGTAATGGTAAAGATTCTTTACAGTTCAGCTTGAAGAAAGGTATTGGGAGACAGTAAAGTGATTTTTTTTTTTAATTATTTATTTTACAACACTACCCATGTGCCAGCTCACTTCTTATTTTGGGCAAGGTTTATGGTTTTCATAAAACATTTACTGGAACATTGACTTTATGATTGTATTTTATAGCCCCAGGCAGCTTTTTTGGTAGGGTGTTTGATATTAAGTATAGTATATAATCTTTTACTTCAAAAGAAAGAGGTAGAAAATTCTTTGAATCTTTGATTATCTTTAGAGAAAGGACTTTCTTTCTGAATGTGCATTACTGGCGCAGGCATCAGGGCTCAGTTCTCTTAAAAAGAGTGGTGTCCTTAGTTTTTCCTGAAACAACAATGAAACATCTTTTTTTCCTGAGTATTTAAAAGCATAAAACACTCACGTTTTATCAGACTTTGTTCTTAAAGACATATGTGTGCTGGAAAGATGAGTATTTCACAGCCATGTGCATATCTCCACGATAAACTTGTTGTCAGCAGCCAATCTCTTTGAGCAGGTGATTCAGGATGTACCTGCAGCATCTTCCTTCTCCCCACCTCTTGTGTTTTCTTAGTCCTGGGAAGAGATTCCAGCATTATGTCGTCGCTTCTCTTGGATCATGCTTTCTGAAGCTCACGAGCAGAGTTGAGTAGCTCACTGTTCATACACAGAACAGGTGTAGCACATTTCTATGAATGGACAGACAAACCTCTTTTCCTTTGAGCATCTTTATTCTTTTGGCAGAGTTGACAAATTGGCAGCAAACCCCCAGAGGATTTGGGGCAATATTTGCTTATATTTGATGCTCCATTCAGAGGTATCATGTTCTGGCTAGGAGTTTTTATCCCATTCAGTCTGACACTTGGAGCAATGATGTCTCTGCCATTGAAGTGAAAATGAATATTTCTGAAACACATCTTTTATCTTTCTATTTACAGAATGACAGTGTTCCTTCCTTTATGGTTACTTTATTTGGTCTGTTTTCCAAAACTCTCTTTTTCTAAACTTTTCTGGGGCACTCACAACATTGTGTCTTGCTGCATGGCCCAGACACTGTGTAACTGAGCTGATGATTTTCCTTACTCATGTAGCTTTTATTGTTCTATGTTTGTGATAGGTCTCTAACAAAACTATTATATCCTGCTCAAAAAGTAGTTGTTGCTAACCGAATGGCTAAAGAAGCTTAAGACTTCTACTGGCATACGCAGAAAGCATGTTGATGTTTCCTTTAGTGTGAACACCTGCAGGTGGGGAATGAACTGTGATTGCAAATGCACAGCTGATGGCTAAACTTTGAGGAAATGTGAAAATTTATTGAAACATCTTTTGCTTAGCACTCAATCATACTTATCAGTGTCATTTACAAACTAATAACACCTAAATCACTGTGAGAGTTTGACTGCAGTTGCATTGATTTTCCAGTCTATTCTTCTGTTCTCAATTGATTCAGAACCTTTTGAAGTCTTCTGTCACTGCTCTGGAAAACCTGGAATCATTACTACAAGCCAGAGGACTGAAAAATGGGGAAGGGAAGGAAAAATGGAGAGTAGGGGAAGATAAAAGTTGTTTCCATATGAAGATTCTGGGAAAATGAATTTACTATATTAAAATTGCCGTGTGTTGTTTTCATGCCTTTGCAGTGAAATTAATATGGAGCTATGTAGGTTCTTCTATTTTTGTAACATAGGTGAATTTTGAAACAGATTCAGAGAACATGTGGCCCTGCACAGACTTGTTAATGTTAATCTGAAGCCACGTTTAGGGCTGAAAGACTGCACTCCTGTAACTGCATCTTACTCTGCAGTTACAGTTCTCCAGTATGGTTCAAAACTAGTATACATTTGTCCAAGTTTTACTTCTTTGTTCAAGACAAAGACCTGCTTTTTATTGATTTTGGTCAGCTCATTTCTTTTGTTCTGTTTTCTAGAGTAGGGAAACATATTCTGAAGTTACTGTATACCTTTCCAAAGTTGAATGATTTCAAAATAGGTTTTTACTTTCAACTTCCTTCTTATATTTATATACAAAAGTTACTCAGATGTCTTCAGTATCTTACAGTACAGAAATGCAGGAGGGCAACTCCTATGTTTCAGCCTTTTTAGACTGAAAAGGAATTTTAAGTTATGACTGTAGGGGGGCGTGTTGGGTTCAGATTATATTTCTTTATGCCTGACTAAAGGTGATTTTGACAATGAGATGAATTGGATTCAGTTCAGAATTTCTAGTTTTAAGTCATTGCTTTGCCATGTGTTTCCTATGTTGACTTTTAAATTCACTTGAGGCCAGTTGTACATTAGTACTTAACATCCATTTGGTCAAAAGAACAGATAGGTCGTTCCTAAAACCAGTTCAACATATTTTATAGGAAAATGGTTAGAAAAATCGTTAATGCTAATGAGGTGCCATGGCACTTCATCACATGGCATGATATCAGGATAAAAATTGAAGTATCTAGTATCTTTAAATGTAGTGAGACTATAATATTGTTTTAACTACAGGTACCGAGAGGCTATTCAGAAGTGGGATGAAGCACTTCAGTTAACTCCAGAGGATGCTACGCTTTATGAAATGAAATCACAGGTAAAATGTGAGAGTTCTTTGTCAGAAAACATCATGCTTGTGAACAGATACTGTGCAAAATTGCGCAGTGGTTGTGCACATAAAATACGGAATAATTGAGGTCTTTCTTTTTTCCCAACCCTACAGGGCATCTTTTAGCAGGAATTAAAATAATACTGTTGTCCCAGCCAATCACAATAAACAACATCTTTCTTAGGACAGGAATTAAGATATTACAGCGTGAAAGAAGCAACTGGAATATTTGAAAATTGCATTGGGAAGAATGAGAACTTGGCTGTGATAGATCAGCAAATTTGACCATTAAAAATCTGCCTGCTCTTTCTAAAGATTTGGTTTAATACTGTCAACATTAAACAAGGATACTGTATGCAAAAGATTGGCTTTGTTCTCTTTTCATATTTAGTGTTAAATAGATAGTAGTAGTTTTGGAAAAGAGCATGAAACAGAGTATACTTATGATGTCAGTTTATCAGAGCCTTTATTTTGAAGCTGAGGAAGAAGGCTTGCAGCTGTCAGTGCCTCGCTGAAGCTATGAGATCAGCTTGTAATATCAGTGTGTCTTTGCATGGCTTAGGTGGCAAAAGTGCGAAGATCTGTTATTTTGTTTGGATCGGGAAGCTTTTGTCTCCGTCTGTCTGCAAAGATATAAAAATATGTATTGTTATTCTGTATTAAATAAAAATGCTCTTCTGCAAAAATAAAAATAGTTTGAATTTGAGTTGAGGATGAGAACAAGAAATGTATGGTTTCTTTCAACCAAGTGGGCAGATGAGAATGGAAAAAACTATTTTTAGGATAGTAGCTACTCAAGACATGGCTGAAAAAATACAATTTTTTTTTTCTTAAAGATAGGAAAAATATAAGAAGTAAAATGGTGTTGGTAACTTCTAAGAAGCTTGCTATATTGCTTAGTGTTAAAGTCTTTGTTGTTTCTGTAATTTTTTTCTCATCTAAAACCCCAAAACACCACCGCCACCTCCCCATCCCCAAAAAACCCCAAAATACCCAAATCCCAACTTCCCCCAAACCAAAGGTATGGTGACTCCTCTTTTTTTCCTGGATGCTGACGCATCTCCTCCTCAACTCCCAGTCATGTTGTCTGTGAAGAAAGTTTGATACTGCAAAGGGATTATGTGAATAATCATAAGCTCATTTCAATGCAGTAATGCTGAAGAAGGCTTTTGTTTTACACAGCTGCAGAAGGTTTAGATCTTACTTGTGTTTGCATTTGGTTTGAGAAATAATTTATGGCTTTAGAGGTTTTTCTTCCTGAATTATTCTGGGAGAAGTGTATTGTTGGATTTCTTTGTCAACATATCATATGTACGTAAGGGATCCACATAGACTGTACAAAGAAAAAGGAAAAACTTCTAACACAGGAAGGGCTGTCTATGAAGGGTTAATTTCTGATTTAGTTTGTTAATTTGAATGGTCTTGACAAGAAGGTGCAGTAATTGTTTTTACTTTAAATAGCTGAATTTTTCTAGTGCAATATGCTCATTCTATACTCTGTGCGATGCTGAAAAGTGGGCATTTATTATCCCCATTTTCTCAGCAGGTTAGACTTGTAGTCAATTATTTCTTCCTAACTTCTAAAACTTGGAGGCATATGTCTTTTTAGAAGAAAATTAAAAAAAAAAAACCCAAACCTTTATGCATGTTTTTCAGACCTGTTGGAAATTCTGCAGTGGTACTTTCTTTTAACTTGGGCACACTTAGGATCAGATCTGTATGTTATTTAGATGGCATACTAGAATTAACAGATGTCCTGCATGATTTAGGTGCTCGACTCCTGCATACTTTTATGGTAACAAAACATCATAAACATGTAGACCTCCATTAAATATTTACGTGTATTTGGATGCTTTTACATCAGTGCTGACTTAAATGAAGGAGCTGTCTAGCATAGTATGCTGACAACTTCCAGCAGTGGATGGCTGTCGCCAAGACATAAAGGCTCGTATGAATGATATGAGCCTGTAGCAGTACTTCTCTCATGATACTTTCACCAGCCTCTAGCAAGTTTTGGCCCAGGGACTTCTCTGTTTCCAAATGCTTGAAAGATATTTCTTCAACAAATTTGTCTTATTGTTATCTGCTGTCATGTGAACCTTTAGCATCTGCAGAGCTGTGTCAAGGAGCTCCAAATCTTTAATTATGCATTATTGCAAGGGACAGAATAATATAATTCTGTTTTAATTAGCAACTTTCTAGGATGCTGTAAACGTGGTTAGCTTATGTAGGTGTTCACTTGTACGTTTAAGTTTTAACTCCGCTAGTAAAAGAATTCTGTTAAGACGTGAAAATAGTCGTGTGATTTTTTTAATATATATATATGTATTTTAACTCTGTTTTGAATAAAATAGACCAGCTAATGAGATTTCTTCTAGTTTGTGAAGAAATGGTTCACCTGCTCTTATGCTGGCTCCTTAACACAGAATGGTTTTGAAGCAGCCTTTATTTTGTGTTTAGAAATGATTTTTTTTTTTTACCTTTACCTTTTCTGTTTTATTAGTTTAAAGTCAAGAGAAAGCTGTTGAAAAGGACAGTTATACTCAGTGGGACAAATTAATGAACAGTTCTCTTGTAACAGCTATTTATTATAGTCTTAGGTGCATGCAGGAATTAAACCAGCTCTCCAAAAGTACTTTATTTTATTGAAATTATACTAAAATATTTTCACAGTGGAAAAAACAGGAGAACAGGGAGTAATGTTGTCTTACCAGGATCTGAACTATGATGCAGTGACTTATCCAAATGGGTGCTCACTACAACATCCTTCAATCAGTGCTCCAGCTGCAATGCTTTAATGCTGAGAGGTGGTTGCTTACTTGGCACCCCATTCCCTGTATTTCAGCTAAATGGCAAAGGTGAGTTGGAGCTGAGCTGAGGAGCCAGCTGTGTAACTCTGAGCTGTCTTATAAAGTATTTTTGCCTGTCTAATGAAACCATTGGGGATTAATGACAGCTGAAGGAATAAAGGGACCCAGGCCTCTGCTTCCACCATGCACTGGCTTCCTTTCCTGAAGAGCATTTCCAGGCAGCTGCACTGTTTCTTTTCGATTTCATTTCTGATATTGCATAACACTTCTGTTACACTGTGAATGAGAACACAAGAAAAGCTTATGTAAAAAATATGCATTTAGAAAATTATTTCTTGAATCATGTTAAACCGTCTAATCTTTAAATTGGTAACATCTCTCTAGTACATGCAAATAATTATTACTGATGTCTTTTGCAGCATGACTTATGCTTACTGGAAGCTGATAAGTATAATGTGCAGTTTGATACCTTTATACTTTTAAAGGCACTGATGTGAGCTGTAAAAATCCATTTTTGCCAAAATAGAAATATGTAATTAATGAAAAAAATATTTTGGTTAATATTTAAATGATATTGTCTTAGAGCTTACTGTGTTATTCCAGTCCAGCATACCAGCACAAATACTGCAGCTAATATTGTGTAACTAAATGAGAAACTTTGGGTAGTTCCAGATATGGAAGAACTGGACCCCGACTTCAGCAAGGGTTTTCAGGAGTGCTGGGTTTCTGAATATCTGCATGTCTTGGTATGTGAGTCATTTGAGGAGGCCATTCATGTTAAGAATGATTTTGAGTGATATGCAAAGATTCTTTATGGCTTATACTAATTTTCTTTCAGTGAGGAAAAGTTTTCTCTCAATATCTTTTGAGAATTAACATTGGATGGAGTGTTTTGCACAGGCTTGAATATCTGTATGTCCTGTTTTATTGATTAAGATAATCTAATGTTGGGTTATGTAGCAGCTTTCCAATTCATCAGTATTACCTTTCTCAGCAGCAAACTTAGCATTTTAAATACTCTGTTGTTTAATATGCAGCTCAGATAAATATGCTGATGACACAGTAGGAATCTGTAAATCCTTATGGTAAGTTCTTAAAGATCTTTATTTTAACAGATGGAGTACGTATGTCTTCCAGTATTTCTGAAGAACAGAAATAACATTTAAAGTTGTCAATGACACTTGCAGTAAGTGTATTTCCAGAAAAACATGTGGGAATTGTGAAATTGCTCAACTGCTTCAGAAACCCATAAAAATTGATGAGATTTTATTTTCCATTGCACTCAGCTATTTTTTGATCCATTTAAAAACAGATTATTATGGTGTGTGGAGAGGTTAAGGATGCATCTCATTCTGTTCTTTGCATGCACAATGTTTTAGTGTATATACTTGACCATTCCATTATCCTAAATGGCTCCCCCATTGAAAGAACAATTATTGGTAAGTAAACATTTATGCAAGCAGTTAATTTCTGTATTTTTGTTGAAACAAACAAAAAAAACCACACCCCCCCCCAAACCCAAACAAAACAAACAAAAAACCCCGAAAACACACACACGCAAAAAATTTAAACCTCCCAGTACCCAAAGAGCAGCCTAATGTTGATTCTAGTATTAGATAAATTGTATCATATGTATATTCAAAAGAATGTATAAAGACTACCTGTATTAATACAGTTAGACTGATTGAAATTTATTGTAGGTTAGGTTTCTTAAACATTGGCTGGATTATTTTATTGCCGCTTTGAATTACAAAGACGGAGGAATAGACTTTGATAAATTCTTGGAATTAGAATATGAACATTTGCATACCAGCCATGTGGGACTCTTTCTTGAATGAAGAGAGACTTACTACATTATGATATATATAACAAATGCTATTGGAATTGGGCACTACGGCACTCCCGAGAATTTCCCTGGTTCATGTTGCTCATCCAGTGTTACTTCTACTGCAGATCTCAGATAACGTTATCAAACACACTGTGCAACTATGACAGGATTCCTGAAGTACACAATATAATTGTTCATAGATGTTTATAGAAACATGTAAATATAAATGAAAGTCAGATTTATCTCCATTTAGTAAGGTTTTGGATATTTGTCATCTGTTGTCTGAGGATCTTGTTTCTGTACAATCCTGCATCCTCAATATGCATTGATTGAACAGGACCCATCATGCTCACATTTAAGTCATTCCATTTCCCCTCTTCTAAAGTTTCCTTAATCTTTAACTCAGTGAAGAAGTAATATCAACTGCCACCACTGCTGCTACATAGCGAAAAGCATTACTTTGTGGTACAGTGGTTTTTGCTTTACAGCATGGATATATGTAAACTGCTTATGGGTAGAAAGATTTTTATGCGTCAGTGTTTTGAAATGAGTTTCTGGGTGGAAGAAGGAATTGGGTCAGTTTCACTGGACTTGGAATGTATCTGTATATAGTGATTCAGCTTCAAGCCAGTGAGCTCATCTAAAACCAGGACTTACTCAGATTCATAACACTTACAAAAATATTGTGGCCAGGACAGGGTGGGTCATTCTACTGCCCGGATATGTAATACTTTGTCAGTCTCCTGATGACAGTTGCTATGTTTAATTGTTTTTTTTTGACACTGAGTTGTAATTCTAATGTGTCTTGTGGGTTTTTTTTAAGCTAGGTTTCTTAGACTAAGTCATCATAGTAACATATGTGTTCTTTGTTTTAATGCACGTGATGATGGTAAGTCTATGTTGGAATAGAGTAAGTTCAGAAAATCCACCTACTGAACATCTTTGTAAGACAGTTATCTCAGTAATTTTTAGTATGTATGTGCATGAGGGTCTTAAGATGTTTTTTCTTCATTGCAAAATTTTTTCGAATTCTTTGTTTAGTTTTAAGAATGTTTTGTAGTGAAGTATTATCGCTATAATTGGAATGTAAATCAAATATTAAGTGAGATTACTTAACTGTGAAACTTCAGTGCCATCCTGCTAATGAAGATAGCAAAAGAAAATTAATCCAAGAAATCTGTTTGAGAGCAACAGGAAAGGAATAGAATCAAAATGTGTCAGCTCTTAAAAGGTGTTCATAAACAAGCACACACATCCTCATCTTTACCTTAGATGATTCTGACAAAATATTCCTTTTCTGTAATAGCTGGCTTCAAAATAGATTAAAGACCTATTTTGCTAGTAGGATTGTCACTTTTATGGTTTTCCCCAGCATAATTTTGATAAGTAAAAGCTTGACATCTTCATACACTCAAAGGATAAGATTATTTTTGTGCATTTTTCAGAATGCATGACAATCTAAAGAGTCTGAGTTAATGTTAAAACATTGAGAAAGAGGGATTTAAATTGAGTTTTCAGTGGTAACATTGCCCTGTGAAGCATCATGCTGTTTGTCTGGTTATGCAGCTAATAAAACTAATGCAACTGAATTAGTTTTCTAAAAACTAAGCATCTGTTAAAAAAAAGAACTGCTATGTTTGAGAACTCTATTATAATTCTAATGTTTTGTGACCTATTCAGAATAATGCCTGCTTGTTACTGTTTTTACTAGTTATTTGAATGTTTTGTGGGAAGTAACTAGTGAAGGGTGACAACTCTGCTGTCAAAAAAACCCAAACACTAAAAAAACATTGAAATAAGTGTAAAAGTAACTTGAATTAAAAGAGATTGCACAGTTACTGACTACTGATGAGGCTAAGTGATTAGATGCAGGTCTGGATTTGTGCTGATGGTGGCTTGTATTTTAAAGTCAAGTGTACTGAAGTAATCCACAAAGGATTAAAAGAGGGTTGGGAGTTTGCTGTAATAAGGACAGTAGAGCTCCCAACAAAGAACACTCCCCACACAGAGGAGATCACTATATTCTTTCGAAATAAATTCAACCTGATCAACACACGCTTATTTTGGAGGGAGTCCTTAGGGGTGTTCTATAGTGTTCTATTTATTCCATTTTCTACAAAATACTGTTTCAAAACAGTTATTGAAGTTAGATGTCTAAGTGAAAACAGGCTATTAAAGAAAATAAATTCCTGTGACAATGGTATAAAATTGAACAAAGGTAAAAATAGCAACCACAGTTCTGCTCTTGATTGGGTGTAGGGACTCATACTGGCTTCCAGATTCATGTTTTACTCACACATCTGAATGAAAAGACAGTAGTTTTCTATTCAGCTGAAGTGTTTCTAGCATATGGCCTGAAATGAAAGATCTGGGGGAATCTTTGTAAGAAGCAGAAAAATAGACCATTATGCTCATGCCATGTTGGAGCAAATAAGAGTTACTTACTGAAAAGGAGACAAATAGTATAGATTCTTAAAATGAGAGGAGAAAATCAAGTTGTATACAATAGAAAGTGGGAGCAAGAATTTGAAAAATTAAGGCACCCAATGAGCATCTTTTTTATTAAATCAAATGGACTTTGGTCCATCATGGTGTGATATGTAGGGATCAGGGAAACCAACAATAAAGAGTTTTGTAGATAGCAGAATAACCTTGCCTTTATATAAGGCATAAATAAATACAGATTAAATTTATGCACAGGAAGACAAAATTAAAATGATACTGTCATGATAATGACAGCACTACAGATAAAGAAAAGTAACATGATTTAGGAAAGAGGCAAGGAGTTCAGTTCTGGGTATGTTTAAACTAGTGATGAGTTATGCAATATCTGAAATGCAGTGAAAGTAGTATTTAAGAGTAGCTGCATCCTTGAAAATAAACCTCATGTCTTGTCATGCACAACTCAAGATTATTATATTATTCAAGTTTACATAAATACTGAAGTGTATATTTTGCAAGAGAAGGCTGCATGGAGACCTCAGAGCAGCCTTCCAGTATCTGAAGGGGGCATATAGGGATGCTGGGGAGGGACTCTTCATGAGGAACTGTAGTGAGAGGACAAGGGGTAATGTGTTCAAACTTAAACAGGGGAAGTTTAGCTTGGATATGAGGAAGAAATTCTTTACTGTAAGGGTGGTGAGGCGCTGGAATGGGTTACCCCAAGGAAGTTGTGAATGCTCCATCGCTGGCGGTGTTCAAGGCTGGATTGGACATAGCCTTGGGTGACATGGTTTAGTGTGAGGTGTCCCTGCCCATGGCAGGGGGGTTGGAACTAGATGATCTTAAGGTCCTTTACAACCGTAACTACTCTATGATTCTATGATTCTATGATTGTGGATTTTTGTTAGGTATAGCTGAGTAATTTTTTTAATAGCTGAAGAAAAATGCATATGTGCTGGACAAAGCACATATGCATTCAGATATGTATTTGTTTCAATGTACCTTGAGAAACTGATGCTGTAGTTCGTAGAAGCACTGTAATTACCACCAGGATCCGGAAGAGCATTTTTTAAAGCTGCTGTGTAAATTAGTACATACAATCGTTATAAATAGATGAAAGTGGAATAATTGTCTTTTATTAGTGAGGTCACAGTTCAGTAAATAAAGCAGTAAAAATGATTAAAAACTACAAAAGATTTCTTAAATACTTATGTAGATGTTTTGGAATTGTGTACTGGTAGGAAATACTGAATACTCGGGATGCATAAAAATGTTTAGGCAAGTGGATACTTGGATTTGTTTTCTCTCATGAGAATAAACATATTAAGAGATAAATGTAAAAGCTAGCTGGTATTTGCAGAATCACTTAATCTTGATAGGATATGCAACTATCCACTAGTCACAGTTTGATTCGATTCACACATCTGCTGCAAGAGAGACTGCACACAAAAATGCTTTGAACTGGAAGTTTTGAAGGAATACATTGTATTCACTACAAACTTTGCTTACAAAGCATAGTCATTGAGAACTGTGGAGGGAAAATGATATGACATAAAGCTGTGGGTTGTTTTTTAGAGGTTTTTAGGTACTTCTAAATTCCCATGTGCAGCCTATTAAGTGGAATTGGAGAGAAGCCATAGGACTAGTCTAACAAAAATTAGTTTTACTAATTTAGTTTTACTAAACCAGCAGGAATATGGATCCAAAGGTTTTATCAGAAGCTAGGCTATGCTTTCTGTGTTTCTTGGGTGCAGAATTACTTTCTGTAGTAAAGATTTTATTTTATTTCTTTTTTTTACTCTCCCCAGTGCTGTGCAAGTTCTTTGTTAATTAAATACTGTTGGTCATTGTGTTGATTCCTCCTCTACTCCATGCTCATATTTATCTAATTAATATATCATAGAACAGTGATATTAAATAAATGCTTTTTGCACTTCAGCAGTAGTCCTAGTATATTCTATCTAATATTATTCATCGAACTTGTGGGTCAGCTGCGATGAAAGTGGTTGCCCACACATGAGTCTTCTTCTTGTGGCTGACATTCTCATCATACTGTAGGAATGCAGTTGTCATTTGTTTCTTGTACTGGTATCTATCACCACAGCATGTGGGTGTCTGGAATCATGATCTGAGAATGATGCAGGTATTCAGGTAATGTGCCAATCTCATGGTGGTCTTGGAAAAATAAGGCAAGCTTTGAGCCATGTTATGTATTGTTAACTATGATTTATAGGCTTGGTTATGAAGATTCAATGCAAGGAGTGGAATGCTATGGTAACAGGCTGACACTAACCTGGGCTGCTGAGTGAAAGAGATTTTCACATTCGGAAACCACTTTTATTTTAATGTAGGTGACTTCATGTCTAAGTTAGGCTTTGCTATTGCAGAATGCTTACTCTCCAAATAGAACAGTCATTGTTAAGGGCTGTTTCTATGCTGAATTACAGGGATTGTTTCTATAATTATATCGTGTGCACTCCAACTGTATTTGGTTGATTACAGTCTTCTGTATGATAAAATACAACCCAGGAGTTTTTCAACAGTATTTGCTTATTTATTGTGTGTAATTCTCAATGTGTTTGTCCTTCGGTATATTCTGTCATGTTTTTACAGAGCGTAGGGTTTGCAGGGCTTTACAGAGTGTAGGGAGGAAGAGAGAGGGAGGGACACCTGCAGAAGCAATTAATCTACTTCTAATAGAGTTGCTTAAATAATTCAGGTGAATCACCCTCTAGCATACCTGTTTCTCTTTGTGGGCTATGGAATGAGTCTGGGTGACTATCTGCAATTAGACAACTATCTTTTAGACTAGAAAAAGCTAGGTAAGATGAACCTGTCCTTAGTGATTGAAACAATGATGGCTGCCTGAGTAATTGCAGAAAATTCTTCAATTTTGATTATTCTTATTTCTCCTATTTTTATTTTTCTGTCATAGGTCCTGATGTCTTTACATGAAATGTTCCCAGCAGTGCATGCAGCAGAAAAGGCTATCCAGAGAAACCCACGTTCCTGGGATGCCTGGCAAACTTTGGGACGTGCCCAGCTTGGATTGGGAGAGATAGCACTGGTAGGAAAATGAACATTAATATAGTAAACTTGTAAACCACATCCTCTGAATTGCATATGAAAGAATGAAAGTACAGAAATATCAAGGTAGCTGCGTATCCTTATGTAATCTGAAAGTAGGCAAAGAAAATGTTGTTGTTACTTATCTCCAGTATTCATTCTATGTTGTTGTTTTTCACAAGTGCTTCCTGTGTGGTTTTGTTGCTGGGCTTGTGGAAGACCTGCCTAGCTCAAAGCCTTTTGTGTTATATACTATATTTATGTGGTGGCTTTATGCAATAGAATAATTATGTTAACATAACTGCGCAAACAACATTCTGGGTACTGTACTGCTGCACTACAAAGCTAACCATAGTTTGAAGATGAAGGTACTGTGAAGTCCCAGTTGATGTTTGCTTGGTTTTATATATGCCTGCTAATAAAATTCTAGTATCTTGTTTTCAGTCTCCCACTTCCCTGCCACAGGTGCAGCAAACTGTGTGCTCATTCTTGATTTTCCTCTGGCTCCTTGACCCCATATGGTGGCTGAAGTTACTCCTTTTCCTAATAAGAAAGCAAAAGGCTTATGATGCTCTGCAGTAGCTCGAGTGTATCTTTTCTCCAGCTGCAGCTGCATGCCATGGTGCTGGCTTGGTGAGGTGATGTGGTGCAAAGGCAGACTCTTCCCCCGCATCACATCACCCTCCACCTACAGGCTATATATCTGTAAATAATGTAACATATATTTAGGGTGAGTGTTCTAGTCAGTATGGAAACATAGTGAGTGAACTTTTAAATTCAGATACATCCACAAAGTCCATTAGAAAAATGATTCATCATGAACTCTCAGATAAAAAAAGATACTGATTTTATTTTATTTCTAATAGAATTAGCTGTGTGTTGGTGTGATAGAAACTATTTTGTTTTAATTTGGAATGGTTTTGCAAAGTTACAATGTTTAGACTGAAAATTTTCAAGAACAAAAAGAGAGTTATGAGGGTTTTTTTTGGAGGGAGGCTAGCAGATCATGAAAAAAGTAGTTTATTTTTAAAATGTATTAAAGAGCAGTTAAAAAGAACCAAAACAACCAACCAAAAAAGCCCCCAGAACCAACCAACCAAAAAAAAAACCAAACCAAAAAACCAAAAAACCCAACAGATTGTGAGAATAACATAAGAAAAAAGCTGTGTGTTGCAGATGTGTAGTGTGCTACCTTATGTTGATCATAATGTGAACTATCTAGAAATATTTAATATAAATCCATGCATATCTGCATCACGTGGTGGTATTCCATAGCTTTTGTGGTGTAGAACGTCAGAGTAGATGGTCTGTCCTGTATGGATCTACAGTCTATAGATCTTATTCTTGTTTTCCTTAGTGTCTGATATTGTCACTGTAAATTGTGCCTGGGATTTTTAAATGCATTAGTCTCAGGAGATTCAAAGTTTTATTTCCTGCAAGGATCCTAGGTAACTGATGCCAACTATTCTATAAAAAATGCTACAGTTACTGTAATGCTAATTAAAGATGCTGATATACCCATACTTGTTACACCACCAGCTCTGTTCACCCTTTGTGGTGTTTGTGGCAGTTCACATCACACCAGTAGAATCATAGAATGGTTTGGTTTGGAAATGACCTTGAAGCTAATTGGTTCCAACCTCCTTCCATAGACAGGGACACCTTCCACTAGACCAGGTTGCTCCAATCTCCGTCCAACATCCCTGCCAGGGATGGGGGAGCCACAGCTTCTCTGGTCAGCCTGTGCCAGTGTCTCACTGCTCTCATAATGAATATAGGAGTGGATGTCATGAGTTAATAGTGGCGGAGACCCAGTGTTCACGTTATATTTATTTTGGTTTATATCAGAGTAGTATTTCAGGTGCTCTTTTAGAGTGCACTGTCAAGCTTAATTAGAGAGGAATGTAGTTTTTGTAAGTCTGAGAGTATACCATGATTCAAACCAAAGTATTTTAAGTGGGAACAGTCTCAGATTTTCACCAAAGCACGTTTTCATCTGAAACAAAACACTGCTTTAGGTACTCATGTAATTGTTATATTGACCTTGCCGTCTGTGAAGAGATAGGGAGGAGGAGTTATCACCATGTAATTTGCCCTCTTAATGTTTTTGTCTGTCTCCAAGTAGGGAGTCGAGAGGTGGCTATGCTCCTGTTGGTGTGTTCAGTGCTTTAGAACTGGATGTTCTACTCTTTTGCCTTTCTGCCTTTAAAGCGTACTGAACTGCGTTCTGATGAATATGCTCTCACATATAGCAAACTTGGGTAGTTACTCTTAAATGCAGTTTATGTTCACTATTTATTTTTTAATTAATCAATTTTTAAGGAATCTGAAAACATTAAGAATGGAGCAGTCTTTAAGACTCGATTAAGGTTAAATGTTTTCATAATTACTGAACCTGTGGAGGCTTCTTGACCAGGTGATCTAAGTCGTAATTGTCCTTTTCCTATTTGCCTTTAATTATCGTGATTTACTAGTGTTTCATTGCATTGTACTTTTTACAAGTAAAACTTAATAAAGTATAAATGTCAGGGCTTTTTAGTAATATTTGAGATTTGTGAATCACTGCCCTTCTCAAAAGTAGCTGCGTCTGTTTGTTTCATTTCTCCCTTACCAGTGCCTGTCTTCACTACCCCCATCCTGCCAAATGGTCTCTTGTAGATATTTTTATTACTTCACGATAAATTATGCACTTTTCTTAGGAAAAAACAATCTACTGTATTTTAATCTCAAGTTTTGCAGGTCTAAAATACAAATCTAATTTATATTATGAGCTGTGTAATATATTAATTACTTGCAGACAAAGAAAGATTTGCTTTGATTTGGTTTTGTCAAACTTGTGACAGAAAGAGTGAGATAAATTACCCCCTTTTTATTTAGCTTTTGAAAAGCTGTTTGCTTTTTTTTTCTGACTTTACTAAATAGGTAATTCAGAGGTAATCCTTAAATGTGAGCAGGCAGAACTTTTTATTTCTGTAAAGGCAGAAATTCCTTAAATTCTACAGATCACTTTGCAAGAGCACGCCCAAGTAAACTTTGCAGTGTGAATGTAGAAATACAGTCAGGCTTGAAATATTTCTCTCATTTCATTGTGAACATTTTTTACAGATGTTATTTGCTGTATTGGTGATAACAACTTAAGCCATTACAATTTCACACTGATACTTCATTAGAACAGTTCTTCCCATGAGACAGAGTGAGCACCACACTTTCCTTAAACAAGCAAACCAAACCAGCCAGCCGGCCAAACAAATGAAAAAAGGCAGTGTTAAAAAATAAATAAAAGACCAACTGAGAGTGACTGAGTCTCCCATCTTGGAGAAGTTCTTAAGCCATCTGGACAAGGTCATGGGCAAGTAGCTCCCAGTGGCCCTGCTTAAGCAGGGGGTTGGCCCAGATGACCTGGGAAGGTCCTGCCCAGCTTCAAGCATTCCGTGATGGTGTGACTTAAGTTTACCCCATTGTGAGCTGGGGCCTCTGTGTCGAATCTGGAGTACTGAAGATGACAAAGTTAACTGGGCAGATGTGTAAATACAGGCCAGTTGTGCATGCTTTTTGTTTGATGATCTGAAGGATGTGGTTTGCTGTATTGTTACTAAGTAGTCAGTGGTTTAGCAGTCTTGAAGTGTGACACTGCATCTTGTAAAACGAATCAAGCCTTCATAGTATGAATCCTCAGATCAGCCCTTTCTTTTATTTCTCTTGAAGGAAATAGTTCTAGGTCTTTTACGTAATGCTGGGAGTTATGTACTAGCAAAGAAAGGAAATACTGCATTTTAGTGGAATCCAGCTAATTGACTAATTCTGAGTTTGAGACAAATTTTCAAAATGCTACTAATGTTAAGTATGCAGAAACAGAGATTTTGGTAATCAGAAGGAAACTGACGGTTGGCTTTCAATTGAAAAGCAATCAAGTATGTGCTTCAGATAGTGTTCCTGTCCACTTGAAGGGAAAAATAATGCAGGTATTATTTTTATAGGTCTATATGAGATTAAGTTTTTTAATTGAGCTGCTGTGATAATCTTCCTTATAAGCACAAAAAAGGTGTGTATTATTTTATAATGATGGAATATTTAACTTTATCATCCAGGTTGGATGGGCTTGGAGCAACCTGATATAGTGGAAGGTGTCCATGCCCATGGCAAGGGGTTTGGAACTAGATGATCTCTAAGGTCCCTTCCAACCCAAACCATTATGTGATTTTATGATTATTATATTAATATTCTTGATAGGTATTCTTCTTATGTGCATACATAGAAAGAGAAAGTGCAATTTTCAAAATTGCACTATTTGTTGTATGATTTTGGCCTAGAATTTCTTGTTATTCCATTTACAGGTTTTGTGCCACACTTTAAATGGTACTGTCTTACTTCTCAGGATTTGATAAAAGACATTTCTTCTGAAAATAAAACCTGTGACAAGGGTATATTTCTATCCTGCTGATTTCATCTTTTACTACACTTCTGGTCTCATCTGTAACATGACAGACCCTGGCAGGGGTACTTCTTGTGAGCGTTCCCCACTGACTTGGCTGAGGCACGTGTCATAGAATCACAGAATCATAGAATAGATAGGTTTGGAAAAGACCTTAGGATCATCTAGTTCCAATCCCCCTGCCATGGGCAGGGACACCTACCACTAAACCATGTCACCCAAGGCTATGTCCAATCCAGCCTTGAACACTGCCAGCGATGGAGCATTCACAACTTCCCTGGGCAGCCCATTCCAGTGCCTCACCACCCTTACAGTGAAGAATTTCTTCCTCGTATCCCAGCTAAACTTCCCCTGTTTAAGTTTGAACCCGTTGCCCCTTGTCCTCTCACCACAGTCCCTCATGAAGAGTCCCTCCTCAGCATCCCTATAGGCCCCCCTTCAGATACTGGAAGGCTGCTATGAGGTCTCCATGCAGCCTTCTTTTCTCCAGAATGAACAGCCCCAACTTTCTCATCCTGTCTTCATACGGGAGGTGCTCCAGTCCCCTGATCATCCTCGTGGCCCTCCTCTGGACTTGTTCCAACAGTTCCATGTCCTTTTTATGTTGAAGACACCAGAACTGCACACAATACTCCAAGTGAGGTCTCATGAGAGCAGAGTAGAGGGGCAGGATCGCTTCCCTTGACCTGCTGGTCACGCTTCTTTTGATGCAGCCCACGATACGGTTGGCTTTCTGGGCTGCGAGTGCACACTGAAGCCGGCTCATGTTCATTTTCTCATCAACCAAAACCCCCAAGTCCTTCTCTGCAGGACTGCTCTGAATCTCTTCTCTGCCCAACCTGTAGCTGTGCCTGGGATTGCTCTGACCCAGGTGGAGGACCTTGCTCTTCGCTTGGTTAAACTTCATATGGTTGGCATCAGCCCACCTCACAAGCATGTCAAGGTCCCTCTGGATGGCATTCCTTCCCTCCAGCGTATCAACTGAACCACACAGCTTGGTGTCATTGGCAAACTTGCTGAGGGTGCACTCAATCCCACTGTCCATGTCACCAACAAAGATGTTGAACAAGACCGGTCCCAACACCGATCCCTGAGGGACACCACTCGTTACTGGTCTGCAGCTGGACACTGAGCCATTGATCACAACTCTTTGCGTGCAGCCATCCAGCCAGTTCTTTATCCACTGTGTGGTCCACCTATCAAACTGATGTCTCTCCAACTTAGAGACAAGGATGTCATGTGGGACAGTGTCAAACACTTTGCACAAGTCCAGGTAGATGATGTCAACTGCTCTACCCCTGTCCATCATCACACGAGTTTTTTCACTCAGGTGGCCATTTCCACAACTGACCATACAGTCTTAAATGTGAAATACAAACAGGCCTGTGCATGCATATGCATAAGTCTGAGTAGGTAGGATCAATCTTGACCTTTTCACTGTGAATATAACTGTAAATAAAATATATTGTAGATTCTTGGTTTAGCATTTTTTTCCATATTGTAGCAATCTCTTATTGTTGAATATGACATCTACTGGGTTAGATGGTCACATTTTTCTTACACTTAACAACTTCTGTTTTGATTATTTTATTTGTAAGACTTTTCCAAGTTGAGCTGAAAGACAGAGAAGCAGTGTCAACAACACTGGTATTGATATTATATTGTTCATAAGAATATAAAAATTCTTTCTTAGAATAAATTTCCAAGTTGGGAGTTAGTTTGTCTACTTTTGTCTGTTCAGGTAAGTGTGCTTGGAACCACAAACCTGTTACAGAAAGTGCTTGTCACGGGGCTTTGATTACTGTAGTACTAGGTGTGTATGGGATATGACTACATGCTAATTTATAAGCAGCAATATTAGTGATGCATGAAATCCCAGTCACTCCCTTTCCGTATTTCTTTAAACCATATCAGTCTGCTTTTGCCTTCCCATACATCTGATGATAGGAGAAAAGTGGGATAGAAAACCATCTAAATAAAAATTATTCTTGCTTTTACGTTTTTAATTCCAATATTATGTTTGACATGTAAAGCACTCATTTGTGCCCTTGTTGCCAGTTCTGTTCATTCTTTGTAGTTTCAGATACTTGTATGCACAGTTGCTTGGGGGTAACACTGCTATTGAACTTACACCTGAGGGAGGATTGTTCCACTAAAGTCAGACTGGAGTAAAATCACTTTTGTCTTTGCTTGAATGATGTAGTATTTTGTTCTGGGTAATTTCTATTATGAAATATGTAGGTTTTAAAGTGTCCAGTCCTTGTTTCTTTCCCATTCTGTTTCTAGGCAATCCGAAGTTTCCAGGTGTCCTTACACATCTTTCCAATGAACCCTGAAGTATGGAAAGAGGACCTTTCCTGGGCAAGAAAACTGTATGAACAGCAGAAGGCAACAAAGACTGAGGCGGTGCACCCACTAGCAAAAGTTAAAGAGCATGCACAAGAATCAATCCCAGACTATGACTTTGAAAGTGATGAAGTTGTGGCAGTCTGTGCTGCCATTGCAGAGAAGGAGAAAGCTCTTTCAGAAGCTAAAACAGTAGTGATTGTGTCTGCCTCAGGCACAGTAGAAACTGTTACTGAGAAGGAGGATTGTCTTGCAACTCCTGATGAAACCATTTTCATCAGAGCCCGATAGGGCAGCCTTGTGGGTTGTCGTACTCTTTAAAGAACTACTGTTCTTTATTGTGTTGGGCTTCCTTTGGTTTTATTTTTTAAGCAGTGGGAGAGCCTACGAAAGTTAAAAAATTGCAGTTACTTTACCTTTGTAAATTGAAAAAGAAATTACCTGTATTGTTTCATGCTTACTTTTGGAGAAGAAAGCCAAGAGCTTACGAACAAATACATTGTTAAAATGCTTAACTAAATTTTAACAACTGTTTTCATCTGTATGAATTACATAATTTTACAACTTAATGTGTACATTTTCCCGTTAATTATTAAGCTTTTATTTAAACTCATTTTATTGAGAAGAAAAATGGATTTTTTAAGTCTATTTCAGTCCTTATTCATTAATATTGTTTTTGTTCCAGATAAAGTGCAAACTGTTCTCTGTTATCAGAAGTCTTTATTTTCTTTATGATTACTTTTCTATGAGGAATCTTCCTATGAAGTAGAGATGGATTATTATTTTGCTGTGTGTGTGATAGATCCACCATCCTGTTTGTAGTCAAATGAAGTCAATAGAAACTTTCCTGTTGCTTTTGTAGGTGGATGGGTTAAACACTTTCTGATCAGATGAAAGGGAATGAAAGGAAAATCAAACAGGCCCTGAATGCTTAGTTATTACTGAGTGTTTCACCAGAAGAAAGGACTTTCAGATGAGACTGAAACTGGCCTTGAATGCTGTGCTACAGACATCACCAAAAGTAGAATGTTGGGAGCTGGAAATAGGTATGTCTGAAGTGTATTATGTTTAGGCTTTTGTTTCTTAGTAAGTGTTGCGTTAAAGAGTGTGTGGGGGGGAAACAAACCCCTTGTTTTACTTTCAAATACGTTCTATCGGTCCGACCGCGTCCGCTTATATCGAACCTCTACTGGTCTGGGAGCCAATCCGACCGCGTCCGCTTATATCAGACCTCTACTGGTCTGGGTTTTACCCGACCGCGTCCGCTTATATCGGACCTCTACTGGTCCAGAGGCTAATCCGACCGCGTTCGCTTATATCGGACCTCTACTGGTCTGGGTTTTACCCGACCGCGTCCGCTTATATCGAACCTCTACTGGTCCGGAGGCTAATCCGACCGCGTTCGCTTATATCGGACCTCTACTGGTCTGGGTTTACCGATAGTAACAATTAGATATCGAAACAGTATGACTTATTGACTAAATTTATTGGTGCAACAGTTACAGGTTCTTATGGATCGCCGGTGATAAATACTGTCTGCAAAAGCACGTGCATATAATGGTTACATGAATACAAGCGCTTAACAAAGTTGACACAGCTTAGCTGTAAAAGATATAGGTGACAATAAGAGTGACTCTATAGAGATTCTAACTTTTCCTAGGAAAGCACTGGATACAGTGCAAGTCTTACCCACAGGCGTCCCTATGGGGGGGGAAGAGAGGTCCAGCCCGTCGACCGGTCCCAGGAGTCGGTTGATGTTATCTTCCGTGACTCGTCCACGATGGTACCTTCCCCAATATCCCCCTTCCTCTTGGGCTATTTTATATTATTTTTACCTTCAAGGTGGAGCTTGAGTGACTCTAGTCATACATACCTTTATTACCATTGGTGAAAATTTCTCTCGCCTCGATTTAAAGGTATATGAGACTAAAAATTCAGAGAGCATGCTCAGAGAGAGGTGGTCTTATTTCGGAGGGGGGTCGCACTGGAGAGGGGTGTGTATTTTAGCATTATAATGAAGCAAAGTTCACACTAGGACGGTATTTTGTCAAAAAGATGACAGGCCGCTGGCTCAGGGTAGCAAGTATGCAGCTTATCAGTTTCTTGTACCACCTAGTTCCCGTTTTATCTGCTGAAGTTAGGACAGAGCATAACCGCGAGATCTCCACCTCGCTCTATCCTCCGCCTGTTACGGGAACCGCTGTGGAGTGCACATTCCTGGCATACCAGGTATGGCTGCATCTTAGCCCGAGAGGCCTTGAAAGCCCGTTTCTCTCTTATGTGTGGACAATGCTACATTTTGAATATAGATTTAATTCCCAATTATCCCAAATTTGCTAATAATTCCACAGTAAGCTATAGGATACAAGGAGGCAATTTGTTTTTTCTAATTTTTATGACCTGATATTTAAAGTGTGTTCTTAGTGAACCAGTTCTTCAGGATAGCATTACCCAAGTCTTCCTTTTTATCCTTTTTGGATTTTGGGTGCTGTGATGGGTATTCACATTGTGTTATCTAAGGGGTGTAACATAGGAGATTTATTTGATGTTCATCTTTCTTTAGGGAAAGGTGTGTGGTTTTGTTCCTCACATGGGCTGTTCAGAGAAATGAAGTCAGGCTGTTTCTTTTCTATGCTCTGTGCTGAGACTGCTCTCTTTGCATTGCCTGGAGACATGATAGAGATGGTTGCCTCATAAACTAAGCTGGGAAAAAATGGTCAGTGGAGGAATTCAGGGGCAGTTCAGGATTGTGAACGCATAATTTGTACTTGAATTTTGTGACATTTTGCATGATGAAAACATTTTTGAATGGTAGTTTTATAGATAAGGGAAACCTTTTGAAATCAGTTATCTTTGTATTTTTCATATCTGATTTCTATTTTCAGAGTAACACATTTTAAAAGGAAATTATGTTGCTTGAGAAGCATAATGATTTTTGCAATAGGATAATGTAGAAAAATTATCTCAGATTATGCTCTCGGTTGAATAACTTTATTGGGGAGGACACAGTCTTTGCAGAAATTAATTATCCCTTTCAAGAACTTAATTGCCGTGTTGTACTTCCTAAATTTGCATTAATTTTTGCAAGATTCTTCCTGAATATATTTTTGTGTATGTATGAATTTTTAACTCTGTTCTTGCATGTGCACACACAGTTTTACACTTTTTAACATCTCTTAAGTATTCAAAATAATTATAATTACAGTGACTAAAATATACTAAGAAATGTAAAATATCACCATGCTACGTCTTTATTTGTTCATTCAGTTTAGAACTAGATTTTAAATGCTTACTGAACAGATGTTTGATTAAGATATGGTTTGATAGATGGTTTAAATTGTCCCAGTTGAAGAACTTCTTCATTTTATTTTTCCTATCAAAGAATACAATCTGTTCAGCCATAGGAAGTTAGTATGAGAAGGATTTAGACATATTTCTTCAAAGAAGAGACGTTCTCTGGCTAGAAAAGGAAATGTGCTGGAAGCTGTAAGGTATGTTTTCATTTTGAAGGTTCTTGGCTATAATCCAACACATCTTTTCTTTGTGCTTTATACTTGCGTCAGTGTCATGTATTTACTCATACAGGAAGAACTGCCTCCCTCTCAGAAGTCCCGTGTTATCACAGAATCTGTTTCCACTGAAATGATTCACAAAATCCATATTGACTTCAGCACTGCTGCGCCAAACTAATGGAGGGGTGTGCATCTGCACCATCAGGCAGAATGGCCAAGCCGGCTTAGAGGGGTGGTTGTTTCTATCCCCTGTGCTAAATGCGTTTTCATTCTGATTAAATTAGGTGATGAACTCTAGGTACTGTCTGGATTGTAGTGTTTCGTAGAGCGCTGTAGAGCAGATAAGTTCTTGCGATAGTGTTAATCTTAGACTGGGAAAAAGTTCAAAAATTGATGATTTCAACGTTTTTTGTACAGCATGCCATGTTTTGCTTGTATGGGATTGTGTGCGTCTGTTTGAATAAAATATTGACTTCTCTGCTGCTTAGTGATGCCTGTTTATTCTTTTGGTTATAACAAGAATAAAGGTTAACATTGACCGTTTTAGAACGTCACTCATTTAATCACTTGGCTTCTTATATCTCTGCTGAACATGTTGATGTGTTACAGTTTTTTAAAAAAAGAAAGGACATCTTGGGAAAAATGTTTAATAAAAGGTAGTGAGTGTTCAGTGCTCTTAAACCTCCCAGGGGTATCCAAATGAGAGGCACCCAAAGGAGAAAGCCTTATAAAAACAGGATATTTATGAAGCACACTTCCACTTTGCCATTAGGAATTTATTTTTATTGTTGTTCATCGTCACTTGTGGCAGTGGCTGCAGCAGCTTCCATGTGTTTGCAAGCCATATGAATCATATACATTAAAATGCTGAAGTGTTACAACATTGTTAAAGAGAAAATCTCAACAAGGTTAGGTGGATTAATTTGCTTAATTGGAATCCATAAATAAACATTTAAATAGTTTTTTTTCCATTGAATCCTTTTATATCCAGTGTAAAGGAAAACACAGCCTCAGAGGGCTGTTCATATGCCTGGTGTTACATAAGAATCTTAGGATACCTCCCAAGGTGCCTAATTTTCCCTTTGGCTAAAATGGAAGCTGAAGATGATTGAGTGGAAGTTAACTTCAAATGCTGAAATGGGGCAGATGAATTCCGCTCATAGAGATGGAGATAGTATCTTAAAGAAACCTCATAGATTATACTGAGAGAGAATAAATCCTTTCTGACAATACTAGAGGGTAAAAAAGGTATGGATCAGATAACACAACAGTGACTAATTTGCTAATAACAGATTGGATTTTAAACATAGTTATGAAGGGAAAAAAGCAAATGTAACAATTTACTCTTGTAGTTCCTGAAAGTTGTCTCAGTATCTGTTGGGGATCAAGATTAGAATGGTAGCACTGGAAACTTACCTGGCCATAAAATGTAAATGCATCCCAGATCCTAAAACCAAGGATCCTAACACCAAGGGAAAGGAGGTAAAAGCTGCTGTTGAGGGTAGGTGCTCTCTTAATTTATGTTGAGGTCATACAATAGCTGTAAAACTGGTCTTGGTTTTTGGCAGGCTGCTGACACCATGTGTTTACTGTAGGTTGGTATCACACTAACATCATATTCTTGAATGGATTGGAGTCCTTGGCCTATAGTTATCTCCAGAGAGGACTGGTTTAGAAGCGTGAAGAGCTTATGAGCATGGGTGATTGCTGCATCCTCCCAGATATGCTGGTCTGGATTTGAGGGTTGGTTTTCTAGGAGCTCTGAGGTTTTGAGAGGGTAAATGATCATGGGAAAACATTGGAGGTGGGGAATGAGTTGGCTATTTGAGTTCAGAAAGGAGATGATTTAGACTTCTCTTGATTTCCAGATCTGGTAAAACTGTCAGGTCTAGAACAGGCCTAGGAGTGGAAAAGTCTGGGGGTATTAAGTAGTTCTAATAGTCAATCTGCTTTAAATAGAATATGTTTGCAGTTGTCTCTAGGAGCAGAACTAAAAACTGTAGAAAGTTTCTTGTTGAGTGTGATGGCTGGCACCATTTGAAGACAGTGGGTTACACTGATTTTGTTAGTGCTTTGCCATTGCGCCTATAGCACCAGTTTGGGTTAGGCACTAGTGTTGCAGACAGCAGAGTTACAAGCTTGATTTAAAACAGCACCCTACAGCCTACCCTTATAGTCCAAGTTCCGTGTCAGTATATCCTACACCCTAAACCTGGGGCCAGTTGTAATGCTACCTTGTGTTACTGATCAGAGATTCAAACTAATTACAAATATTCATAGAAACTACTGTCTTGTGCAGATACCGACTGTCACCCTGTCTGTGGTGGGTAGATCCTCCAAACTGTGCCACAGGACATGGCCTTAAGTTGAGTTAGGGCTGGGGCTTGGGGTCCCAGTAGTGAGATGGGGGTCCAGCAGTACCTCTGGATGGAAAGGGTTGTGTGAAGGAGAGGTGTGGGATGTGCAGACTGATGGAAGTGAGGGTGCGGGGCTGCCACTCACAGGACTAGCAGGTGCAGTTGGGAAGACACAACTGTGGTGTGAGAATTTCTTGAATGGCAAATCAGTGCATCTTCTGTGAACAGAGGGCTGGGGAAGCAGCATGCAGATGTGAAAGACAAGCTGTCGCTAGGGTATATGGACCTCTGGGGAACAGGAGCGGAAGGGAGCTATTAGGTGTGAGAAGGGAAGCCCTTTTGAACATATGTGAATTACTCAGGAAAATGTAACTTTCATGTGGCACATCAACCTGTACAAAACTGTAGCTTTATTTTATGAGACTGGTTATGCTGAGGAAGGTAACTTACTAATGTGTTTGTGGTTAGCGTGGAATAGGGTGCCAAAGCTGAGTGGGGCTGTTGGGCAGGTCAGGGAGACATAGTAGTCTGTCACCCTCAAAAGCCCAATTCTTTTAGTCAGGCTACTTCTGAACACTCACCTGTGCTTGCAGCGAGGCAGTAGAGGTGCTCCCAATTTCATCTTTGTGCACTGCCATTGCGCTGTGGCAGGCAATTCCAGTACTGCTCAGGATACTTTATAAGAAGGTTGGGAATCCTTGAGTTCATCACTGAAGAAGTCCCTGTTAATGATATGTGCTGTGAGTCCAGTCCACTACTGACACACCAACAATGCTGTGGGGCAGGAGGAACACCTCAGGCTTATTGTATGTGTTTGCTAAGAGAAGCCAGAAGGTCAGCTACCTAGGATGGTCTGTTCTTGCTTAAAGCTCTTCCAGACCACATGCATTTCAATAATGATGAGAAATAATAAAAGAATATCAACAAAATAAACCAATTAAAAATAATAAGCCCTTGCTTATTTAGATACCTATTATACACTGTTGATATTTAATTCTGTCATTGCATACAGCAGCAGTAACGTTGCTGTACTGCTTTGGGCTGGCTGCAAAGGTGTGGTCCGATAGTGGTACAAGTGGCAGTCCCGTCTTCCCGCTCTGCCAGGTATTATTTCCTGTCTGGGGAAGTATGGATGAGTGTACTCTATTTGTTGGTCACTAGTAAGCAACAGACCATAGGTATGTGGTTTAATTGTGAAGGATTCAGGCAGATCTTTATCTGTAGCTGCAGTAGGAACTTGAGTGCAGCTTAACTGGTGGAAAAGTGGCTTCTGCTACAAGTACTTGTGTAGAGGTTTAACTTCACTTTGTATAAGGATCAAGCAAATAAGCCCAACTAGCTTATTATTCCCTGTCAAAGGAAAACATCTTTGATTTTCATCTGTTTGCATGAAGAATTTTCATGGCTCCACATTGGTGCTCTGGGGGGCATTTTTGAAGATGGCTGCCTCCTGGTGGTATTGATCATGCTGTGGTGTTTGAGGAACTTACCCGGCAAAACATTCCAAGATGGGAGGCTTGGTATGGCTAGGAGCTGGCACGGAGTAACATACTCATATAAACAGCTGAGGTCAAGCAGAACATTTCCGTTTAATTGTGATCTCCAAAATTACTCTGGTCAGTACAATTGCTTAAACATATCAACTTAAGGCTCAAGATTGTCACTACAATGTAGCATTCACATGAAAACACATTAAGGAGCATAACATGCTTAGTATTTGACAAAACATCTTCCAAATATCTATACAGAATTACTTTGATAAACATTGTTTCTGGGACAAGATCTAACCCTTACAACATAAAACACAAAACTTCTTGTCAGTGGTTAACAGCTGGTTTTAGTGATGTATTTGCCATTAAAACTGTAAGAACAAATTATTTTCAAGATGAAGGTATGGCTTTATATACCTATACTTTAAAATGAAGATTCTGCTTCCATGGTTTTGTACATTTATTTGATGGAGTATCAGATTACACAGTCATAAAATTCTATTTACTATTTAAAGTAAAATGATAAATGTTAAGAAAAATACCTTTATTACATCAGTGATGCTTTAACTAAAGTGAGTATTAAGACTATTAACCAAGGTTTAAAGTTTTAGGCCCTGATGTTGAAAGCACTTCTGTACATCTCTAATTTTACATGAAAGGAGTCTCCCTGACAGCAAAGCGATGACTCTGATGAGTGATGTGAAGTGTGTGCCTAAATGTGTGCAGACTGGGGGCCAAAGTACTCGGAAAGGCGCAGATGTGTTAGACAGGAAAACATTCTCAGCACATAAATAAAATTTTTAGTATGTACATATATTGAATAGGAATATTTTTAACTGAAAAGATGTGTTTTCTTTTTCTCCCTTAATAGCGCATATATTCCCATTTCACTCAGAAAGTGCTTATATATTCTCAGCTAAAGAATTACCTCATCAGCTGCAAATCTAGCATAGACAACAAATCTAAGCCAAGACTGTCTTATCAGCAGGAAATACTGGGGGAAAAGAAGGCTGGCAATCATTTCTATATACCTTGTATTAACAAGAAACCTTCTCACAGAGAAGAATAGACTTTTAAATATTTTCAGTCCCGATATATATACAATGGTAAAAATTCACATTTTCATGCTTTAGTGAGACACTTTAAAATCCTGCCCCAGGCAGCTGTTGGAGTAGCTGTGTCCAGTTCCTAGCAGCTGCCTCACATCCAGCTCTAGTACCAGAAACTTAAACTCTCAATAGCTGAGCAACCATGGGGAGAGAAAACACAGTTCTAACATATTTGGAAAGGGAAAGAAAGAAATGAAAAACAAAGTGATGGGTCTTCCTATTTCCACAGGTGCAGTAGCTCTCCCTGTGTCCCAGAAGGCAGTTCATGTTTCCAGTCCCATTAGACCTGCCTTGTACCATCTTTTATGGCAGGGTCCAAATGCAGTGTCTGCTCCACACAGTCCTCAGTAGTCTAAAAGAAACATACCCATAACATGGCAAGAAAAGAAATAGCCCTTTGGAGCACAGTTGATCCCCTCTGCCCTCGAATGGCAGAACACCTCTCTATTGCACCAGTTTTTCCAATGTACCGGGAAGTATCCCCAATGTTGATGCGTTTTGCGGCTATCTATATACACTTTTCTGACACATTCAGTGTCTCTGTGGGGAAGGTGACCTGCAGAGGGCTGCCCTTCGCTGTACAGCTGGCCCCGCCACCAGACCCCATTTCATTCACCAGGAAGACACTCTCAGAGTCCTGACCCTGTGAGGAGTCTGAGGTCTCCGAGCTGCGCAGTGTCCTCACCGAGGTGGTGTCAGACTGAGCCAAGCTGGTGCTGGGCTCTGGGAGCAGCACACGGCCCCTGACACTGCTTTCACTTAACTCCGGAGGATAGAGCAGCGTTTGCGAGGTGCTGCTGATCTCCCTCAGCTCACGGGAGATGAAGGAGGGTGACTGACTTGACATGGCGGAGGAGGTCCTGCGGCCATCCACGCAGTTGAAATTGCTCCCCGAGTGCTGCCTCCGAGCCCCTCCGATGCGGCAGAAAAGGCACTTGACCTTCTCGATGGCTTTACTGAGCACGGTCTTGCGGAGGAGGATGTAGACCCATGGGTCTAAAATGGGGTTCACCGAGGCAATGCGGATGGCCTGCAGGTCAGGATTCTGCCTCACATCCTTCACTGATTCCGGCTGGTACAGCTGGTTCACAAAGACACGGACCTACCCAAGGAGACAGGGGAAGAGAAAGACACATTTGTACCATTACACCAGGAAATCAAAGTTTACACTTGAAAGCAGAGATCTACATTTGCTATGCAAGCTGTGACAAGAGAAGAGACTGGCAAACACAGGCATCTCAGATTGGCAGCTGTGACGCTGTTTTTGGAAACAGCAAAAAAAGAGAGATGAATCTGCTATAAATTGGTCTTCTTTGTTACACATGGGAAAGGAATGGCTCTTTCTCTCTCATTCTCCTCATAATTAATCCCTGAATCTCCAAATTTTGGCTGATGTTTTTAAAAATTCCTTGTTCCTGATAGAACTCCAGAGCAAAGATGTAGAGCTGTATCCTGTTCCTTTGGTACACTGTGAGTCTTATGCCACCTGCAAAGAGATAGCTGACTGAGGAGACCTGCATTGTCAGTTCCTCCAGCAAAGGACTAATTGTATAGAAACAAACTGAAACACAGATTGTAATTCAAGTACATGAGACTCTGGAAGCAAGTCGATTCTTAAGTTTAGAAATGCATTTTGCTGGCACCTGTCCTTACTGCAATTGTTTGCACACCCTCAAAGGCTGGCTCGCTGCAGCATGGTTTTGAAATACAGAAATGTGCTAAAAAAAAATAACAGAGAAAGTTCCCCCAGCTAGGAGATTTTTAATCTTTACCTTTTAAGAGGTTAAGATGATGAGGTAACTGCAGCACTGGACTGGAGTGCTCTGCCCTCCTACAGGAGCCAGCATTATGGTTCTACTTACATAAGCATAAAAACACTGATAAAGTGGTGAAGAATGTAAGATGTTGAAGCTGAATCATGAAGTATTTAACTAGCAAGTTTATCATGCAAAAAATGTAAGACTAAAGGATCCTGTTTTCTACACAGAAATGGCTTCTTCATCTTTTTCCTCTGAGTCCAAAAAAAATCCCCAGTAACCTAGTGCCTCTCCTAGTTTAGAAGCCACTTTTGTAAATGCTACTATGAGTAACGCAAAGCCCAGTTCTTTGATATCAGCTGTTATCTTTCCAGTGTCACTAAGGAGGATGGAATCGTGGCATCATATGAATTTGTGTTGATCAGTCTCAAATAGCTGTTATCCATTGCAAGCAGCAGTGTCCAATTACAGGATGGCCTCGAAAAGCCACTGAGAACTGATAATGGAAGATGCTGTTTTCTTCAGATTCCCTAAGGTAAGGCAAAATAAATCCCTCAATTATCTTATCTGATACAGTAAAAATCGAGCAGCAAAATGATGATGTTTTTAAAATCTTATCCTTGGCTCCTGAAACAAATCACACCTTGCCTTGCTAGGAAGTTACAGACAAGGAGACAGACAAATATTTAAATAAATGAGGCAAACTAGCACAGATCTCTTCAGTCATTTTTTATTGGAAGTTCTGCATGTGAAACCATCCATGTCTGGTGAAGAATTTCACAATTCTGTCTGGACAGATTTTCCTGCAGCAGGGCAGTGCGATGCCATCTGACTTGTCAGGATTCAGAGACTGAGTATGTTCCAAAGCTATCAATAAAGTATGTTTAAAATAATGCAGAGTGCCTCTTTGGAAGCCCTGTGCACATGGTCTCTCTCAAAATGACTGTCAAATTGATACGACTGCCTCTATTTTCTTTCTTGATGATATTCTTTAGGTTTATGGGTAACAACACCTTCCCATGGAGTTAAAAAATGGGAGAATCTTGAATTTATACAGCACTTTAATGATGCGAGTTTTATTCTTGATTCCTAATGGTTTCTAACACTGCAGATGTCTTTTTGACAACTCATTTATTTACCTTATTTTTCTGTTAAGCCAAATATGTAATTCAAGTGCTTCAAAGAGTATTCTCGTGCATATTGAACGTACGGGGTTTTCTTTTATGAAGCTTTACCTGTTTTAATTTTTTTTCCACTGTTTAATTTATGTTCCCTCCACCCGGCACCCATCACCACCTGATTCCATGAGGAAAAGACCAGCCCTCCAGAGGCCGAAATAAGGCCTTTAAATATGGCTGATGATTCCTTAAAAACGCCCTGAACGAAACCCTCTTGCCCTTTGCTGGGGGGTGGTCTGTCTCGACGACACCTTTCCGGAGGGCACCGCTAGGTGGCATGGGTGTTCCGCCGTCACCGTGTCCCACGGTCACTGTTCCACCGGGCCACCTGCCCCGTGCCCGGGGGCTGCCCCGGCGCATACCGGTCATGCGGATGGAAGCGGGCAATCCTGGGTTAACGCTGCAGGGGGAGATAAGTTCTGCGCCTCCATTTGTCAGCCTGGGGAAGTAGAGCCCCTGTGTCTGACGCTGGGGCTGAAAAGCAGCAGCAGTCAGGTACCCTGAACCTAGAATACTGAAAAATAAATTGCGGCTATGCCTGGCATTGGCTAAAATCTATTCTTGAAATAACTGCCCATCTGAGAGTCAGTTTTTGCCCCTACGAAATGGTAAGAGGTCAAATGTATAAATATACAAAGGTCAAATACAGAAATACACCATTCCCCAGGAGATTTAATTTGTGCCATACCAGTTCTTTTCCGAAACACTCCTTTTCTTTTTCTGTACTGAGATTTCCTTATGCAGGGGAATACACCCTGAAAGTATGTAAATGCTGCTCTATGTATTTGACCAGTTGATCACCGGACAGGTACGTGCCCTGAAAGCCAGGAGTCCAAAGGACAGCATTGAGGGAGTGGAGGCTTTCTAGCAGCTCACACAACTGCATGCCATCTTACCAGGAAGATTAGAGGTATGACAGGGAGGGGTATTTGCTGATAAATCCATCCAGATCACAGAACCCAAAGGCACACTTTGAAGATAGCTGAAGAAGTACACAGTCCAGCTACGGAGACCTGACTTCTTTTTTTTTTTTAAACTTGGAGCTATAGTTACACGTCAGTGATTTAATAGTCGGATTGTTCTTTTGATAAGCGGCATATGAAACTGAGGTACCTATTTCACCTTTCTCTATCTGGCTTTGCTGAAAGACAAAAATGTCTTTTAAGTGTTCACCCTGTGGCAGAAAAGGACAATTGCTAATTGCACAGTGCAGTTTGCTTTATGTTATCTCTGTATGCGTTATATTTCCATTTGACAGCTATGCGGCACCTACAGGTTACAGAGATTTGTAAAACGGACAAATTTAGTGAAAACTCTGGACTGTACGGAACTGCTTCTACTTCCCGAAAGGTCTTACATCTTCTGTTAGAAGCCCCACAAATGTTAAATGCATCAAGACAGACCTATTGCAGGGATTATATATTAGCCACAATAAGGTAAAAAGTTAATCTGTGTTGGAATTGTTTTATTTTATTTACATACTGGTGAAACAGCACTTAACTAATGTATCATGTACAAGAACAGCAAGAGATGTATCCTCTTTTGGCCAGAAGCCTTCTGCTGCAGGAGGCAGAATAATAAAGAATATTGCCTTGCATCTTCTAAGTAAGCACCAAGTGGAATCCACTACTAAATTAGCTAATCTGATGCTTGAATTTGTGCAATTTGAAATCCTACTTAAAGAAAGCACACTAGAGCAATAAAAATCTCAAAAGAATGAGTTTTGTACATTAGCTTTGTAGCTGTAGGATTCAGGCAACATATCTTAAGAGTAGTAGCAGTTTGTTTGCAATTGCGTTAAGCAGGACATAGCTCCAAGGTATGTTGAATTTATGCTCAAGTCATAGGTAGTTGTAGGATCAGTCCTGTGAGCTGTTTGCTGCTTTTCCACTTTACTAACTACAGACGCAAATCATGATTTCAAATCCTATTAAATACTACAAAGTGACTTGTATAGTTACAGTCACGCTGGTAATTGTCTTCATAACTTCCACCTGCCCTCAAAATCTCCCCACATACTGATAGGATAAACTTAAAAACCATACACTAGTAAGCAGGAACAAGTTTTTCAGCTCTGCAAGCCAGCACCCTTTGCCCTTCAAGGGCCTGGTGTCTGCTTGGTGTCTACTTCACTGCTCAAAACTTATGTCTTCCACCTTGCTGTTGGCTGCAGACAGTCCCTGATATTTCAAAAGTCAAAACCAGTCAAGCCAAAAGAAACCCCAAACTTTCAGATCAATTCAGCATTAATTTAGAAACTCCTGATTATTTCATGCATGTGCCTATTCGTTCTTGAAAGAGTCTGTTTATTTTTAAATGCCGGATAAAAATTTCTACTCCATTCCTGACAAAAATCTCTCTTAATATAACTTATTCTCTAGTTTTAACTCTACCCAATTCTATCTCACAATATTTTGGAAGATGCATAACCAGTGCGGAGTTCAGACAAGAGCCAACAGACAACTTACACATTTTCCTTATGTAATTTTTAAACTAGTCTCAAATTCTTCTTCATGTCTTTTGCATTGCTTTCTGCATACTAAGAACACAAGGTTGTAGCAAAAGTTTCATTAATATTTTCCATTTAGCTCTTCTTTCCTTGACAAATTTGACCAGCTTTCAGTTCCGTAAAATTCAGTCACCATTTTGCATCATCCCCCACAATTTTGTTATAATACTCGTCACTGTAAAAGTTTCCTGATTTTATGAATAAATCATTAAGACATTCAATAAACCTACTTGTAAACTGAGTGCTGGAGCATCTTGTTATTAAAAACTGCTGCTCTTTGTGACTCAGCTTGCTGTTCTTTAACCACTTTTTAAATCAAGACAAGCCTTTGCTTATTATTTCAGGGCTATTTAATATTTTAAGACTTGATTTTTTTTTTGTCAAACCCTAACAAATGTAGTCTGCATGACTGCCTCTGTCTACTGTTTTATTATGTTGTAAAAACGTTCATACTAAAATGTTAAGAGGTTTATGTCTCTCTTAAGTCTTTCAGAAGTTGCTTTGCTTTGACTTAGGTGATGGTTTATTCATCTGAAATCATCAATAGGAAGTCAGCTCATCAGAAAACTTCAGTCACAAAGCACCCTCTGAGCCTGCTCTGTGTTTCTGAATCATGCCGCTGCCACCACCTCATCCCTTGCCTGCTCTCGATGATTGCCAGGCTGTCCTGTTACACATGAGCATCTCGCTCAGTGTCGGCTCCCTAGAACTCCTCCAAGTCGAGAATATGTACCTCTGTTTTAGTGATTGATCTACCTCTGCTAGTGGATCCTTCTAGGGATTTATAGTATAGAAGTGTCACTCTTTTGAGTTTCTCTCTCAATTCTTAACCTGAGACTATATATATGGCTTAATACAGCAGCATACACTGCAGTACATCAGAGCACAAAACAGCATATATGGCCATAGCACTCCCACAGGGGGAGGTAAACAAATTACCAAAGCTGCTAGTGAAGAAATTAACCACACTGGACACTGTGATGATAAGCATGTATGTGGTTGGCTGGGCATTTTAAAAGAAAGCTTCCTTTTTTTCTTAGTCATCCATCTAAGTGAAATGGCAGGCTCTTGCCTCATTTTAGATACAGAAAGATGCTGGTTTAGCAGGGAAAAGCTGATTTACATGAATGCTGCTGAGGTACCACTGTGCCTTTACAGGTAGTGAAATCAAGGTCTGAAAAAACTACACAACTTAATCACCTGCACCTTCTGCGATACACAAATTTTTCACTAACTACTGTTTAAATAATAAACCCTCTGCCCCACCCCGGTTCATTAAGTGTAACTGTCAACAATACAGTTCACTTTCTGTTAACCCTTCCTGCTTCAATTTTCCTTTTTTTTTTTTTTTTTAATATTCTGCAAAGACTGCCTACGTACAAATGGATGTGAACAGTTTCAGTTCATATTTTACACTAGTTAATAGTGTAAAAGAAGAGGAGTTCTCAGCCTTCCTCTAACTGCTTGTCTACACAGTAAGTTCTGGCTTTTTTTTCCTCAAAGTGCTTAAATCCATCACGTCACAATCCTGTATTTAATTTCCACAACCTAGTTTCTGCATTTACCAGCATCTGTTTTGAAAATGCGATATTGTTTCTTTGTCAATTAGCTGTTTTAATACTAGATTAATCAAATTAAGTACTCTCAACCCACAGTACTGTCGGGGTTTTGACCACTCCATGACCTGATGCTTCCCAGTGCAGCAAGCTGCAGTTTCTGGAGCTGGACTGCAGGACAGGTTGTGCTCAGCTCTTCCATCTAACACACATGCACCTCCTAGAGATACCCTGCGTGCAGCTCAGCACCTCTCAGCTCCCTTCAGATGTCAAGCAGTGAACACAAGGCATTTTGCTCGGTCATGCCATGGCTCAGTGCAAAGTGACAACAGCAAAGGACAGGACACAGCTTTTTGTGACAGCTGGGGCTGCAGCACAGCTACACTTCAGTAGCTCCCGTTTATGTTAGTGATGTGGCAAAACTGGCCCAGCCATTGCGATTACAACTCCTCTGAGGCAGGGGGACAGACTCGCTGATGTCTCAGTCCTCTACGTTCACATGTACTTTCTAAACTTTCTTACCGTGGTACACGCTATTTGTTTCACATCCCCATCTGGCCAGCTGTATTTCACACAGATCTCCCTACTGACAACAAACCACCTCAAAACAATCCTGCTAAACCACGTTCTGTCTGACAACCACTGCTTGGCTCCCTACACTGTGTTTTGGAAGGTGGCGAATAGGGCAAGCCACCTATTTGTTTTAACATCTCTGAGCCAGAAGAGGACAGAAGTTCGCCATGCTTTATTATGGGGGGTGGCAAGAACTCAGCTTCCAGCTGGTGGGTGGTTGTTATTTTATAGTTCCTTGAAATAAGGTGGAGGAACAAAAGTAGATCCTGCATGTCAATTTAATGACACTAATTGTTCAGCTGTTTCAGAAAATTAGCAAATGGTTAGTGGTACTGTTGCTTGACATTTCAGTACGATCTCTAGGTTTACATGGACCAGATTCCTCCAACTCTTATTCAAGTGAGCATTACACTGGCTGATGGTTCCACCAAGTTTCCTCCTCCTACAGCAGGGAGCTGCTGGAGGGATGCCTGTGTGGAATCTACCCCAGGGATGGTGTGTGAATCCCTCCCTCAGGACGGGGAGCTCATCTCAAGGTTTGGGTGTGAAGCACTATGCATGTGGCTTGTGCCAAGTGAACAGAGCTGTGTTCTCCTTCCACATATTAAGGACTGCTGTACCCTTCAGCAACAGCGTGCACATTTTTAAAACACAATAAGCATCCAGAAACGCAGGCCAGACCCAAAGCTCACTCACCACAAATTAATTTTGGAAGTGAACTTTAAAGTGCCTCTAGCTCTCAGCAAGATTTTTGCTATGCGGATTCTGGATGAACAGTGGAAAAATTACTGAGAACTTTTGGCGCTGCATTTTAACCAATTAAAAAAGCCCAGGACTTGCAATAAGCAAGTTTTTCATGTAAATATGAATCAACACAACTTTCTCTCACCATGCACGTACGCTAACAGCCTTTAAGTTATTATAACAGTTTGCAGTGCCAGCTAAATAAGAGTCTGCCCTACAAGCACAGACTAGGAGCAAGAAAGACTCAGTGGTGCGGGTGATGTAAAAGAAGAAGGGTTGCACATTGTTACTCACCACCAGAGGAATGGAGCAGATGACCACCACCAGGGAAGTGGCAATGAGCAGAATAACCATCTGGATCTCCGCTCCAGCCATGCGACGGAAGCTCCGGCGTCTGCGAAAGTCAGATAAACGGCTGGAGGTGGTGTCTGTCCCCAGGGACGTGCGCCGCATGAACTGCCGGTGCATGCGGATGAGGGCCACACACACCAGGATGTTGCAGACCACGGTGACCATGATTAGGAAGGAGCTGAAGCCGGCATACATGTAGGAATACGCCGCATGCGTGGCCTCCTTTGCTCGCCAGTCTATGAAACACCAAGTGTAAGGGTACTGCAAGGTAGACTTGCCAAGGCCCATGCTGGGGAGGGCACAGAACAGCACGTTTGAGGCATAGATGGCAAAGAGCGTGAGTCCTGCCAGCTTCTTGTCTACATAATGGTTGTAGAAATAGGCATGGTTGATGGCCAGGTACCTTTCTATGGACATGGCACAGATAATACTGAGGCCAGAGAGTCCAAAGAAGAGGAGGATGAAGGAGCTGTACTCACACAGTGCTGGTCCTCCCGGCCAGCGGTTCTGTAGGTAAGTGGCAATAGTGACAGGACTCACCAGACAGGTCCCTAAGAGATCAGTGACTGCCAGCCCGCAGACCAATGTGTAGAAAGTGGTCTCCTTCTGCTCCTTCCTGGACTTGCAGAGCACCACGATGGCTATGAGATTGCCCACCACACCGAAGATGAACATCACAGTGGGGATGGTGGGAGGTTTTCCGCCCTCAGCCCCAGTGGCAGTCCCATTGGCAGAGCCGTTGGCAGGTGGCATGATAGTAGGGTCGAAGGACATGATGCCCACGGTGCTGCTGGGGAAGTCGAGCAGAGGCTGGAGTGAGCCCGGAACAGCAGAGTAAAGGAGGGGAGGAGTAGTTCAGCGTGAGAACAAAACTTCAAATGAGGAAGAAAAAAAAAAAAAAAAAGAAAAAAGTGGTGTGTTTTCGTTAAAAAAGGGGAAAAGAAAGTCCTAAAGAGGCTCCCAAGCCGGGTGCCGTCCGACAGCGACCGACTGCAGCGGGGGAGCCGGGGCTGCGTCTTTCTGCCCCTGCTCTGCCCGCGGCGCTCCGCCACTCAGCGCGAAGGGGACTGGGATGGTCCGAGAGCGGAGCAGCGCGGAGCCGATGGGCGTAGGGCCGGCTCTCAACTTCTCACACCGACGCTGGGGATGGCTCAGCTCGGCTCAGCTCAGCGCGGCGCTGGGGCGGCCCTGGGCGGGCGGGCGGCGGCTCCAGATGCCCCCGGGAGCGGCGCGGGGAGGTGCCGAAGCGCGGTGTCCGCCGCTCATCCCCTCCCGCCGGCCGGCGGTGCGGAGTGAAGAGGAATGATGAGGAGTGAAGAGGCGCAGAGAGGAGCGATGCGAACCGATGCGGTGAGGTGCGGGGCGCGGACGCCGTCTCCCTCCCCAGAGCGCTCCCGCCGAGTTTCGCCGCGGAGGCGGCGGGGGCAGCTCCCGCCGCGCTCCCCGCCCTCTCGCCCCATTGGCCGCGCCGCGGAGGGCAGGTTGTGCGGTGCCGGACGCGGGCACCTCCGCACGGGGCTGCCTGAGGGGAGGGGTGGCCCGGTTCATGGCGGAGGGGGATGGTGGTGCTGGTGCTGGTGCTGGTGTGTGACTTTTGTGTGGAGGTGTGTGTGTGTGAGAGAGAGAGAGAGAGACGGTGGGCGTTGGCAGGCGGGGGGGCCCTGCTCGCATGGTGGCTGCTTCGTTTCTGCTTTCCTGCTGCCGGGAGGCCCGTGTGACCCCTCGGTCCTTCCCGCGAGTGGGGTGAGGGCTTCTCGCACCTTCCCGGAAGGGCAGCGCTGCCGGATGGCCAATCTGAGGAAATATTCCCGCCGTGGGGGGAGAACCCATGTTGCCTCCCTGTCCCCAGGAGAAAGGGCTGTGACACCTGCTGCCAGGTCGTGAGGGGCAGCTGGGAGAGACGGGGCCGGGCCGCTTGTCAGGAAGACTTGCATCGAGGCAGTGGTACCACAGGGCGCAGCACCTGGCAGGCTGTGCTGATTCCTCAGGCCAGCACGGCCAGTCCCTTCTGCTGCAGGAGAGGAGATGTCCTGATGGTACTGCCTGTGTCTGGCCTCGGTTAGCGATGTTGGTAAACACAGGAAGGGTGTGTGTACGTTCGAGGGAAGTGTTTGTTTGTTTGAAGAACTTATGCTGTCTTGGCTATGGGGCAGTTGTACATAAATTGGAAATAGGGTCACACTTGTTGGCAGAGCATGATGTTCGTAGTTCAGTCTCCAGCTGGGGTGGTGGAGGGACAGTAGTCATGCTGTGCGATGCTTCGTGGTGGCCTTTATCCGAGTGAAGGTGGTGGGGAGTCCCTAGTACAGAAATGCCCACAAAACCCACAACAGGTATGCACACGGGTGTTGCTGCAGGAGAGGAAGGTCCTAGCGTCCGTGCTAATGCTGTTGAGCCACGAAGGAAGCCTCACACCATGGTACAGGATTGGACATGCAGATCCAGCTGGTCTGGCATTCTTGTACATTAGGTGACACAGGTTGCTACAAAGACAACAAAACCTGTGCCCTGAAGCATGACATTTATATCCCTACAGAAACCGCACATAAAGGTGAAATGTATTATAAAAGTCTGATATTTTTTCAGTCTCACTATCTTCTCTCCTCTCTGTCTTTAAGCCTGTGAAAGTGATGCCCATGGACTTACTAGCATTCAGCGAAGTCATGACAATATCGGGACATCCTGACAGCGAAAGTACTGACAAAACAAAATGCATGAGAAAGAGCAAGTGTATACTGTGGAAAAGAGAACATAGTTTCTCTTTAATGCTGTATGAACAGACATGAAGAGAAAAGCTATTTTTTTATTTGATCAGCTTTTTAGTGTTGTTATCTAACTGCTTTGAAAACTAACTTTTACTCTTAGAAAATATGGTTTTGAAGCAACACACATAGAGACGGTGGTGGTGGCCTGGTCTGCTCAGAGAAAATGAACTGAACTTTTCATTAATATTTTGCTAATATTGACAGCCCTTCATCTTTTACAAAACCAGAAAATCATTCCATCACAAGCACAAAGCTATGTGTGGAAGTAGAAGCCACTTAGGTTTGCCTGATTATCAGAAGCAAATTATAAGCACTTCAAAATGCTTTCACAAGAAAGCAGAGCACAAAGGTTGTGTTTTCTTATCTTTTAAAGAGTGTTCCGGCAGTTGCAGAAAGGCTGACCCAGGTACCGAGCAAGCTCTACTTTCGGGCAATGTAATTACACATGCTGTCTCAATACTCCCTCTTTGCTATGCTGAGACTTTGGTGCTCTGATATTAGAGGGCCTAATTTGGGATTATGTTAACACAGGTGCAGCAGTCATTACCGGTATGGGAGAAGAATCACCTTGCTTCTCTGCAGTGGTGCAAAGGTTTTTAATGACTAAGGACAGAGGAAATGATTTGTGTTTCTTTGTTGCTGCCTTTTTTTCATTTTTTTCCTTGACTGTAGATCTAGACTTACATGGTATTTTGACCATGTCACAACAGTGCATCTTCAGAAGCCTCAGTCTGTAGCAGAGGGTTCTTAGGTCCTTCTGTGGTTGTGTATACCCATGCGTGTATGTGAAGGAGTGAATGCTATTTTACATTCTGTGAGGTCTGTGATACGTCTAAGGAACTAATGGAAAACTCAGGGAAGCCAGGAAAATCAGTAAAGAAACAACAAAAGTATAGTTTTGAGTGCAAGGATTGTAAGACCAGTTTTGTGAAATAGTGCTAATTCTATAATTAGAGAATGTGATAGAAATCAGTCACAGAATTGTATGACATGTTGCATGGGAGCTTACTGTACCTACATATTGTGTAAATATTTTAGAGTTATTAGGAAAAGATCAGTAACTTCTGTGAGTTTCCCTTTGAAGTAATGCTTGTGATACCTGGAACTACTAGTTAGGATGAAAATCATAATCACACAAAAGCCTTAGTCTTCATAGCAAAGAGACTTAAAGTGGAACTGAAAAACTGAAGAAATTCCACTTGCAACACAAGTAGTCATGCTGTCATAGCAGAAATATCACGTGGTAGCACTGAGTAACCACCAAAGAACTTCTGTTTGTGCAGAAACCACTTAGGTGAGAAGTAAAAGTATCTGGAAAAAAAATAATGAAAGATTTGAAGTGATAATCATGTACAGAAAAAAAAAAAAAAAAAAACAAAAAAAACCACCAAACAAAAAACAGTTCTTTTAAAAATAGTAGCTTAGAAAAAATGGACACTGGAAATAATTAAGATAAACTTTTACTTGCCTCAGAGTAAACTTCTTCTGATTTTAATGTTGTTACAATTTTTAGAAGATTAATTCTGAAGTACGTAAGTCAGCTACTATAGCTTCATTACTTGAGCTGTGTAACTAACTGTAGTCATATTTCTAGCTTGGTGAAAGATTTAGATTAAAATACTTGACTTTTTTTTTTTTTTTCTTCTTCCGTGGCATGTCTGAGCTGCCACGTGATATCTCTTACAAACCTTCTTTAGCCAGCTGATGGTTCCAAAACCTTACCTGCATTGCTCAGGGGCAGCTGGAATATACACAAACTATGCAAAGGTCTCCCTGCTGTGTGTAACTGTGATTTTAACACCAAAATTCCCATGTAGGCATGTAAATTGATGGGTATTTTCTGAAGGTGCTTCTGTGAGCTCCACTTCCAGAGTAACTGTGTGTTCAGCAGGCAGTAAAAGTGGATATACCGTCAATTTTGGAAACTTTGGACTGCTGTTAACGTGCTGCAGGTCTGAAAAATGTTTTGCATGATAAACTCCCATTATATATCTGAAGTTCAGTAATGTTCTTGACTTAGTGAACAATCTGTCAGCCTTTCTTCTTTGGTGGGAAATCTGGTCATAGGAAAACTTTTTGCTTTTTTGCTTCATTTTTGTTCAGCTGTCATGCTTTTGACACGCAAAGTTTTTCAGGAAAAAACAACCATTAGACTAAACACTGTCTGTGTGCCAAAGTAAAATCATTATTAATAGACAATGGAAATAGTCTGAATCAAATGTTACATAATATTCTCTCTTTGATTAACCATTAGAAAAGAAGAAATATAGACAGAGTAAGTTGAAAAAAATGTTTGAAAGGAAGTGGGGAATTCTGTAATGTAATTTGAATAGAAATAGCATTGTAATGAGATAAAAGAAAAATATATTTTTTAAGAGTAATATTTTCCTGCCCACATATTTTCATATAAAATCATCACAGATAGAAACAGTATAAAATTTATTTTAGGAGTTCTGGTTATTACTGGTATGACTAGCCAGCGCTTCTGGCACATTTCCTTTGCACCTGATAAGACAGCTTGATGAATGGGGGCTTTCCCTGAGTGGGGGAGTTCTCTGGGAAGTGAGAGCAGTCATGCCCCTTTTCAGCCCCACAGCTCTTGTCACTGCATGACTGAGAAGAGAGCTTCAAACTGCCACTGGCAGGGGATCTGGTGGTGCCGTGCTGGCATGCAAGGCACTTCTGTACTCCAGTAGGACACCGTTGTGCCAAAAAATACAGCTCTATAATTTACTTCACAGTCATATGTTCCATATTAGTCAATTGTGCTGCTGAAGTTTGAGTTTTTTCCCAGTTTAAAAGATTCTGTTAATCTTTATAGCACCCTGAATGACTTTTTCCTCTAATAACATTTGTCACTGCAGTGGTGCATAGTTCCATTTTAGTAGCTGTGAAGTTGGTATTAACAATTAAAACACTTTTAGGTTGTTTTTTTTCAATCCATTTCTTTGGAGCAGTATAGATTAAATTAGATTCTTCCTCAACTGTTGTTTACAGTGTTTTTTTCTGGTTTTTTTGTTTTTTTTTTTTTTTTTTTAAGTTTGGCAGTTCTTACTTGCCTTTCAGAGGCCAACAGCATAAAGGGGAAGTTCATAGAAAGGCACTAATAATTAGCTGCCAATTTTTTTTTTTTTTTTCAATTTTAGAGCCCGTAAAATAATTTTAACTACTTTGGGTGTTACCTGATGAATTGGAAGTAGACAGCCAAGTCAGACCCTATGCATAAGAAAATGTTATGAATAACATTCTTCTCAGGGACAAACTGTGGCACTTTCACTAAGGTAAACTAATATCTTTTTAGAACATATGCTGGGTTGCTTTTACAAGGAACTTTAGAATATCCTTTGTAAATATTAATAATTGGAAATGTTTGTATTGTTTTAGCTTTCTGCAGTTGGTTGTATGTGGTGGTTCATTTTGTTGTGACAAGGTACAGTAATCAACAGCTGCGGTGGAAGCAGAAGCAATCCATCATTGCACCCGAAGCAACCATCTGGCAGGTCCCATTTGAACCTCGCTGTTCTGCAGATTTTCCATGAGAGACCTGAAGACTCTTTCCAAGGATCCTGACTGTAACTCTGTGATGGTATCTGTGTGCCTGAAATTTCAAGAGAGTGGCAAACTTCCTTCTGTTCCTTTTGATTTTTCTTCTGGAGGTGTGATAATGGGTCCCGGGAGTGTGTTAAACAGCCCTATTCTGTAGCTTTGAAGAAAGAACTGAAGCTGTGCATTTCGTTTGAAAGCTGAAACTTTTATCAAGCGTTAAAAACTGTTTACCAAAGACACCTGTGATGAAATCAGTAGACCTGTGAGATTTGCAGCCAGGTTAACAGTCATGGAAGTGGCTTAATTCATGATATGGTTTTGTAGCATTCCTTTCTTTGTTGTCATACTTGGCTTTGGTATTTTTTTTTTCAACACCTCTGTGTAAAATAAAGTGAAGTTTCTCTGGAAAGTATACCACCTATGCATATGCTGTGCTCTATGTTTCTACCCTGGAGAAGCACTCCAGAAGATTTTCAGTAATTTTGAAGGTAAAATTTGTTTTCTTCTGTAGAGGTGCTTGTCTGATCTTTGGAAAGAGGGCAAACTGCTTTGTAGTATATGCTGAGGCTCTATGCTACCTCTGGATCATGAAGGCTGGCTTAGGCATGTGATTTGAGGCTAGATGTGAGTTACAATCAGCTGAAAGTTTAATAGAAGTTTCTTCTTGTACCATCCTGCCCACTGTGGGGCTGGGCTTGAAAGCATTTGCAGCTGTCAGGATGGATTAACAATTAGCAGAGCAATGCAGTAGCTCTTTCATTGCCTGGTGGATGAATTTGCCTAATAAATGCTGAGGCTGGGCTCTTTGGGAAACATTTCTGCTTTTGTAGATGCTTGCCATTGCAATTATTTAGGAAGTTTATGTACACTATGCAAGTATTGTATCTAATCAAATCTTGCACGGGGTGAATTATATCATGGGGTGAATCAGAATTAAGCTTTGCATTCTGAAAGATTCCAGGACCAGGAAAAGTAATACAAACCAACAAGCTATTGGATGCTATCTGTAAATCAGCGCTTTGGCTCTTAGAAAAATTTACTTAAGCTCATTGAAAAGAGCCTAATTTTGTGACAATGATTCCTGTGTTAGGTGAGTCAGTTATCTTTCACTAAGAGGACACTGGCAGCAAGATCATTGGAATAAACGCCAGCTTTAGTAAGCCTGCAGCAAATGACAAACTGTATTTGCAGCTGAATGCCTTTAAAAAGGTTGGCAGTAAGTTTTCGAGCTGTTTTCTTGCTTGTAAATTCTCTGTTACTCCAGCAGAGGGTACTTTATCCTCTAGGAAGCTAGGTGTGTTGAAGGAACGATCAGGAAAGGTATCTTAATGATTCCCATTTCCTTTTATTTGAGATAGGGCAATGAAAATTAACTTCAGCAGACTGACTTCATCAGATTAACAAATGCTGAAACATACTGTTAGGTTACGGTATGTTCTTAAGCTGGAACTCGAAAAGGCAGCCAAATTCAACACTAGTACCATTTCTGTCCTGCTACTAAACACTTTGTTTGCCCTTCATGAATTACTACAGCTATTCTCAACTTATGCTGACAACAATTGCATTATGAGCTTGATGCTTAAAGAGCTATACGACTTTCATTTGTCAATTGTAAAGTAGATACAACATGAAATAATTTTTAAGCTGAATGCATACAGTCACTCTAAGTTGAAGAGTATTTGGCTTGTTCATGGGTGCTTGATAACTCTTTGAGATCTGGATTGATACAGTTGTGCCTCAGTTTAGCTCTTTAGGGCAAGGTTATTTAGCTGTGGCAGGGAGACACACACCCCTAAAAGCCTAGTACAAAGTTGGCAGTCGTTCTGTGCCGGTGGTATCTGAATCCACCCTTCCTTCTGCCGCTGTACCCCTGCTACAGCAAATGATGTTAGGGAGAATATATATTTGTAGATTGTTGTAGTAATACTTGCCTGCACCTGCTCTCTGTTGTACTGATAGTGTGTGGTGACTAGAAGGATACTCTGAGTTGTCTCTTCTCTGATAATTTATTTTAAATCAGTTTAAACCATGACAGTAAGCTTCTGTGGCTGTCAGTCCTGAAGTGCAGCAGCAGCTCTTCTGAAGTGAGAGCACGAGGGAGTGCAGTGACCATCGAATCTTTGAAAGGATAACAGAAGGAATAAGTGTATCTGCAGCTATTCTGTTGCCATGATTCAGTGAAGCCCTTTTAATCAGCATTTGTTCCCATTCAAAGCAGCATTTCAGCTTCTCATGGATGTTAGTCTTTTTACCAGATTTCTAGAAAGAGTAGTTTGGTCTGCTAATGAAAAGAAAGGAGTATTGTGCTCTGAGAGTCCCATGAGGAAAAACTAAGTACGGGTCAATACTTCAGGCTCATTTGGGCCTCTGTGGATCTTGCAGCTGGCATGTGAAATTTTCAACACTGCCACTCATTAACCACATAACAGAATAGTAAATAACATAATGGCAACTAATATTTATCAATTTCTTAATCTTATTCAGAAGTCTAATTAACGAGTACTGCACTGCATATATTAATTGCATTTGCTCTGGAAAAAAAAAACAAACAAACCAGTACTCCTTTAAGAAACTTGTAAATATAATTAGTGTTAATCACGCCTGTGGAAATGCTTCCATGGCTAGTTTGATCTTGACATTACTATCATTCAGAGTTTTCTTTGTTGTGCACGGGACTTCTTTTTTTTTTTTTTTTTTTTCCTAGATACATGTCTGTGTGGTAGGCCTGTAAGTCAAATCTAGCTGTATCACTTTGTGTTACAGAATCATAGATCATAGAATGGTTAGGGTTGGAAAAGACCTAGACATCATCTGGTTCCAACCCCCTGCCATGTGCAGGGACGCCTCACACTAGACAATGTTCCCCACTCTCTTCTAGTTTTGAATTTGCTTTCAGAAATGACATTTTTTAATATTTATTGGAAAAAGCCCAAACAGACTGTATAAGGGAGGAATAATGTAACTAAATTCTTTATTGTGGAGCAATAGATATGGCCAATTACCTTGATTTCATTTTGAAACCTTTATGTCACATGATCAAAGGAATACAGAAACACTTTTATATGGATCAGTAGAAGATTTATGTCATGCTTTCCACTGATTATACAAGAAGCCTAGGCAATTAATCACTTTGGTTAGGTATCTTACTCTAAATGGGATGATTCCAGGCCTGAGTACTGATCTGACATCAGCAGTCAAAAGAAGGTGGAGGAACCCAGGATGGCTTTCCCAAAGACACAAAAAGGGTTAGTGCCAGAATTGTTGCTTGTCCGTTCGTTGCAATCTCAGTTGACTGTTACCTTCCAAAGTGGAAATAGCTTTGTCTGGAAGAGACAGACAATTTTTAGTTGATTTAATGTATTTAGTTTGAACTTTATACTGTTTAACTGGTAAGCAGTTTGCAGAGGGCTAATGTCTGGTTAATTGAACTGCAAGCTTGCCACAGATGGAGAATGTAAATGTTAGCAAATAATATACTTTAAATAGGCATAAGTAAATGTTGAACCACTGCTTTCTATAATCAGCAGTTCACCATTTATTAAAGGTATTTATTAGCGTAGTAATATTTTTGAGCAGTTTATAAATGAATCTTCACTCATATGTTGCTCTCTACAACTACCTGAAAGGAGGTTGTAGTGAGGTGGGAGTCGATCTTTTCTCCCAAATAACAAGCTATAGCACAAGAGGTAGCAGACTCAAGCTTCACCAGGGGAGGTTTAGACTGAATATTAGGAAAAATTTCTTCAAAGAGGGGGTGATCAGACATTGGAACAGGCTTCCCTGGAAGTGGTGGAATCACCGTCCCTGTAAGTTTTCACAAACCATAAAGATGAGGCCTGCAGTTATATGGTTTAGTGGTGGACTTGGCAGTCCTGGGGTAATGGTTGGACCTCATGATTTTAAAGGTCTTTTCCAACTTTGTTAATTCCATAGTTCTGTGCCTCTCTGTCTGCTGCTTATGTATCTGATCCATTATTATGGCATCTGGCTGTGGCAGAGTAGAAGGCTAGAATAAAAATGAACTCCATTCTCTTTTGAAATGCAGAGGAATAATAGTTTTAAATAATATACAAATTGAATTCCTGATGAGGTTTCCTTCACCAGATGGAAAGCCTCTCACTGTCAGAAAGGCATTCAGCGTGTTTGACATTAAGGGTGGGGGAATGTTTGTGTAATTATAAATGTTAGACTTGCAAACACGCCTTTTCATTGCAACAGGCTGAACTTTCACATGTCAACAGGAATCATAAGTTTTCACAAGATAAACCTTGGTTTCTGTACGTTGGCATTGTTGCTGCTCTTTTCTATATTATTTCAGTGTTCATATCAGTAAATTGTAGCTGGAGTTTACATGTGTGCATGTTTCTGATGAGACATTTAGATAATGTAAGTATTCCTGACTAAACATTCAGTTGCTACAGCTACTGTATGCTGCTGTAACAGTTTTGGTATTGTGATGAAAGCTCAAATGGCACCAAGTATGAGTAATTACCTGTGATCATACAGGCTTGTGATATCTTGTGCACTGCTGCTGAGCCTGGTATTAATTTTATAAAGCTTTTTGATTGCTGAGGTCTGAACATTTTCAGGGAACTCTACGCAATATTTTCCTAGTTATTTAGCACAAAAAAAATTAAGTGGTCTACAGTGTCTTTACAATGCTTCAAGTGTTTGTTGTTGTTGTTGTGGGTGGGTTTATTAGGTTTCAGTTGGAAGAATTATTTAAGAGCTTGAGAATGGATTTAGGAATGGGATGCTGCAGTCCTTATCTGATCTGAGGAGGAAGAAAGAAAGAAGATTGAAGCTGCCTCTATGTCATGTGAAGGATTGCAGTTTAGGACTGTTTGTTTTAGTACAGTAAATGAAGTGACAGTATGCTTCCCATCTGTTCTTAAATAAGCTTTCATGTGTATGACATGTCTAATTCTGGAAACATTGGGCAGTTCTTAAAAAATGATAGCTCAGGTTGTATTAAATTTCTGTGCTGTGTGAGACTCCTTGAGACTCCTAATTATTCCTAAATTTCCTAATTATTCCACAATGCTGACAAGAAAGAAAAGGGAGAACAATGCAAAGTTGCAGTGTTTCTTGTTGGATGATAATGGCCTATGGAAATCTCAAGGATTTAGGCCATCTTGTTTGTAATTTCTTCCTACATCTGTAATGTGCTTATTGTGGTAGTGCTTCAACCACACCTACCTGAGCACCTGAGGCGCAAGTATAGCAGTGTTGTGGGACACCCTTTCTGACATCTCAGATCTGGAAGTAATGTGTGTGATGTATCACTCAGTTCATGGACAGGTATGCCATGTGGAAAGCATTCCTGCATAATGGCCTGATGCATATTAATTAGACAAGGAAGATGCTCATGTGATGTAAATCAGATAGTTTCTTGGAAATGTACTGATTCATATCGCAACTGAGAATCTAGCCCAGTATCCCTAATTAGGGGAAATTACAGTCTGTATTGCAAATAATCTAAAATTATTTTTTATGTGTTCAGGGAGAGATATACACATAGAATGTTTTATTTTAATGATTAGTGGTTAATCGTGCTAATTTTATTAGTGTGATGAGAGAAGGGATGTTATCTGTAAGGCTGTGGAAAGATGGTAGCTTTCAAGAAGACAGCTGGTGTGGTGTAAAAATTATGGGAGTTTTGGTGGTAAGACTGGAAATAATGGAAGACAGGAACACGGCAGGAGCTTGTAGAGAAGTGGAGTTGGGGAGGACTTGGTTTTTAGGTGCACTTTTCCTCTGAACTTCACTGTTTGAATATCCAAAACGTTTTCTTCATTTTCTCATGACTTTCTGCTGAATTACAGTAAGTGCTTTCAGTTTGGGCTCTTGCTTTTAAACTCTATTAGCCAAGTCATCAGTGTATTTCCCCATACTGGCAGTGACAAACTATTCTATGATTCTATGTCTCTGGGCATCAAACAGGGAAAATCACAACTCATACAGCTCTGAGCTTTGCACTACCTAGGTGCTTGGTGTTAGTGAATTAAAATCATAAAGCTCAGCTGCTCAGTGCTTGTGGAAAGGAGAACTATATAGCAAATCCCAACAAGGTGACTGGAATGCTGCTTGCAATAGATCTTTAAAAGAACTTCAAGGGGGGAAGCCTTAACCTGTGTCATTGTCTAGGACTAGGATCATAGAATCATAGAATGGTCAGGGTTGGAAAGGACCTTAAGATCATCTTGTTCCAACCCCCCTGCCATGGTTAGGGACACCTCACACTAGACCATGTTGCCAAGGCTTTGTCCAGCTTGGCGCTGAACACTGCCAGGGATGGAGCATTTACCACTTCTTTGGGCAACCTGTTCTACTGCCTCACCACCCTCACTGTAAAGAGCTTCCTCCTTATATCCAATCTAAACTTCCCCTAAGTTTGAACCCGTTTCTTCTTGTCCTATCACTACAGTCTCTGATGAAAAATCCCTCTCCAGCATCCTTTTAGGCCCCCTTCAGGTATTGGAAGGCTGCTTTGAGGTCTCCATGCAGCTTCTTTTCCGCATGCTGAACAGACACAACTTTCTTAACATGGTATCCTTCATCACAGGATCCCTTTCCTGAAATAAGCCATATAGCCTTTTTTGTTCAAAAGCTCTTACTGTTCCGTTGCTTGCCTGCCACTCCCAGTGCATGCTATGCACTAGCTCAGCAGTTAAAGGCAGCAAGATTGCATTTGGTTTCTTCCTCTGCCTGAGGGAACTCTAATCAGCAGCTCCTATCTTCCAGGAAAGTATTCTGGCTATAAAGTACTCTGAGGTGGGATGGTTGCAGTATCTCCTCTTGAAGGTGTTTTGCTATGCATGGAATAATTAAATATTAATTGGGAGTGCAAAAAATCAGTGTATGGGTTCGGTCACACATCTGGGAGCAGAGAGGCACGGGTTTTAAGCCCTAACTCCAGGGAACACTTGTCATTAGTCTTGCTGTTTGTCTTCAAGCTGGTTTTTTGAGGATGTCCTTGATTAGTGTGTCACAGCTGAGGGAAGCAGAGGAATGTGGAACTATAAGTAGACATAAACTGAAGTGAAACTAATTAAAATTAGGAGGTTACACTAGAGGTGTCAGCTATCTTGAGCAATAGCAGCTGAGTGTGCTGATATTCAGGGTTAAGTAGCAGTGATAGTGCTGAGTATCTAATTTTGGAATTTAAGTACTGAATCAAGCATCTAAATCCTACTTACAATATACTTCACAGATCTAACCATGCATGTCAATGCTGAAAATGTAAGGTATTTTTAAAGTCCCATATAATTTCTTGTGCTGCTATCACTGCTTTTATCCTTTTTGTATTTTATGTGTCTGTCAAACCTCCTCTTTGTGTCTCCTATTTTCCTGGCTTCCCATTTCTGTATATGTTGCCATGTATTCTTGCATGGCAATGTATTTCAGTTTTCATGGCAGAATTTTTCATGGCAGAATTTTTCAGTTCCTTTTTGCTGGATTCCATGTCTGAAATTGCTCCTCCAAATACACTACATCATCTATCTGTTCAGAGCTGATTATCTTACCAATAGTTTCGGTAGGTTGTTTTTGGGTTTCATCTCTTCCTTATAGAAGTACTTTCTGATGCTGCATTAACCAATTTCAGTAATGTATGATACCGATAGTATCAATGTTCTTTCTGCTCATTTTTTGTTTCCTGCAGGAACTAATCAATCTATTTTATCTGAATTATTATCCTAGTTTTTGTTGATTATTTTAGTGGATAGTCACCTTTTGAGATTAATCCAGTAGCTTATACAAACCTATAAAGATTTAAATAGTAGAAATTATCTGTACCAGTCAGATTTTTATCTGAATTCTTCCAACATTTGGGAACTATGCAAATTATAGCATTAGTTCTATTTTTTAGTAATAAGTTTGACCATCAGGAGTTTTTTTTCCTACCAGTGCAGAAAGAATTGTGATAATAACTGAATTGTATTTTCAAGCTGTAATCTCTCATGACTTTAGTTGTAATATACTAAGCATGTAATAGTGACTTCAGTGTTAAAAACTGGCAGGTGTTAGCGCTGCTGCAAAACACATTTTTTAGCAGAATCCAGAAATAGTCAAGAAAGCTAAACTGGTTGTGGTGGTTTGCTTTCACTGTCGCAAGGATTTGCTAAATAAATAGTGTGCTTGGTGAGACTCTCCCAGTAGCTGAGAAAACCCCACACAAATTCAGAAAGTTCTATAATAAAATACATAACTTCTGTAAATGTCTAGTGTCTAGAAACTGTTAATACAAAAGCTGATCTGGTAGACATAAATTTTTGCAGTAGTTCCTTTTCAGGAAACCTGAATGCCAGAGTCATCTGTAGTGAACAGTATTTTGAAAAAGTATGTCTGTTATCATAGACCCTTACTGACAGTTCCAAGCATTATGTTTTGTCTGAGAATAAGAAGAGAATGCGTTGGAGCAATACCTAATCTTTTATAAACCCAGTCTGAAGTCCATTATAATAATAACCAGAAACCTGTTTAAATGTCTGAAATACCACAGCATTGCAGATTAATGGTTATTGTAGTGATATGGAGAACTGCATTATCTATTTTAGTATGCCAACATGAACTATGAAAATACTAGTTGTTTTATCTGAAGTACACAGATATTAATATCAGTCCATTTTAAAGAAAATGGGTCATCATGACATTTCAAGCGCCAGTAAAGGAAGTTTTGACTGTATGCTTTCCCACTGATTTTAAGAGTGTAATGTATTTTCATTCATGCCCAGCATGCATTATCCATCGCTTTTATCTGCAGAGGCAGAGTAAAAAGCACTTATTCTTTTAATACTTTCATTAAATATTTGCAGTGTTATATTTTTTTCTCTGTGCTGCATAAAGCTGACAGTCGTTAATATAATCTAAGATTTTCATGCAGACTGATGTATTAAATTATTGTAATCAAGGTGTTTAGCATTGCAATGATTTCTGATATCATAATTAAACCCAGAATTAACTGCTTTTATATTTTTTTTACTCTTCAGCTCCCAAATTACTTACTACTAATGAAAAAATGTGAACTTACTGATACAGCGTAAAGTAGTTGTGATGCTGGTGTTTAGGGGGAAAAGTATGCAGATATGCTTGGAATTGCCCAGTTACTAACTTCTCTCTAGTTTCCACCTAACAGGGAAGAGGTTGGAGAGGATTTTTTGATAGCCAAGCAAGAAAGTTGCATCACAAATGTTTTAAAATGACAAAAATAATTCCAGTAATTATTACCTGTTTCTACGAAACTGTAGTGATGCACCTAAGTAAAAACAGATTGAAATCATGCTGTGCTGTTCCTGGCTGGTGTTTTCAGGATACTTATGTTATCAGAATATTTGCTAGCTGTGGTTGAATTGAAGGTACATTAAAAATGTTATCACTCATTGTCGTGATGAGATGCGTGGATGGGCTAACAGTTCCACTGTCTTTGTCAGTTATTTCTTCACTGACACATTGTATAGTAGATATATGATTTTTTTTTCTTTTTTAATCTTAAAGCTTTTTGTGTGTTCTTCATTTCGTTCTTCACTTCTATTTTTCTCAAGCGGCATCAAATTTGATTTGAACTGGCTCATTTGTTCAATTGTGTTCATGTCTCAAGAGACACCAGCAGTAAGTAAATCCATAAGTAATATAAAGTAATACTGGATAACAATAAAGTAATCCAGTAAATATTGGATGCCAACTAGTATAATGTAATATTGGATAACAGCTACAAGCCCTTGTAATTCTTGTTTAATTTTAAAGAATAAATTTTTTTCCACCCATTTTCTTATTTTGCATGTGTGTTTATAACAGCTGAAACTGCCAGTTTGGGTTATTCCTGGAAATCATAGAATCACAGAATAGTTAGGGTTGGAAAGGACCTTAAGATCATCTAGTTCCAATGTGTTTATGGAACTGCGGAATTAAAATTAATCTGGATCATGTCTTTTTTCTTGCCATCACTAGCCTTGATGCCACTTCTAAAGTCCAGTGGGGCATGTGGTTTTGAGAAAGATTGCGAAGGGGCATAAAAGAAGAACTGCATCCTAATTTTATGCTTCATTTCCTCCACGCATTTGAATTTGGCCTCCAGAAGTTTGTTCAGCAGAATGCTTGGTAGAGGCAACAGATCTCTTGAGCACTACTGAGGTACAGAAAGATAAATATACTTCATAATAAATTTATGTTACTATCCACTCAGATCAAATTTTAAGGAGGCAAATGAAAATTAAATATTTATAAATAAAATGAACTGAATTGCAAAACAAGTATCAGTCTTCAAGAGGAAGGGGAAGCCTTCTGAAAGCTGAAATTGCTGTTACAGTAACTGAAAGGCTCAAATATTGCACAAGAGATTTAAACTGACAGCCGATGAACAGTTTAGGGAAACGAACAGCTGAGCAGCTCTGTTTCCAGTAGATGTAATAGCCTCAGCAGATAACTTGCGGAGACTATATCCTCAGGATTGGAGGGGTACTATGGTCTGTCATTTTTTGCCATTTTTAAGCCTGAATGACCTATATTTAAAAGGCACACTGAAAGATGTTGCTGCTAGTTTTTAAGAAGGCAGCTCAAAGGTCATATCCTTTTACCTTGCTCTTTGGTTTTCGACTTGACCTTGCTATTTAATTTTCAGCTAGTTCCTGAGCCTTTCGTATGATGGCTGGATTCTTTCTTTTTGCTGAAAATGCAGTTGAAGAAAATTTTAACAAATAATTTATTCAGTGTCTTGCTGAAGTATGCATTTCAGAAACTTTTGTCTAGTTGATTTACATCGATAACTTAAGTGTTGCAGCTTTAGATTGTTGGAAGGCAGGCCTTTGTCTTCAGAGAGATTAAATCACAAAACAAACCCCAACCAGTATGGAGATTTTCGTGCAAAAAATGACTCTGTGTAGATCTTCACAGATCTGTACCTATTGATCTATACTGTAGGGATCAATATCAATGGTCATTTGCTTTGTATGATATTTGAAGAAGTATCTGGGAGAAAATTCCTTGCTGCTTTTCAATATAGCCTTTCAATGATGCAATTAAAGAAAGAGACACATTTTCAAACATCTTCTCTGTAAGGCAGCCTCAGTTCTGCTTTCCAAGAATGTTTCCCTGTTAAGTCCCAGTATTTCCTTCTTTCTCTTTTGAGTCAGAGGACTACCCATGTCACCATTTCCTTGGTAATTATAATGTCCTCCCATGAGTTTCTCTGTCCTTTTGCTTCTGAGTAATACCTTCTCTCTCACTCTTTTTATTTTTCTTTCTTTTCTTCATTTGTCAGAGGCTTCTGTGAACACTGACACCTCTGTGGTTTGCCTCATGTCTCTGGTGTCCCTGATGGTCTGGATTTGCTTTCTCCTGAACACTATAAAGCAGGAAAAATACCTAGTGCTTTTTGTTCTTTTTTCCATTTCCAGGTTTGCAAATAAAGATTTTACTCCTATTGCCACACTGCTTGGTAATATTTTCTATGTACACGTTGCTTATTGTAGCTTTTATTTGAAAACAGTACTGCAGTGGGTTTTTACAAACAAACTTTCCTGAATGTGAATTGAAGAGCTAAAATAGGTGGATTACTAAGATTTTTTGTGTGTGTGTGTCATGAGTTAATTTCTGGCATTAAAATCATGACACAGGTACTTCCAACAGAACTGGAGAACATATGGTTCTAGGCAATCAGTAACTATATTTCTTGGATAAAATATTTTAAAATCCAGTACAGTTAGCAGATTAGATATGCCACCTGTCTGTAGTCAGGGCAATGGACAACATCCTGGAACAGAAACTAAAGCAAACAGACTAAGGTGTCATTGTAATTTTAATTGCATAATATTAGATATATATGTCAGCAGGAGAGAGACAAAAACAGGAAGAGGGAGATCAGAGGCTCATGAATGGGTGTTACCACGTAAGCATGTCAGCTGTTTCATGGTCTGCATTGTTCTGAACTTATGAATTAGAACTACAAAAGAGCGTGGCTGTCTAAAACAGAAATACTGCAACCCAGAAATAAAATTAGATTTAAGATATATGTTGTGAAGAGATAATACCAATACATTATATGTTTACTAGCGGCTAGATAGTTCCTGGGCTGGAGAATGGACAGTGAGATGGCAGGGGCTTAAGTCTACCTATAAAAGGTTTCAAGAACCTTATGCCAGCTTTAGACTTGGTGCACTGTGGTCTCATGGTTTAGCATCCTTGAAGGCCCAGATTCCATACTTTGTTTCTGGCAAAGCTACCTGTATACCCTTGGCATTAGCAAAGTCTCGTATAGCATGTTTTCTGTATTTTCTCAGCCACCATACTGATTTACTCAAATCATTTTATGTGGTTTTGCAGTTCTTGGGAATTTCCTGATCTTCATCTCTCTTCAGAGAGCAGGGAGACCAGGGAGCATACTGGGACTCCATTTGGTAGTACTAGGAGTTGACATGGCGCAAGCCTAAGAAGACACATTCTGTAAGTTCTGGGACACAAAAATAATTTGGTCTTTGTGTTGCTAACTGGCTGGTGGAATAGGTTTTGAAATGTCACTTTTACCAAGTCTTTTTTAGAGGAAATCTGGAAGGTCTGATGCTGGTTTTGCAAACTTTATAAGCAGCCTGGTAAGTCTTACAACATAACTGACATAGAAATTATGGAAATGGAAATTTTTAAAATAAAGTTTTATTCTATGTGTATCTGTGTATCCTCAGTCTTAAAAAAGCAGTCTACTCGTTCACCTGAAATGTGACAAATTTAGTGTGTTCACAAAGAAGATTTTTTGATTTTTTTTCTTTTTCTTGGCAAACTGTGTTATTTGGTCATATTAAGTTGTAGAAGCAGCCAGGCTTCTGGGTTTTGTTTTCTGGTTTTGATTTTGGGTGGGTTTTTTGTTGTTTGTTTGGTTTGATTTGGTTTGGTTTGAAGGGAAGAGTTTAACTTTTAGTCTAAAGGTGCAGCATAGGAATTGAAAAAATGCATATGCCAGAATATTTTTAGTACTTTCTAATGAATAAGATTTTTGTTTGTTCCAATGATATAGAGCTACTTGCTAAAAATAATCCATGGAGATTGTCTCATTTTGCTTGGGTACCCTACAGGATCAGCTTTAGCTATTTGTATGAACTAATAATAGTACAAATCATTAAGGTTCTAAAAAAAATAATATCATGGAACAACTCAGCAGAGATTTAGAAATTCTATATAGTACTCATTAAGGGCTTTTTTCTGCAGCTCTCAGGTTCCATAACTATCATTTCTGCAGAAGCACTCTGAAGTGTTCTTAAATTATCATCCCCAAACTTTCTAAGGTAGAACTCAATCGTTCATGAAGAAGTTTATGATTTAGTTTCTGAAATTGTAAAGATGGACCTAGCTGGCTGCACTAATGCAATAAGGCAAGGACGAAAGCATCTTACATTTAGAAGCTTGCTTTGCTGTTTGTATCTTCACTGCAATGAAGTTTTGTACAAACGAATGATATGTAAGAAAAAACCTTGCTCAACAAGCACTGCAGAAAAAAAATCCCGTAACCACAGTCTATAGACCATAGGGAAGTTAGAGACATTTAAGTAGGTTTCATATGATTTCATTAGTCTTACAGTGTTGTCTAGATTTCTTCTGTAATGAAGGGTAGTCTGGAACTGTCTCCTATATTAAGCTACAGTTTTATCACTATTTTAAATGAAACTGGGTGCAGGCTGCTTTTCTCTACATACAGATCTTTTTCTGTAGGTGTTTGTTGACTCATTTTGGGTTTTATGGTTCTGAAAGATTGTTGCCTGGAGTGCTTTCACCTGAATTTGGAGGTTAATTTTCACCTTAATCCGTTTCCTGATCTCATTGAATGTGAATGTACAAAAGCCTGTAGGAATGTGCAGCTGAGGGAGGATGGTGGTGTTCCTTTCGGCAGCAACCTGAGCTTAAGAGTGTTTCAGATGCCATTGCGAACTCTCCTGACAGCATGTAGATTGTCTTCTGAGGGTGTCTGTCTGTCTCCTCTGACCAGAGAGGGAATCTTGATAACCTACTGAAACAATATGCTTTCTTCTTAAATGGAAAATCAAGCGTGATCCATCCTGCTCCCAAATTCTGAGTTTGAATGCATGATGTTAAGTAAGAGAGGACTTGTAGGATATGAGGAGATACCTGTAAGAAAACAGCGTTAATTTAAATATAATTTCCATGACACAGGCAGGTTTAGACTTGCTAATGTTATGTGAAGCCCAAGATGTTAAATAAAAGTATAGGAAAAATGTTTTTATTCTGTCTGTGGGAAGGGGGGTATTTTTTTTTTTTATTTAGAGTTCTTTGTGAAGGGTCGGCTCTGTTGTTTCTGTTTTATAGTCAGCAATACTGCCAGTCTCGGCTGAAAAATACCATTTACAATACAAAGGAGTCATAAGGGATATAGTTGCACTTGAGCAAAATCAGAGCCTGCTTTTAGTGTCTTATTTACTGATGAATATCACTTGTTGCTTGCAACTTTATTCTATAAATTAACTCTACTGGTTTCACTTAGTTGTGCCAATAAACTCAATCAACTGAATACTGTATTTATGGAAATATGATTGACTTCATTGTTTATCGTATGTAATTTGATTTATATTTAAAGAAATCATGTTGCACAAACAGCATTATGTTTTTATTGTAATTTAGGTTTCTTTCCAGTGAAACTGTGGAGAATGGGTTTGAAACTGCGAACTGCTACACATGAGAATAACACTATGAAATCAGCAGCTAGAAAGTTTGTGTCAAACCTCATAGTGAGCCCACAGTCTGTGTCTTTAAAGTATTAATGTTGAATCCAGTGCCTTCAGTATTACTACCTTTGGGTTTAATAGGCAAAACACTACACTAAGTTATTTCAGATATCTGTAGCTCCTGTTTTTCCTTTATTCTCTTTGTGTTTCTTAGTATCGTTTTTCCACTGAGTTTGTTTTAATTACTCAGCTGGGTATTTTTTCTTTTAACTTTTCCCTAGCAACTTTCAGAAATCTGCAAGGTTTGTGAAGAGAGCAGAAGAGTAATCTGTGGGTTTTTTTTCTGCAGTGTGTTTCTCCAAGGTGAGTTTGAAAACATTGTTCTTTTTTTCAATGGAAAAAATACTTGATCATTGTAGGAAGATGACAGTGTCTCAGTCACAGTGAATACAACAGCATTATATGGTATTCTTTTACAAGAAAACCTGGAGGTTTTTTTGGTTTTGTTTTTCTGTTTTATACTGTAAACATTCAGATATTAATCAGTGTCTGGAACAGAGTTTCAGCTTTAGCTTGAAAGGCTTTTCCAAGGAGCAGAAAGGAAATAGACTGGGGAACTTTTCATATGGACATGCCTTCTGGCCGGAGGTTTCTTTACTGTGGAAGTAAACTGTGTGTGCTTTGGCTCTTGCTTTCAACTGCTCATTCTGGAGAAACAAAATGAAGGAACAAAGAGGCTTGAAGAAGCATGCTTTTAACCTGAAGACAGCCACTATACAACTTCCAATTTTCACCGTACTGAAGAACAAAGAAACTTCATTGAAGCACTGGGTAATAAAATGAAATAATGGAAAATGCATCTGTGGGGTTAAAACAACTGTAGTGATACAATTCTGTGAGGCCTATGCCAAGGCACAAAGGGAAGATTTGTGGTTAGTTTTTGTTTCCAGTGTCCTCTGTTATTAAACACATCTCACCAAAACATTATTTCAGTATCAAAAGGCAACATTCTTAAAGTGTGTCCTGCATGTGGTAATGCTGATACGAATCTTTCTTGTCTAAATTCTTCACAAAAGAGTAATTGCCAAAAATGTGATTTTTGGCAAAAGTCACATGTTCAGCACCTTACCTACAAGAGCTGAATTCTTGTTCATCTTGTTCAGTATCAGCTGGTGTGAATTCTTCGAACCAATTTACCATCTCCATTTAGGCTGTATTGCTTCATGCAGGTGAAGTAGCATTGATTCAAATGGGACTAAAATGTGTGTGACTAATCTGTGGAAGAAAGAAGGATTTTTTTTAAGCTATTTCTTTGAAGCAGAAAATGTCTGTTTTATTCTATGCCTTTTAAGAAAGTAGGGTGATTAAATCACAGAGTATATTACCATTTTGTGCCTTACAACATTTGTATTTGTGGTCATTGGAAAGTAAGACGGTTGTTCCAGGAACAGATATTTTTATCTCAAGATGAAAAAACATTCATAGTTAAGAGGATGTTTTCTGACTTCGTTAATACCTATGAAGCTACAACTACATTTTCCATGTCTTAGTTTTTGAAACTTTTATCTTCTTATTTTTCTGTTTTGTTAGGAGCCATTGTCTGTGTTATCTTTCTGATGACATGTAGAAATACCTTTACAAAAAAATTGTTTGAAAGCCTGGTTTCATTGAAGTCAACAGCAAGAGCTATTAACCATAGAACAGCTGTTAACCATAATGGGACCTAGATTTCAACATCAGCAACCTCTTAGGAAAAGATTCCCACTTAAAACAAAACCATCTTGAAATTCTTCTTCAGAATGAATATTACAGGGATCAGCACAAAGGCTTAAGTGGAACATAAAGATAACAGTTTAGTCTGGCCCTCGACCTGGACATTCCAGAGATACATTTCATCCTCTTTAAGCTGTATGATAACATTCTTGATACATACTTCTCTTGTTTATAAACCATTCTAGCACTTGATAAATATGGGAAATTCTGAAAGAAGAAATACTTTTGTTGTTGTTTTACAAATAAACTATTGACATTTAACTCTAGCATAAATTATGTGATTAATTTCCTTGATTGCATTTGATGGGCTCAGTTATGATTAGGGTATTGGTCATCGATCTTCTCTACTAGATAAATGCCTTTTGTGGGTAGTAACTTTATTAGCAGTATCAGAGGTCCAAAAGTGTACAAATCTATGAGCATGTTTATATCTAGAAGGACTGATTTTTTTTTTTTTAATTATTATTGTAATGTGCTATTTGGGGATGAAGTGGCATTACTAGGTTATTGTTTTACTTGACAGCCATGGTGTTTTACTTTTTTCTCTTTCAATGGCTTGGACTGATGATGTCCCCATGCTAAAAGAGTTGGATGAATGCAATAAAGAAGAAGTTTAACTTAATTTAACTTCAGTAATATGCATGTATTTTGATAGTCCCACTTATTTGGACAACTGCATTTTATTAGCACTGTTTCATTGGTGTGTCCTTTTGGATAACTGTTGTGGAAAGAAGATTGCCAAATAAAGCCTGTACATGCATCAGGTATACAAACTTTGCACTTGACTCAAACAAGTTTGCTGTTTGTTCCATTTTCCTTTTATAGCAAATGTTGTTAACAAAACAAATGACAGTGTGCATTTCTAGGCTTTCATTCAACAAACACAGCTGGTGTTTGATCCTTGAAGTCACTTGAGTTGCTTATTATTTTGAAGTTAGCAGATATGGGTTCTGCTAGATTGAAGCCCTGAAATATGTCTGAATTTCCACTCCATCCTTTCCCCACCTTTATTTATAAGCTGCAGCCTTAGATCATAGAGTTTCTATAATTCCATGTTTTAGGAAGTTCACTGTAGTCTTGGATTTTCTCTCTAACCCTCCCCCCTCCCCCCTCCCCCCCCCCCCGGCAAAGTGAGTCTTTGCCTCAGTCTTCCTGCAGATGTGGTTGGATTTGTTCGTGAAGTGAGGGAAATTTGATCATGGAACTGGAAAACAACGTATAGAGGCACTAGACTAATTACTTCATTGTATAAGATATTTTTCATCCTTAGAAATATAAAGAAAAAAATCGCATCTTTTTTTTTTTTGTGTGTGTCTGTTTTGGTTTTTAATTAATGACTGGTAGGAAGCTGCACTAAGAATTTTTTATGTCTGTTCAAATCTGTATTTTGATGTAAGATGAAGTTTTCCTCCTGCTTAGACAATATACCTAAGACATATAGATTGTTGAAGACGCATGTATTTTTCACCCAGAAGAGGGATTGCTTTTGAATAGCAGCACTTAATGTTCCCAAAATAGCAGAATCTCATACAGGAAATTAGTTAAAAATATCTCTTAAAATATGGAGATGCGTATAGTCATCTTGGAGTGGGTAGATTTCCTATGGCCTTTGACATAATAACTGCAATAAAATAAGCACTTTTATTTTCAGTTTATGAAATTAAAGCTCATGCAATTGTATTTCTATGAGTAAGATTTATGGTTAAATGTAATGAAAAGTACAGACCAAACTGAGTCATAGCATTCCCTATAGTGAACAGTACGATGATGTGTGGATAGTACTACTGTCATCAATGGGACTATTCAGTCTCAGGAAGTGCTGTACAGATGGGCTTTGCAATAGCCAGATGGGTTGGAGTTTGTTCAAAGGGAGTATTTTAACATACATTTTTGGCAAAATTAAACTGTCCCACGCTGAACAGTATATTGTGTAAGTTAAAATTTATTCTGTGCAGCTTTATGTGCTCACCTGTTTATGTGAGGAATTTTGTCTGTATGTACTGGTAATTGTGACAGAGTTCATTCAGTAGCTAAATGTTTACCCAAAGTGTGTAACACAATATTTATTCAAAGAGCCTCAAAACTGAAGCAGGTTTCTGAATGATCTTTTTCCTCTTTTCCTGGGTGAGCTCAGACCTACTTTCTTGTGTAATGGATCAAAGTGAGCTGATGTTGCATTGGAATACTTTAAATGGTGTATGTAGCTCCCAAGTATCAATATTAATCAGTCAACAACATCAATCAATACAATGTGTGTATGAAAGAAACAACTGTACAGTTTCTCTGGTATGATGTATTACCATTTTCATACAGTTTTAGAACTGTTTAAATCCTTTAGGCTGCCAATGTCATGACTAATGAATTCACGATACTTGCTATTTTCAAGAAGGTGGTGGGATGTCACTTGTAATCCAGGGTCAAATCTTGTTACAGCAGAAGCTGGTGGTAACGTTTGCATTGATGTCTGTGGAGCAGGGTTAGGCCCTGAACCATCAGAATGTGCTTGCCACTGCACTGGCAAATCTTCCACTTGTGGTGTCAACTGTGAACTCATACTGTGCAGACCTCCAGTAACTGAGTTACCTGATGTTGCTTGTACTTCACCTTGTCCAATTTACAGGGAACTCACTCATACAAAGCTCCAAGGAAGACTGGAAATGAGATATTCTCTTAAACAGGAGCTCTGGTGCTTAAACACCTACCCAGCTTTTTTGAATCTCATAGTAATTTGGGTAGTTATTTTCCAGCATTTTCTATTCCAAGTTACTTAAGAAAACCTGAGGACAAAAACATGGAGGAATGAAACAAGTGGTATGTATTAAAATATTAAATAAGCATACATATCTGAATTAGTGGAATATAAACACTTCCAGAAGCACAAACAAATAAATATTGTCCTACTTGCATAGCAAATTTCCTGTTGATTCATTAAGGCCAGGAATTTACCTTGAAACAGAAGTTGAGGTAGAGAGAGAGAAGTTAATTGGCAGTAGCTGTAGTTGTCAGCAGTGAAAGTGTAAATGGGTTTCCTAGTGCACACTATTATCTCAAATATATGGTATGCTGTGGTAGCACACCGTGTGCCATATGCCTCATCCTTTCATATTACTCCCCCTCATTTTTAATAACTCGTTCTGTATATTAAAGTGAGGAAACTATTCCAGCAGTGAGACTGGCACATTCTTTACACATCTGAATTGACACGTCCGAAGCTGCCTCTGGCTACTGCTTATAGACTGCCTTGCTTTTCTTTCATGGAGAATGTTTTTTGCCTAATTTTAGTCATGCAAATCCCACAGTATGATGCTGTCATAAGCCCTTGCGCAGGAGAAGGCGGCAGTCTGCCTCCCTGTCCGTATATGGCTTTCATGTTGTTGCCGTGTACTGCCTCTGACATCACCTGAATGTCACATGCATTTCGTGTGAAACGAGTGCATCAGAGGGGATGAAAAAGGTTTTCTGCAAGAGAAAGAAGTATCTATCCACTCAGGTCTTCTGTAATGACAGTAGTGAAAACTAAAAATAAAAATAAAGTGTATTTTATTTGAAGTTCTTCCCACTGTAAATTAAAAATGCACCCAAAATTTAAAACCTCCCTCAGATCCGATGCTGGTAATCAGGGGCAGGGGTCCAGGAGCTGCTTTGTGCTAGAGAGCAGTACTGGGCATCTGCCCAGGACTAGAACTGGGTCTCCTGTGCTGCTGCATTGCCAGATGCATTGCCGCAGCCACCACTGTGACCTGGCTGGGGTCAGCTGCCCCTCTCCCAGGCAATTCCTGGGCAGGATTTGGGAGCTGGCACTGCCTAACATCCCTTTCTAGGTTGTGCCTTCTCTGTTTTTCACTTTAGTAGAAGAGACCTGATCGGCTCATTGCCAGTTGGCCTCAGTGTCAGAAAATGATCCTGGCCACATTTGTTTTGCCTATATATACACATATATATATGCATGTGTAAAGAAATAAACACATGCACATAAATATAGCCAAAGGATCTTAGTTCCACCAAGAAGAGACTTGCAAAGCTGCATGTATGATTTGCAATTTATTTTTAATATAATGCAGCTGAAATTTTAACTGTCCCTGAAAGTTGTGCCTAAAACTCTTTCAGTCACTGGGATGCACGCTTCAAAATACAAGTTAGTTTTTTAAGTGCATTTGTGGAGCCTCAAACTACCATCATCGTTAGAGTCGCTTTCTGGACAGAGTTTTTCTTTTCTCAGCTGTTTGTAATATGTTAGCTCTAAAGCTTGCAAGTGTGCCTTTTCTGAGGCCTGTGCCAGCACACCTTTGCTGTCATGCGGATATACTCCCTTTTAAACAAAACATAACTTATTACATTTCCACCTTTAAATTGGTTAGTTAATGCTATGAGAAGCCTAGAATGAGCTTCCTCGTGTAGGCTTGACTTCTTCAAATTGCCTATCACATCTCTGCCTTAGAAAAGCTACTTTTCTTTTTTCCCTGTTTATCTGGATTTTATGGTTGTGTTCAGGACATCCTTGTTACTTCCATGGTCAGCAACTTTAGTTTCTCAATTCTGTCTTTATTAATTCAACATTGATGAATGGATTTTGATAATCTCTTGTAAACTGCTTTTCACAATGTTGTGCTTTAAACCCAGATGGCAAGTAAATACTGTGCAGCCACCTGCTCACTCCCCACCTCCCCTGGTGGGGTGGGGAGGAGAAGCAGAAAAAGGTAAAACCCATTGGTTGAGATAAGGTCTGTTTAAGAATGGAAATTAACCAAAATACAACAATAATAATAATTATGATAATAATAGCAAAATACAACAATAATAATAATTATGATGATAATAATAATAATAATAATAAAGGAAACAGGGAAAAAAACCCAAGTGATGCACAGTACAACTGCTCACCACCTGTTGACCGATGTCCAGCTTGTCCCCATGCAGTGATCATCCCCTCCCAGCAAAGTCACTCCAGTTTATATACTGGGCATGACGTGCTATGGTATGGAATACCCCTTTGGCTAATTTGAATGAGGTTTCCTGTCCCTGCTGCCTTGTAGTTTCTTGTGCCCCTCCTGACTGGCAGAGCATGAGAGACTGAAAAGTCCTTGAGTAAGAGTAAGCACTACTTAGCAACAGTGAAAACACTGGTGTGTTGTCAACATTATTCTCATACTCAATGCAAAACACAACACTGTGTTAGCTTCTAGGAAGAAAATTAGCTCTCTCACAGCCAAAACCAGGACGCAGTTTCTTTCTAGTGGTGGTGTGCCATTTCCTAGCACCTCCTACCTTAGCTGTCTGCATTGCTGATGTGCAATGAACGTCACTCCTTCATCTCTCACAGACATATTGAAGTGACCAGAGTAAAATCAGTCTTGTGGTCAGTTTAGTTCAGCAAGCTGCAGCCAACTCTAGCCATTGCCAGGTAGCTGAGGAAGTACAAGAAATATCTCGTAAAATAGAGGATAATCTGCCTCCTAGGGTTGGTTTATTCCTTATCTCTAATTTGTTTACTATTCCATCCAAAATTTGTTAGCACATTGTAGTTCTTGATTTTTTTTTCTTTTTTTTCTTTTTAATTGCTTCATAGCATACAGAAATGACTGAGAATAAGTACTTGGCTTTAATCATGTTTATGCTTTATACAGATTAGTTATGTGTTATATGTGAAGTATCCCCTTTTCTGTTTTTAAATTTGTAATGTTTGCATGTCAGTTAATGACCTTGTTCTTGTGTTATGAGGCAGAGAGAAGGAAAATCTTTCTACTATATGCTATAATTGTGCACATTTATCATTGATGATCTGTACCTCTCAGAAGCTAAGTCATGTTTTTCATCCTTTCTGATTATTGTATATGAGGTTTCCACACCCCTTTGATCATTTGCATTGTTTTTCTCTGAATCCTGCCTAGTTCTGCAGTATGCTTTTTGAGACTGGGTAATCAGAAGTGTATACAGCATTCCAGATGAGACTCCACCACTGATTTATATCATGGCATTACAATACTTTCTGTATTATTCACCATCCTATTCCTTATCCTTCAAAACATCATGTCTGCTTTTTTACCGCAGCTCAGCATTGAGCTGAGGTCTTTAATGAGTTTTCTAGAGCGATACCAGACTATTTTCCCAAGTTCACACAGTTAATTTGGGATGATGAAAGTATGCTCTTCTTTTTTCTTCTGTCCAATGTGGGTTATTTTCTATGTACTAACATCGAGTTTCATTTGCCATTTTGGCGATTACTTTGGTTTCTCTTGTAAACTTCTCACAGTCCTGTCTGGACTTGACCACCCTAAATAACTTTGAAGCACCTGCAGTTTTTTCTTGCTTACTCCTCAGCTTTTGTTCCAGTTTTGTTTCAGTTATACTTTAAAAGAAACAAACAGCTTGATCTCACGCTGATCAGCTTACATTTCAGTAAAGAAAATTGGCCACTTAATACTGTTCCTTCTTTTATGTGTGTTGTCATGGTTTAAGCCCAGCCATAACTCAGAAAAAAACACGCAGTCTCTCTCTCACTCCCCTTCCTTCCTCCCTCCAGCTCCCAGAGGGATGGGGAGGAGAATTGAAAGAATGTAACTCCCACAGGTTGAGATAAGAACAGTCCAGTAACTAAGGTATAACACAAACCACTGCTGCTACCACCATAATAATAATGATAAGGGAAATAACAAGGGAAGAGAATACAACCGCTCATCACCCGCCGACTGATACCCAGCCCAACTGAGCAGTGATCTAACCCTTCCGGGTCCCTGCCGCCAGTTTTTACATCCTGGGCATGATGTGGTATGGAATACCTCTTTGGTCAGTTTGGGTCAGGTGTCCTGTCTCTGCTTCCTCCCGGCTTCTCCTCCTCCCTGTCAGAGCATGAGTCTCAGAAAGTCCTTGGTCAGAGTAAACATTACTGAGCAGCAACTGAAAACATTGGTGTTACCAGCACTATTCCCAGGCTGAAAGTCAAAAAACACAGTGCTGCACCAGCTACTAAGAAGGAAAAAAATGACTGCTACTGCTGAACCCAAGACCTGTGTCTTACATGATTTTGGTTTATGGCAATACTTCACAGCTTACATATTTAATGTACTATTTCTGTACTGGCATTTTAAACTGGACTTTTTGGAAATCTGATTTTGTTTTATTAAGGTGCCAAACAGCTCGTGTGTTCTGCAGCATGTTGATTTGTCACACATGAACTCCTGGCTTCTCAGACTATTGCTGAAAAAGTCTACTTGTCTCACTGTAACCCCTTTCCTCATATTTTTCAACGGTGAAAAGAGTTCTTGCAGTTTAGTAGCCAAGTGACAGTCTTAGGAGACAGGGCAAAGCTTGTTAATAATGTGTTATGAACGTTGTTTAACCTCTTTTTAAAGACTCCTTATGATGCCTCTCAAGCCATTTGTCTCAGACCTTAGCCTGTCCTTACTGTTACAAAGTTTTCCTAAACATTTGAAGGCTTTCCTGTTACTTAAATGTAATCACTGCTCCAGAAACTTAAAACAATGGCTCCTTTGCCTGTCCATCAAAGACACAGATGACAGATTATTGTCTCCTTTTCATTATCAGTATACCTGTAGTTTGTTTTTAGATTTCACCTTTGCTCTTTTCTTCCTTAGGGTAAAACTTCTCAATTTTTTTTCGCTGATAATGCTACCTAGGTCTCTAATTATTATTGTTCCATGCTTACCATTCCAGTTCATACACAAGTTGAGTAAAATGCAGTTCTGCAGACTGGACACAGTTGACACTTCTCCAGTGCTGAGCAGACCCAAAACACTTCTTCCACTCCCCCAAGATAGTCCCATAAGACTTACCTCAGGAAGGTAGTTTTAAGCATCAGAAAGCAAAACCCTTGTGTCAAAGAGCAAGAAAGCCTCAAATCTACTGTTTTTTCTACTGATGCTTCCAGTATTGATGTTTTCAGGTACCTGTCATCGGCTGACATCTTTGAAACTGTTTATCTCCTGGGACTTGGCTGATCAGGAATGAAAAGTATGCTTACTGGATAGAGGTGGCATGAGAAATAACTTCAGCAAGTTTGGCTTTGTTTACTTTTATTTAGCATTTTTATTATGATTTTATTAAATGTCCCAGCTGCTGTTCTCACTGTAGGCATATTTATTACTGCAGTATCATTCTACACTGCATTAAGGAGTCTGTGAGAAGCCTTTGCTGTGTTCATTTTTTAACAGCTTTCAAGGATGAGATTATGAAAAAGTAAGAGCCTGTTTTTATTTTCTCTCTGTGTAGATACTTTTGTCTTCTTTGTTTGGGAGGGGATGAGGGCAGTGAAGAAAAATCTTGGGCCCATACCTGCACTCACAAATATGTAAATTATCTACTTAAACTTTCTACAATATTTTCATGAATAACAAGACTACAGTTATTTACATACTTGCTTTATTTTTGTATAGTAATGCAGGAAATAAGTGAAAAATATAGCAATTACTTTACATTTCCTTCATAATTAAGTAGGCAAATTGTGGTATAGAAACCTGTTTTTATGCAGTAGAGATTGGAAGGAAGAGGATGAGATTGTGATGTATTTTTTGCTTTGTAATTTTAAATAAATGTGAGAATTTGCAGAACCCTTGGAAATTCACTGTATTTATTTGAATCAAACAAGCTAAAGCAGACATATAATTCAAGTGGGCCATATGCAAGTGTGAATGCTATGCTTTCTGTTGAGTACATTGTGTTTTGACATAGGAGGAATGGCACAGCAAAGAGGCAGAGTCCTCTTTTTCAGAAAAAGTTAAATCGGTGAAGTCAGGAAAGAACACTACTGTGATCCTGAATCTCAGGCTGCTGTGTGCATTATCTGGCAGTTTGAAGGTGTTCTGACTTCTGCAGATGAATACCAGCCCCTGCCCAGCCAAAGCTGCCAGTTGGCTGAGAAAGTAAGGATAAAACTAACAGAATGAGGCTTTGATGAGCTTGTCCTGTTTCTCCTACATCTATTATGTTTTCAAAATTTTTGGAACAATAGACAGAACTGAACAATGTCTTGCTGGTGAGAGTGCAGTTCTGATTTCCACAAGGACTTTATAATGTTTCTTCAAACATCCTTGCTTTTTGTTTGCCTTTTGGGACATTATTGCACACTGACCAGCATTCTTAACCAAGTCATCAATGACAAGCAAAAGATGTTCAGATTAGGCCATCTTTGCTTTGAATGGCACAGACCTGAACTATATTTGTTGTTCCCCTTTTGCTTAGCTTTGAAAAGATACTCTAATACTTCTCACAGCATTTAATCTTGATTATCTGCAATGCTGATGTGTCATCTGCAGATCTGGCTGTTTCTCAAGTGACTCATTTTAATATGGAAGATTGGATGCCCTACCTTCAATTTACTAATGTATTCTACTTTTCTATGTGCTTTTCTTTCAGATTCTCTCTGTATCATGCCAGTGTTTAATCGACTGCTCAGCCTATATGAAAGCTTCTTCTGATGAATTGTACAAAGTTTTTCTTCAGTGTTTACTGACAGAGTTAGTGTTCTGCTGCCATTCAGATCTTGACAAGGATTTTGGGATTGCCAGAGGTTAATTAGCCTAGGCTCTAAAGTTTCAACAATTGTTTTTCAGGCTTTCTTGTGGAGAGGAGGAGGTACCTGTGTTGAAGCCCTAGGTATGACAGCAATTCACACCAACATGCCCAACCTGAATTAAAAAGTTCTGATGGTGATAACCACATAACCGTGGTAGTGTGAAGCTGAGCATGAAGTACGATGCATGTTTGGAAAACTATATAAACCTCAAATGACGAGCCAGCTTGATGCTGGCTAGTGAGCTTTCAGTCTATTTCCAATACATCTAGTTTCTGTCTGCTGTAATCAGTCTTTTAAATGCAGTATAAAAATACCATGAAGTATTCCAATAGCACCATCAGAGAATTTCTGTTAAGACAGTATGATAAAATTTACCTTTTTATTGTTTGTTTGGGTTTTTTTTTTTAAACTATGTAGCTATTTTTGGGAAGTCCATACTGCCATCTGCTCCATGGGCTTGTGAACTATGCATAAACAGGTAGCTACTGCTTTCCCGCATTTCAGCTGTGACTGACTTGTACGTATATCTGCACACATCATTTGGATGTGAAAGGTGTAAGAAGTGTATTACAGCCAAAGTACTCCTATGAGAGCATGGATAATATCGGTTAGGTGTCCTTTCCACATTCTACATAGAACATCTTTGTTCATTATGATATGCTGTTTATAAATGCATTTGCATTAACATTTGCCATCTGTTCTGCTTCTTGCGTAGTATGGTGATGTGGCTGTCCAAGAGTCAGTGAATTATTCTATCTGGCAGTTTCATTGTCCTTGTTTTTCTGTGCCAAGTACCCACTCCCCTTTCTAAACGTATCCTGCTAGTCTTGTTAACTGTAGAATTGATTTTCATCACTTATCAGCTTCTGCTAAATATGCATAGATCCCTTTTCAAAGTTAAAATTCTCCCACTTTTCACCAGTCTGATCATCTGTACATTTTAGCTGTCTTTATTTCTCACCCTTAGGACAAAGTTTTCTGAAAAGGGACATTAATACCTTAGGAACATACTTATACAACACAGCCTGGCAGTTGCACAGGTAATTAGTATAAGAGGAGGGTCCAGTGCATAATGCAGAAGTAAACACATTCAGAAGTAACTGCTCAGCACTGGATTTAATTGTGTGATCATATCCCAATCTCTAGCATTTTGCGTAGCTCTGAGATTTTAATGGCTCTGTGCCAGTTTACAGTTGTTGAAGATGTGGCCCAACAATTCATTACCTACTTTTCAGGAGATTACTCTGATTTATGGTGTCTACTTGTCTCCCTCTCTTTTCCTTTCCTACATCTATCTTACAGCAACATGCTTTGCCAGTCTGGTCTCAAAACTCACCCCTATGTACTAAAAGCCCTCTATAATTATGGCACAAGACAGTGCTGGGCAAAGGTACTTTAAACTACATCTAAGGACATTAGCTGGATGTCATTAGTGTAGCAACACCCATGATTACCAGCTTGGTATGAATTAGAACATTACCTTGAAAAGCATCATGCTAGTGCAGTTACACTGCACTGTAGTTAGGTTTTATCTTGCCAATGTCATTCCTGTTTGGTTCAAGCTGTGCTGAAACAAGGAGAACCAGTGAGCCGATGCCATTCATGTGTGTCAAGGCTAGAGTAGAGTTTAGCTATATAAGTAGGTTTGATTTCCTATACATTTAATTGAAGGAAGTATAATTATTTTGGATACGTGCCAAAAATATAAGATTAAGTTGCTTAATTAAATTAACAAAAAGAATAGAGCTCATGAGTACATACACCCACATAGCTCCAGCATCCACATACATTACAGTGTGTAGAAGGCCTCACAGGTATGTTGATTCTCTTTATCAGAATCAGATGGTTGTTTTCAGTATTGAAAGCAAACTGAGATCTGAAGAGAGTGTAGATGGATAAAGTCTAAAGAAATTGAGTGACACTGCTTTTGTATCTACCAGCTTTTACATGTATTTAATTCCAGTTATTTCAGTAGCTATGCTTGTACTCAAACAAGAGGAATATAAACTTTTAAAATTTTACAATGGTGTGAGCCAAAAAAATTAATTGGGAATTATCAGTCTTGCAGGCTTTTAACCTCCTGATGATTGCACATTACTGTGAATTTACTGCTATTTCCCCAACTTCATTTCTCTGCTTTTTTTAAAGACTGCTGCTTCTGTCATGCTTCTTAACCCACTTGTTAAATATGTGGAAGATTGAATACTCACATAAACTTTGTTCTGTTTCTGCAAACTGTACTGCTCAAGTGGAACTTATACTGAGCATTGATTACTAATGCTAATATAATAGGATGTGGATTCTTGAATTAACAGGAGATTAATTATGAGATATTTCCAGTTTTGAATTAGGAAGCACACAGGCCAGGTGTCATGGTTTGAGCTACTAGGAAGTAAAATAACTATCCCAGCTGAAACCAGAACACCAGGTTTTCTGCTGTTGTGAAGTGCTACTGAAGTGAGAGGGTTTAGAAATCTACATACATCAACCCCCACAGATGATCAATACAGGAGCTCTTTATTTAGGTATCTCTTTTACCAGAGGGTTATCATACCACTCCATTTTTTAGTCAAAATGAGAGTAATGATACTAACTTAGAGCTGCTGGAGTTGTTACTGTCTTAATCAACTGGTTTGTATGATTTATTCTTTAAAAGGTGGTACAAACATTGTAAGCTTAAGAAGATAAAAAATAATACGAGCTGAAATAGTATCATCTCCCATAATGTGGCATCTCTTTTTTCCCAGCAGTGGATATTGATAAGAAAATCAGCATTCTAAAATTTTTAAGTATATTAATCTAGTGTTTGTGAAGAACTGTGCTAAATCTCTTTGACAGGGCTGTGCAAAATGTGCTATATAATTTTTCTATTCATGACATCAACAAATCATACCCTGGATAGTGGTACTAGTTTATTATGATAGAACAACCAGTGCATCTAGAGGCTAAAATACCTAAGGTGTATTTCTCTTCCTGACCTGTGCAGCCGCAGGCTATAAGGGGTAGTTAGAGAAATGTACAATTTAATATTTGTTAAACAAATGTACAGGTTAACACCTTGCTTTAACCAAGTGGCTTGTCAGTAAGATTGCCTAGTGTGCAGTGAAAAAAATAGGATTAATAGAATATTCTGAGAATAAATTTTGTCAGGTATTTATTCAACAGAGCTTTTAAAGGATGTTGTGTAGGGGTGTTTTGAAGACTGCTAAAGAGCACTGTTAAGGGAATGGTCTTACTTAAATAATTAATCTTCTCAGAGTTTCTGTCTTTAGTTCTTGTGTGAGTCAGTTCAACCAAAAGTCTAAGTGACTACTTGCATGGACTACTGGGATTGTTCTGATGCTTTAAGTTATTCCTATGTTAATAATGTGATCTAGATGGAAATCTAAGCTGTGAAGTCTAAGCTGTTAGCTGGCGCCTCAGGGCTCGAAGGCTAAGATCAGACATAGAACATCATGGTTGTTAATGAACATCATTCCATTGGCCTTAATGGGTAATGCATTATAGCTGTGCCACGTGGGTGAAGTTTGTCCATTGGCCAAACAATTACATACCATAATTTCTAGATAGTTGTGCAAGACTCCATAAAGCCTGAAAAAGAGACTCCTTCAGGAAATCTGGACATTCAGAACACTTTAATAACTCTCCCAATCTCATGGCCATAATCTTCACTTGGTTTAGAAAGACTTTACTAATTCTTCAATTACAGAGGGAAAAGAAATCTACTACAGTGGCATGTTCTGTAAGTATTAGTAATATCTTACAGCATCCTATTCTATCTATGACCCATTCTTTTAGCTTTCTTCATATGTTCCACCTGCTTCCCAACCCACAGAACAAGGTCCCTGTGGAAGTAGACTGCATCCTGCCTTGTCCCAAATATTCGTTATGCAGCTGACCTATAGTTTCCTCACTGATTATATTCTTCCAGGCTTCTTGTAATGTTGTGTTCTGTGTCCTTTTCTCCAAGAGCACTTAGGGCTGCTCTTCCACAAGGAGGAAGCTGATAATTAGGTATTTGAGAAATAGGTAGAAGCAGGTTAGCTAGAGTGCAAGGGCAAGTAGGATGCCATTTTTCTAGCCCTTCAAGTACTGAGAAAAGGCAATGTAATTTGAAATAATCTCAATTTTGTACGCTTACCTTCATGAAGGACTTTACCTTTTGCTATCTACAGAGTGCTTGAAAACCTGCATTGGCAGGATAGAGTAGATTTCAGAGGTAAAAGCCAAGACTGATAGTTTACACAGACAGTGAGATACAATCCACTTTGTACTTGTTATGATTAACTGAGTACATACCAGCTTTACCTCGGTATCTCAGACCACAGGTCATGGAAATATGGTTAAACCTTGGATGGTTTCTAGTAAAACTTTGTGCACCAAAGACTATCATGAACATTAGGTCAGCCATAGCTTTGGCCCAGTCTGAAAAACTTGCTGGGATGGAGACTCCACCACTTCTTTGCATGCTCCAGTGCTGCTCTGCTGTCTTACATAAAGGACCTTTATAAAACAAATAGAATTCACAGCTGTAGTTTAACTAGTACCAAGTCCAAAAATATTTTTCATGACAGAAAATGGGTGGTAAAAATTCAGGAACATAAGCCAGTGGTGCTACTTAAGAAGTCCCATCCTCTTGCCAATCCTCTATATTCATTCTTGCTCAGCAAAAATTAAGGGTGACTTTATATCAATTCTCCAATCTGCATGTATGGATGTGAAGCTGAATAGGTGGTGTGCAGCTTGAAAGTAGATTGCAGAAGAACCAATTCTGGGAGCAGTACCAAATTATGCCAGTATAAACGGCTTGTGGAGTAGAGTGATAAAACAGTGAGAACATCTGGTGCAATATGGCAGTGGGAAAGCTTGCTGAGTGTAGCCTCATTACCCATTTCAGTTCTAAATTTTGGCAAATTGTCAAATTTGGCAGAAAAGGTATTTTATACCCCTTTACAACACAAGCATGTATTGCAAATGTGGGAAAATCAAAGTAGTAACACAAAATGCTGGGTTTGTTCTGCTTTTTTAAAAACAGCAGTGCTAGAACTGAAATAAATATTCTGAAACATCACAGTTTTTATGCATCCAATGCAACTTTTTGAAAGGCCACATGCAGCTTAGTGTTAGGTCTCTGGAAAATTTTCATGTCCCATAGGACAGAATAGCTTCCTTTGATGTTAACAAATTGATTTATAAACAATTAATACAAATTTTAATATGAAAAATGTTGATCCTGTATTCATCTTCCCTTATAATATGTAGCTGTGTTCTTATCTTTTGTTCTTAAATCAATTATATTTTATGGCTTATCTGAATTCAGGAAATAATCTTAAGACTGGAAAAATTATTGACCCTTTGCTAGGCATGATTGGATGCCACAGAAAGGAAAACGAGTCAAGAATTTTAAAGAGCATTTTAAACAGTGCAAGAGTTACAAGCCAAAACCTAGATGCTTTGGTGATGAGATAATAGTTATTTTCATATTTATTTGTGGTGGAGCAGTCATTGTGCCCTCTGCATTTTGTTCCTAGAAGAAATGACAACAATGTTCCACAATTCATCAAGGAGATGTGCATGTGTTTTTCCTCACTGTGAAGGAACAGCGCCTTTCTTACAGCTGAGCAACTGGATCATAGTGCTACCTATGCTTCATTCTTTCTTCTTGTTATGATTCAAGATTATAGACTCCAGTTTCTGTAATTGATTATCTTTAAGAGTGTGAGCCAACCATCATTGAAGCCAAGGAAGAAATGTGACTGGTTGAAAGGAACTTATTGCTGTAAATAAACTACATGAGTGCGCGTGTTCCCAAAGATAATGCCTAGCCAAGAGTCCACTTGGCATTCAAAAGGGCTTAATTTTAATTTTTAATCATGCCACAAAGTGGACTGCAAACTTCACAAAAATGTGGAGAACTTTTGTCTTGTTAAAACAAGATTATAGTACACCTTAAGATGCACAGCTTTTAAAATGTAAAATAGCGCTACAAACTGAGGGCATCCTTCAACCTAAAGTCCTGTGGGTGTGATAGCACAGTAGATACTGTTAATTGTTGAGGAAAATAAAACAACATCAGGATACTAGAAGAACTCTTGGTAGTTTACAATATGTTGGCAATATTTAGGCTTTCTATCTATATATAAGCAATTCCACAGTTATTTATCAGTCTGAAAACTGTTTGACATCTGCTGTGTCCCACAGAAGCTAGTGTTTGTGTTTGCTTTCCGTGGGCTTGATGATCACCTAATGCTCTTCTCTCACAAGTATTTCTAATCAGACTGAAATGCTGCCAAGCAGCTGAGATGTACTAGTTCTAGACAGTATAATCTCTGCGAGCTGTGTGAAGCTATTTAACTTTTCATTTACCAACTTAAAAATAGACTTTTCAAAAGCATTATAGTTAGATTTTTAGTAAAGGGTTATCACTACATTTTAAAGTTAACATGTTGTTAAGGAACTGCCATGTATGAAACCTGGTGTATCTTCATTACCTTTATGGAACTTATTCTGTCATAATTTATGAATTCAAGTGTTATACTAAAACCAGTATAGCTGGGGAGTTTCCTGACACAGGGATTGACTCTGTATTGGTAGTTGATGGAGAACGTCTTTTAACAGGCTCTTTGCATTTAAAAATACAAAAATGTAAAAATGTAATTCATATGTAATAACAGTTTATCTTCCTACCTTCTTACATGGGGAATATCCTTTACAGATGATGCAGTTGACAAATTCAGTACCAGTGCAGGGGATAAACTTGACTGTATTGAGTAGAACAAATGTCACTGAGAAAACCTTAATGCATTAGCAGCCCTAATGCATAAGGTAGACCTAGGCAGAAAGGGACATGACCCTCTGAATTTGAAGATAGCAAGGGTAATTAGTATATAGTTGCATTTCTTTAACTGCCAAATGCAACAATGGCTTTTCACTTAGAATAGTTTTGAATGAGAACAGAAAGTAGGAAAGTAGTAGAAAGAAATTATTTTTCTTTCTTTTTTTCCTTGGCTTTGTAACTTGAGAGAACTAACTACCTTAGAAGTTTGAACTAGTGGGAGAGAAGCATTGTAAGATGAGAGAAATAGAGAGAGAAAGCCAAGCCACAAATAACTGCAATATTGTGATCCCTAAAGCCCCACAGTTAAGAAGGGAGAAAAAAAAAAAAATCTCCTTGCTGAGAATTCAGAGAAGGCAGAGGAAATAAAATGGGTGAACCGCAAGATGGAAAACGGTTTCCAGACTATGATGTTCTAGTGACGCAAGCTGAAAAAGGTGCTGCAGCGCAATGGCACTCTCCTGAGACCCAACAGTAGTCATTTCTATAGGGGAAAAACCACATGAAGGCAGTGAGTAAGGGAAATTTTAATACTAAAGTTGACTGGAAGAGACAGCAAATGCAAAGTATTTCAGAAAGCAATTCTGTGTCTGAGTGGAAAACAATGAGGGCTTATCCACAGCTGAAATGACGATAGAGCATGTACTGGGCATTCTGCTAAACAGCCAAAAAAGGAAACGGAAAAGAATTGGAAGTGAAAAGATAAGTAATCCTGTAAAAGGTAAAATATCAGAGTGCTTGAGTGAAAGCAGAATGGTACTATGGGAAGTTTAAGCAATATGTTCACTATGGACATGCGTAAATGGAAGATAACTGTTTCTCATAATGAAGAACAGATCAAATTCAGGATCAAGTCCTGGATCAGTTAGGTTTATATCTATCAAAATTGGTGTAAAAACAGGTTGCAGATCCTCTGCCAGCCTTTGTGAGGGTTTAACCTCTACTAAGTGATTTGTAATTAATCCAAAGAAGTCAAATTTTTGTTTTTCTTCAAGATAAATATGGTGTTCAAGCCTAAATCACAGAAGCTAATAAGAGATGTGGGAACCATCTTTTTTCCATTCATCTTCATAGAACACATTTCCCATAAATGTTGAATGTGATTCTTGGATAGCATTATTGTAGAATAAGGCTGGATGATAGGATATGTTCATTTGTAGATGCCAGTAAGGAGTTTACCATGAGGTCACTTTGAATGTTTTTTAACATGGTAACAGTGAGGGTGGGGAGTTGGAGAATCTCTGGACCAGAATCTTAAGCTGACAGTTTATTCTGAGATTGCAACCTCAAATCCATATAAACAAAGTATTTATTAAAACCTATATGGCTCCCTCATTTGATAGGCAATGCCCTGTAACTTCTTTTCTCTCTTTTTGTTCCATTTTGATTACCTGAGATTTTCTTTTTGGTTCTGAAGACTAGAACTCACAACAAAAGGTTAAATTGTTAAATTTTTTGAGCAGACCTCCTTCCCTGAGATTGCAAATTTACACAAAATTAGGTATGACTTAATTGAATATTTTGATACTTATATCCTGTAATGTTTGAGCATTACTGTAAGTGTGCTCAATTAAATGAAAGATCTGTGCATGTCACCAAGGAATATTTCTGTGCTTAATACTTAACATTTGCATAAATTCTTGGAACTAAGCTAGGATGCACATGAGAAACAAACTGAAACTGAAGTGAAAAAAAGTGTTAAGACTCAGTTCTAAAATGAGAGAGAAATTAAGTTGGTACAGAATTAATAAATGTAAATTCTAATGAATATAGTTGACATTGATGATACATTGTTCAAAACTAAATAAAAACTTTCTTTAAAGGGCTTTTAACTCTGGAAACATATATATGTTTGAACGACAGGTACTGTTGCCTAAACCAATACAGTGGTTTTCACTGACATTTTTCTTTACAAGTGTAGGAGGGACATAGTACTTTCAGTTTCTGGTTGGTCCTAATACAGTCTAAATTTGTGGTCCAAATTCCAAAATTTTTTACCTTTACAATTATTCCATATGAGCATTCTCCCAGATAACCTTGGGGTGTCATAAAAAATTCCAAGTAGGTCTTTCCCTGATTCTGCAATTTTCTGTACCCTTCAGCTGCTCTCACTGTTGTAGTAGAGAGGTAGACCTCTTTGTCCCCAGATCAGGAAACAAACCATGAAGACTGCATGCACTGGAGACTTTGGATTGGCATACAGGTCTTAAAAAGCCCCCACTGACATTCTTTCTTGATTGATGTACTAACCTCAGGCACGAAGAACAGAACAACTGCAGCCTCTTTTTACATCTGAGTATGGAAACAAAACTACTATTTCCACTGTAATCTGCACATTAAGGGAAGCCTTAGAAGACCATGGATATATCACCATATGTCTGTCAGATTTAGCTCTTCCCTTGGTACCAGATAGACCTAGGTTGAAATCTAAGGCAATGCTTCTTTCTCCCTTTCTGATGAATCCATAACCTTTGTCACCTTTGGCATTTCCCCATGTAATCCCAATCTCTCCATGAGAGAGATTAGAATCTTCTGTTGGGAAGCCCATGCAAACTGATCAAGAGAAATGCTGGTATCTTTCCTAGAGGACTTCATATAGCAATATGTGGTAAATAAATTAGAATGATCAAAAAGCATATCACACCATTCATGCGCTTTTAAAGTAGATCCACTGCTTACAGTTTTGATCCTAATGTTTGATTGTTGGATGAATGGACACACTTGATTCAGCAGTGAGCCTAAGTGTACTCTACTGGAAGACAGAAACTTTACCTCAATTTGTACTGTGTGATGTCCCAATAATTAGACTTAGATACTAAGTCTAATCGGAGACTTAAATCTATTTATACGTGTAAGTGCGTTGCTGGATTCAAGTACTCTAGACTTTCAGGAGTTAAACTTCAAAACGTTTAACTAATGATACTGAAAACTGCTGTTCTAGATTGCAAGTACAGAAGGATCAAGTCAATGTATCTCAATTAGCAGAAAGAGAAGAATACTTTATAAGGGATTAATGGGAAATTTATGTATATCATATGTTCCTGGCAACCTGTTTCAGTTTCTCACCACCCTCCTAGTGAAAAATTCCATCCTAATATCATAGTAAGTTATTGCTAGCTTTATCAACAGTCAGTTTTGTGTTATAAACACCTGTCCTTAGGAATTAGATGAAGTATATATTAGAGGTTATTGATGTGGTGTCAAGTGAAATAAAGATTTTCCCTGTAAAATATATCTATTATTTGGTCTACAATTAAGATGCTTAAAGCTAAACAAAGCTCATCTTATGTTTGTTCATTATATGATAGGAAAATATTTTATTCAACTCTTAGTAAACTAATTTAGTTAAATCAATAATTAACACACAATGCAAAGAAATAGAATCAATAACCCTTTAATCATTTTAACTGTAATTAAGTTTTTATATCAGTGTTTTCACTCTAACACATTTAATCTTGGTAAGATAAAAGGAGCCCATTTTGGAATCATTAATTTGCATTTTTCTCAGCTGAAATGAATGGAAAGGCAAATATTTGGCAGAAATAAATATCAACAATAATTATGGGAAATTTAAATCACTTGACATTGTATCTGTTTGTTGTTCAATACCCTAGTATCCAAAGACATTTTAATCATGAGAAACTGAAAAAGGAGAAGATATGTGCTACAATGGAGTCTTAACTGAGATTCATTCCCATTACAGCAGAGGATGCAGAGTGTGAGAAAAAGTAACTAGTAACTAGTTCAAAAAATTGAACAGATCAAATAGTACTACACAGTAAATATGAGGAGTAGCTATTAAAGCTGTTCTTGGAGGAGTATAAGAAGGAAATCCTTTCTTGCTTAGTGCACAATCTAAATTCTTTCGGGTTTGCAAAGGAGGGCAGCCAAAAAGTTTCTGTGGAAAGCAAGCAAGACCCACATTAAATACATGCTTGCCTATGAGGATGAAACTTACAGAACTGCATAGAAAGAACTATGTGTGATTTTCATCTACATAAAGATGCTGCATAAGTAGAAAAGCACTTAACAGCAATTTAATTGAATGCAACAGAAACACTCATGCTGGTCTCTGTATGCACTGGATTAAATGTAACACTCTTGAAGAAAAGTACGTGGTGTTCACTTACTTCTTCATAGCTTCAGATAGTGTGATTCACTACTGGCATAATATAAGTAATAATTGGGGAGCAGGGATTTCTAACTTGTTTAACCATAAAATTAGTTTAATATATATTGTAGTTAACCAACAAAGTTTCATTTTAATAGTTAAGAGCCTAAAAAGTATTTAATTATGACTAGTCATTTGCAATTGTGTTGTATGTTTTAATGACACATAAAACTTGTCAGCACATGTTAAATAGCATGCAGTTTATTTTAAATCCTCTTGCCTCATGGCTTTCAGGATGAAGTCACATATACAGATATTGTTACACTGTACTGATGGTCTATGTCTTTTGATTGCCAGTATTTTCAGTTCTAAACTTCTCTTGCAACAGCACACCTATTGTATACAACAGCCTGTTCATATTAAGCAAACATATCCCTTTATGCTGTAGCGTGAATGGACAACATTATATAAGATGGAAATCAACAGGGTAGAGTAAATGCTGTTGTGGTGAATTGATTGCAAATAGCTCTCTCATTGCTTGAGTCCTACGGATGTTACTTTATGTTGCACCCATAAAATTACAGACAGAAACATGCAATTTTTTCTCCATTCATCCAAATATGTACATGATAGCCATTTATGTAAATAGTTTTGAAAAAGTTCAAAAACATTGAAGTATTACCAGAGATGCTGGCCATGATAATAATTTAGATTCTTCAGTCACTTCCTGAGGTACTTTGAAATTAATACCTGGCATTTAAGAAGCTGTTCAATTTCACACAACTTAGGCAAGCTTCAGGCACTGTAAATGATTGTTGTGGCATCTTTATTAGTAAATGAACTTATTACACAAGATAAGAGAAACTTCAATGAGAAAAGCAAATGCCTCATTCTTCCAGAACTCCATGCTTATCATGCATGCTTCCTTTCATTCTTAGTCTTTAATTACACTTAGAGAAAACCCACTGTGAACTTTTCTTTCCAGAAGTCAAATATCCTCAGAAGATTTCTTGCTCCTGCACTAACACCTTGCTACTGTGTTATTTAGGCTTGAATTCTATTTTGCATCATCTCCCTTTTTTTCACTATATTCTAGATTCTTGGTATCAGTTCACAAGAATTATTCCTCAAGAATTATTAAGTAACTCCTTCACAAGTCTGGGTTCTAGTAGTTAATGTTTTAAATCACATTATAACTTCAGTTGCATAAAGTAACTTTAAATAGCCATTCTCAAATTGCCATACATTTCCTAGGACCATGAGATTGAATGCTATGCATTGCTTATTTGTATTTCTCAGTTCCCCATAGTAATTAAAAAGGAAGAAAAAAAGTATCTTTCATTTCAATATTTTAATATTCTATTGTGAGAAACAAGTGTTGAAAATTGGAGTGCCTTCATTTCTACATCCTAGGTCTTTGGGCATTGTCTGTCTGTATTCTGGCATGGCAGTCTTGCTGTGCTATAGCCCCACTTACAATGTTTCATTGGCTGAGAATGTAGAACATGTGGTTTTGGCTGGAATCATTACTGAACTAGCTGAGACACTGTTGCATAAAGTGCCACGGGTATTATTTTGCTGTATCATCCACTGACCTCAGAGACAGGAGTATTCAACCAGTTCTCCTGTAGAAGTAGTAATGCATGAGTTATTGTTTTACTTGGCTGGAAAGCGCTTTGGGCACATTACGATTTTGTCCTGGCAGAACAAAGCGTGAAATGTAACAAGAGGCTTGGATAACTTGTAGTCTCTATGTGACCATGCATTTTTTTCCCTAAAGAAACAAATGGAAGAAGATGCTTTACACGTAAATGCAACTGTTCCTTAGCTGGAGCTGATTCAAAATCCACCTGATTTACTGATGGGTCAAGCATTAGAACATCCACAGTGTGAATGAGAATATCTAACAGTGCTCTGATTCCTGAGCTTCAATAGGTACAAGAGGGGACAGAATTTAAATCTGGTTCCCATGTGCTTTTGTATTGCCCATTTTGTTTGTCCTACTTCACCTACTTCATTTTTCCTTCATTTTCCTAATACAGGGGAAGAAGAACTGGAATAAATATTATTAAATACTATTTTTCATATTAATTCTTACAACAGGTTCTTTCCAGCTAGCTTTGCTTGCTTTACTTGTCATGATTTATGAGTTGAAAATTCAATCACAACATTTTTCAATAACCATTGGAATTCTTTTATAGTCTACAGTAGCACTGAGTACTACATGCTGCATAAATCCTTGCTGGTTATCTTGTGGTAAAATAGCATTTAGTAATTCTGCTGTCTGGTTGAGAGATTTAAAGAAACACCTAATATTATTTGCCACTTAATAAATCATAATGATATAGATCTTGCACAGGTAATAATAATGATATAGCTTATTAATTCATTTATATCCATCCTGGTCTGTCCTATCAGCAAACAAAATAATAGGAGATATGTCTGTATATTGTTTAACTGTTGGAACTGATGTTCTTAAAGGCCTTTTCCAACACAGTTGATTCTATGATTCTGTAATTCTATGTTTAATGTTTATGCTGTCCAGGTTTATGTGAACTTTACTTGCTTTTAGCCTAAGAGCTGTACTGGAGGGTAGTGTGAATATGTGGTTGATAGGAGTAAGTTGTGGTTGCACAAATGTGTATGAGTATATTAAACTGCTAGAATTGTTTTCTAACACTAGCGTACATGAAACAGGCCAGACAGTAACAGTATAGTTGAGTGAACACTATAGTTGAGTGGGATTGTTCATTGGAGCTGTTTAATTTATGAGCATACATGTTGACTATATGACCAAGAACTTGTTTAACACCTGAATTCCACTCTGAACTATTTAAAAATTGTTCCATTAGCAATGGATTCTGGCATTTGGCCTAGTCCTATCAGCCCTGGAGACTTACCAGAAAAGTAATTATTAACTTGTGTTAAACAGAAATACAGGCAAGCTAAAGCTCCCTCAGCAACACAGGAAAGAAAGTAGTTTAAACTACAGAAGGTAGATTTGGGTAAGCTCAGGAAGTAGTGAATCTATCACTGTTAGGAAAGAGTTTGAGAAGAAAATATTTGAAGCTGTAATGATTTTCCCAGCCAAAGTTTGGGTCACACAGTCAGCCAAAGAACAATGAATCAATACAATATATCAAGTTCTGGGCAACATAAGTAAAGGAACTCTCACTAATGACGTCAATCAGGATTTTGACATTACAGTGATTAAATCCCTATTCGGCACATGCTTAACTTAAAGTCTGGGAGTCAGTAAAGTAAATGAAATTACAATTAGGCAGATTCTGCAGAAAACTGGTCAAAAGCACCGTTTCTTTTACTATTAATTAATTAAATCTTAATTCCCTCCATTCCCTTATTTAAAATGCAAAAACTTCCAATTGATTGTGGCTAGGAAAAGTGAATTTTTTCAATATGAAGTTTGTGACTTCCTACACCCTTATACACCACATATACACCCTTATGCTTACATAATATATACAGAAGATACGTAACATACATACATCAAGGGTCTATATGCACATTGCATTTTTTTTCTTACAATGAAATGCGATTTTTAATTTAATTTTCTTTTTAAATATTTAATTAAATAATAATTAAATATTTAATTTAATTTTCTTATTTAATATTTTTTAATATTTTAATATTTAATATATTATTTTTATAATATTTTTGTAATTGATCTTGTTGAAGCTACTGTATCAGACTGAGGTCTTCTGCTTTGTGTGGCAGGTACTCCTGCTGAGTGCTGTGTCTGAGTCACTGTTTCTTTGCTTGTCTCAGCTGAAAGATGCTCTTTGTGTATCTCATGATGACCTGTCCTGCTGACTCATTTGTTTCAGTCTTTTGAAAAGAACAGTGTTGCTCTCTCGAGTTAGTAAATCAGACTACGGTGAGCTGAGGGGTATACCCACTAGCTTTGTAAACAAATGCTGCTGGTCTTGGATTTCTATCTGCTTTTAAAACCAGTTCTGTATCTAAATATGATATGCAGTGATTTATGTCCAATCATTGCCTATTAGGTGCAAATAACCTTGTATGGCTATGTCTGAACCTGATCTTTCTGGTCATTACTGGAGCAATGCCAAAGAAGCAGGACAGATGACAAGAAAAATGGCTTTGCTCTTAGGAAAATGCTGTAAAACACAACAAGATTCAGGAAGGGAATTCTCAACCTGAGCAGGTGCCTCAAAACTCATGACTCTGAAGATCCAGGTCTGCTGGGAGCATACATTGGACTTCTCTGAATTCTCTCAGAGAGAGTCCAATAGCTATATTTCCCATGGCACAGAAAACTTCGAACACCCTATAGCAATGTATCTATATGGATTAGTGCAGAAAGATAATTTGGATGGACTTGTGAAGGAATGCCGTCTAAGCAGCAGGCAGAGTTCTCTGCAGATGAGTGTTTTTTGTGTAGTTGATCCGTGTATCTCCAGATTTGAAAATAATACCTTCCTATGGAAGCTGTTAAAATAAAGCTAAATCTTAAGAGGACTCCAGCTTCCTTTATTATCCTTGAAATTGTCACTGATTCAAAGAAAAAACACAAAGGATTCTGCAGTGTTTTTCCCCATGGTTTTGGCAGTGTATCACTACTGTTGAAGTCTCTTAAATGTCTGGAAGACCATGTAGATATTACACATAATTAGGGCAGCCACTTTCCTTTGTTTCTGATCCAGCAACCCAGTATGATTTGTGCAATCTAGTATGGCAAGAATTAACATGACACATCTGAGGAAACGTGAGACTAACCTCAAAGCTAATAAAACAGAAGATTGTTGATCAAATAAAAACATCTGCAAATGTTATTTTTCTTGTCTTTGATTAAGCATGACACAGATTAAGGCTGAGAGGCTTGTAAGGTCTAGACAATGTCAGCTCTTAAAAAGGTGCTCAGTGTGGGTAGGAGGACATAATTAGCTCCTTTCACTATCTCATTTTTGCCTGTGGAAGGACCAGGACAACTGCAGGATGTGCCATCTCCTTCCTTTCATTCTACAATTATTCAGAGCAGACGTGGGTAGGATGAAGGCTTTGCAGGAAAAAACCATGCACAAGAGCACCAAAGCTGCAAGTTTTCCAGTTAGAGAAGCATTAAAAGTACCTCTTTACCTAGCTGAAAGCTCAAGGAGGCACTTTGCAGAAAACTTCCCAACCCACTTAGTGCAAGGGACCTTCTAAGTCCAGGCTGTAACTATTAAGACTCAAAATCTGACATCTGAGGCAACAGAAAATCAAACTGTCAGGTATCGGGGTCAAAGGGACCTGTTTCACTAAGTATCATTCCTTTTTTTTGGGCATGACAGAGACAATCTCTGCTGCACACTTTCTATTAAGTAGCTATTGGAGGAAACGGAGCGCACCATGCTGGGCTTCAAGGAAGTGTGCTGTCATCTGGCTTCTGACTGGCACTTCAGGATAACGGCTTACAAAAAACTGCTAAAGAAGTTTGCACTGGGGTTGAGGTCATGCTTTTACAGAGTGTGGGGAATGCAATATTTTTTTTTCTGTTGAGAAAGACTTAAAACTACAGTTCTTACCCTTCAGCAGGGTGTAATAACATTCCAGCTCACCTGGAGATGCTTTACAACCCATCAAAATAATCAAGTTTCAGTGACCATCTGGGTTTCTTGGTTTATAGCTAAGTGACTGTGTATCAATTGGCTACAAAGGAAGAGAAATAACTTGGATTTTGAGCCCTTTCCCCAGGGATTCTTATGTATTTTGCAGAGAGTTATGGAAAATAAGTTGACAGGGACCTCAAGTTGAGAGTTTATTTGGTGTTCCTGACAGAAAAAGTGCGTAGTTTATTTTTAAAAGCTGCCAGCAGCAAAAACTTTAATATCTCCTCCTGCAATTTCATTGTCCTCAGCGTCAGAAAGACTTTCCCAGTATTTAACCTGAATCTTTCTTCTAACAAATTATTTCTTGTTTTACCTATTGTTACCATGGAAGCATACTACGCCTTTTCTTTATGCAGCAACTTGGTATGTATTTAAAGACTGTTCTCACCTGTGTAATACATTACATAGATGTAACATAGCATAATATGTTACAGGTTAAACAATCATGATTCTGTCTTTTCTCATACTTAATTCCTTTCTTGTGGATCCTATACAGTTAGTCCACAGTTTTTTTGAAGGACAGTTCTGAGGACTGAATGCACTATTATATCAAAGGCTGGAATAGTGACCAGTAAAGCAGAAAGCAATACTTGCGGATAAACATCTGAGGATGGCGTTTGTCTGGTTTTATTGCAAGACCGTTTCTTTGTTGACTCATATTCAGCTAGTGATTCACTATAATCTGTTCTTGGACAAAACATATAAACAAGGTTTATCCCTAAAGATAATCTTATATGAGACAGTCCTATATATTGAGTTTTCCAAGACTTATAAAGCTTCTTATTAATGGAAAACCTTGATGGTATTTAGTTTTGGACTGAAGGAAATAAAAAGTTCTCTTTTCAGTTCAGGTTCAGGAGTCAAATGTCTGTGGCATTACTTAGCCCTTGTATGCTACATGACCACAAGCAGTATTTTTTCCTTGTGTGAGAGTGATAATTTATCAAACTTGATGCCACTCTGCCTGCTGAAAGCTGGTGAGGGGCTGGGTTTGGAAGCTGATCAGCTTTTTACAGACTTTTCCTGAAACCCTGGGAAGGAAACAGGCTATGGAAAGCACACACGTTTGTACTCTGAACTTTACACATGCAGTTTCTGCAGAGCTCACACTTTCCTTATGTTAAGCAAGAAAAATACAGGCCTGGGACCTGAGGTTCCTGGTAATAGAGGGTCAAGATGTGGGCAAACTGTAGTGTGGCAAGGCTGAGCTTGGAGAACCCAGATGGCAGTTGAGTGATGGGAGCCTGTGTACAGCTGTTACTCCTCACTGAGGCTGCTGTTGATGCTCAGGCTCAAAGCTAGCAGACTTAGATGTTGCAATGGTGGATGTTGCAGCACCTCACTCTCTAGGGGAATCCACAGCTGTAGTTACAGTGTACAACAGGATTTTAATGACTAATGAAAGAGGGAAAATAAGAGAATCTGTAAATCCTAGCATCTTAGTTGACTAATTCAGTAAAGACTTATTAAATACTCATTGCAACAGGGAATAGAACTGAATTTTGCTGGGTCAATGAATATTTAATTCAATCTTAAACTGTGTTCTGTGAGGAATCACAGGCTGCTTATTTGAACCTGATTCTTGCTAGACTCATTTTATAGTAGTATTAGTCTGAACTTGGGCAGGTCTGTGTATAAGCAACAGCAGTAACCTGTGGGACTGTTCTGATACAGGACATAGGACTGGAGCTTAGAGTCAAAAAATTCTCATTTTGGGATTTAGGAAGCTTTTGTGACAATCAGATCGTTTAGTTGGTGTCCTGGGCTCAGCAGTAGCAGTCATTTTTCTCCTCCTTAGTAGCTGGTGCAGTGCTGTGTTTTTGACTGGGAACAGCCTGGTAACAGCACTGATAACACCAGTGTTTTCAGTTGCTGCTCAGTAATGTTTACTCTGACCAAGGGCTTTCTGAGCCTCATGCTCTGCCAGGGAGGAGGAGAAGCCGGGAGGAAGCAGAGACAGGACTACTGACCCAAACTAGCCAAAGAAGTATTCCATACCACAGAGCGTCATGCCCACTATATAAACTGGAGGCAGGGACTCGGAAGGGTTAGATCACTGCTCAGGTCAGGCTGGGTATCGGTCGGCGGGTGGTGAGCAGTTGTATTCTCTTCCCTTGTTATTTCCCTTATCATTATTATTACTGGTGGCAGCAGCAGTGACTTGTGTTATACCTTAGTTACTGCACTGTTCTTACCTCAACCTGTGGGAGTTACATTCTTTTGATTCTCTTCCACATCCCTCCGGGAGTGGGGGGAAGAAAGGCGGGGGAGTGAGCGAGTGGCTGCATGGTTTTCTGGGTTGCCAACTGGGCTTAAACCATGACAGCTGGGTAAATCTTTCTGTGTTCCTAGACCTTGGACCTCAAATAAATGTATTGAAGTTAAGAGGGCAATTTGCAGTTTGCTGTTTTGCAGTTATACTTATGTCAACAAGTAGGGAAAGCTTGTAACATCAAGTATAAGCTTAAAGGAAATAGCAAATACAACAGGTTTCTAACAGTACTTGGCATGCAGGGCAGATTTTCACCAGCAAATAAACAGCTGTCCTTTCACGAGAAGTCATCTTCAGTGACTCTGAGAGCATTGTACAAATTAGCAGCATAAACCATAAACAAAGCTGAGCAGGTTTTGAAAATATGATTTTTAATTTTTACATTTTTGAAGTATAAGATCTGGAAATGCTAGCAATGATTTTTGTGAAAGTGTGTACAAATTACCTGATTCTTCATGTAGAACACTGTAGAGTTTAACTACTCCACTGTAGAACTACTGTAGAGTAGTTAAAAGGCACCCTGCTGCTCCTTTTCTTTATTTTTTTCGTTTCTTAGAGGTAATTACAACATGAGCTCTGGTGTTTAGAACTATAATCTCCAGAGTTTATGAGGATTTGGAGCTGTATAGGTGCTATGAGGGATGCTAGCAGAGCTGTGTGCTCACAGCACCCATGTGCTTCAGTTCTCAAGTTTTGCAGAATGCCTCTGATTTTATATTTCCCTTCTGAATCTCTCCAGAATTACGTGAACTACAGTAGTTTTAAAATACATTTCTTACACCTATACAATTTTTACAGATTCCTACTCACTTTATATTGAATATTAGCAAGAACAGGAAAAAACAATGAAAACAGTGTATTTTATGATCTCCAGGTGCTGTTAACTTCTGTTTGTACAGACAGGGTGGTTGAGGACAGCACCAGGACTATTTTCCGGAAGCTCCTTTTTGAGTGGCTACTTGTGCATAAACTACCAGATATTCTTGGCATTGTGAAACAAGTAACAGACTCAGCTTACCATGCAAAGATAGTTTTCTGATACAAGACTTTAATCTTGAATAATAATCCTAACACTGGGGGCATTCTTCTGAAATGTTTGAAGCCTTTATGCAGTATTAGTTTTGCTTTAGTATGTTTACTCTTCAGCTAATTCAGTGTCAGTACAGGCTGCTAATAGGCTACTAAAAATGACTTCTTTAAATCTGGATGGTAACATCCTGCTTTTTTCAGGAATCAGCAGCTAGGGTCACAGGTCATAATGATTTACTCAACCATCCAAAACACCACCAGAGATTTGAGTGATTAGTATACTCAACTTTAGGCAATGCAGATATAAATTATTTGATCCACAAAAGGGTAGTAAACCTGGAAAAGAGTACAGAATTTCTTCTTGAACATACTGATTTTACAGGTAGTAATTTCAAGCTATGATTGCCTAAACTAGCAAAATGTGTTCTGTTCAGCTAACTTTTCCAGGCTTTCCTGACTCAAAGGTGGCAAAAGCTCTAAGTTCTTCACTGATTATTTTTATTTATATAAAGTTAAACAGATATCTGGAAAATAAAGAATGATCTGAGATAATTTGAGGTTGATAATGCTATTATCAAAGTAATAGATGACCAGTTTTTAATGAAGAGTGTAAAATTACACCTTCATATCTCAAATGGTGAAAGTAGATTTCTAAGGTAACTTCTGATGGGTAGAGAATTTATCCATGATTATATTTGTTCGAAGAGATTATGGGTTTCTCATGACTTAGGAAAGGATATTTGTCTAGTCAAACTCTTGTTTGACAAATACATAATCAAAATGAGCTCTGCAAAAAAACCATACCAAATTCTTTAAATGCAATCTTCCTTCAACTGAGAGAGGATTTTTTTTCTGTTAGAATTCAAATCCCAAAAAAAGTTACAGCTTGGTGAATCTGAAATAAAAAGATTTCCTGGTAGACAAAAATACATCTTTTTAGATCACTCCATCATCTAAGCTGTTTAGTCTGTTTCTTATTATGCTTGTTTTCCTGGCAAACCACAACTAGGAAACAATATATTATTTGGCAATTCAAATATAAAGAAAGAATCCAGGAAGCAATAGCTGAGAATAGGAGGATGTTGTGTGACAAGTTGTACTGTTAGTGATGGATTCTAATTAATTTTTTGGTAGGAGATGCAAACCTAGTATTTGTCCATTTCCCAGTCTTTAAAATGATGCCTTATATTTTCTTCCTGGTATAAAGATATGTGTAATTGTATGTAGTGTTTATATTAAAATAGTATGCAGGGATAAATTCTGCATTTAATATCTATGGTCTGAACCTAGAAAAACTTCAATACATTCCCTAGAATACTCCTTTCTTTATAGAGGCAATAGAATTTTGCACCCAGATTAAAATTTTAACTGAATGGGGGAAATCCAATTTCCTCTGTTGAATTGAATTGAATAAGGGAAATATTTGGTAAAACACAAGAAGACTGCCAGCCATCATGACGCTCTCAGTTATATTTTTCTGGATATGCAAAGTTCACTGCTGGGAAATAGCTGTGAAGATTTCTTGCACACACATTTGTAAGAGCAGATAGGTCAAAAGTATTGGACTAATTTTTTATGATAAATTAATATTCAAATATTAAAAATTGTAGTTTATGCATGATCTTTTCCTATACCAAGTTGCTTGAAGGTCTTGGACTGCGGCAATAAGGCCTTTTCATGTATCCCCATGATAAAACTAATTTACTTGAAAATTTTCAAGTCAAGCATATTAAGGCAGTGTTGTAGTGATTAAAAGCTTGTATATGATGCACAGACTTGAAGTTACCTGCTGACATAATTTCATGCAACCATAACCGTTTTTTTTTCCACCTTGTGCCTATCAAGAGCTGAAGGCAGTCAGCTGTGTCTTTTACTGCCACAGCACTGCCTGGGCAAGGCTTTCAAAAAGGTTGGGAGTAATTTGGCTTCCAACTTAGTTTTGTTTCTGGTGCAGCAGCTGACTCTAATGATCAAGCTATGTCTGGGAAAAACAGCATATGAATGCTGTATCTCCTGGTTCTAATCATTTCCCCTGTTTGTGAACTGGCTGGAGCATGCGCCTAGGAAAGTATGTATGTCAGAAAATTTCAAATGTGCTCTCATTGAAATGAAAGGTTCTGGTGAGAAGGAACATGCACAAAGCCACAGATTTTTCTTTTACTGGAGCCTTTTGTCAGTACTTTATCCCAGTAATATGACTTATAACCATTTTAAGACACACTGACCCTGTCAACTGGAAAATAAAAGGATCCACTGAAGTCCACTTCACTGTAGAAAGTGTAAGATGTAGAAATATGCAGTCCACTTTGTTTCTTAGAATTTTTGCTTTGGAGATACGTTTTGGGGATTTTATATATGAAAGAATAAGTGTCATGGTTTAAGCCTCTATAACTCATGCAGTCTTGCTAACTCACTCTCCCTTCTTTCTTCCCCTTGCTCCCAGGGGGAGGGGAAGAAGAATAGAAAGAATGCAACTCCCACAGGTTGAGATAAGGACAGTTTAGTAACTAAAGTATAACACAAATCACTACTGCTACCACCAATAATAATGATGACAAGGCAAATACAAAGAAAAATGCAATTGCTCATCACCTATACCCAGCCCAACCAAGCAGTGCACCCCCACCCTTCCAGGTCTCTGCTCTCTGTTTTACATCCTGGGCATGACGTGCTGTGGCATGGAATACCTCTTTGGTCAGTTTGGGTCAGGTGTCCTGTCTCTGCTTCCTCCCGGCTTCCCCTCCTCCCTGGCAAAGCATGAGGCTCAGAAAGTCCTTGGTCAGACCAAAACATTACCAAGCAGTAACTGAAAACACTGGTGTTATCAGCGCTGCTCCCAGGCCGAAAGTCAAAAACACTGCACTGCACCAGCTACCAAGGAGGAAAAAAATGACTGCTACTGCTGAACGCATGGCAATAAGATCATAACATAATCTGAACGAGTAGTTTACTGGACACAGTTTATTCTTCATTTTTCTCTGCTGTTTTCAATCATAAAACTATTTTGTTTCATTATCAGCTAAACCATGGTATCTTTATAGGGATATAAATTCTGCCTTTGTGCTGCTAAAATATAATTTCTAACATTAAGTTGGAATTCCTTACATAAATATTGGCCAGATCAAAAAGAAGATTCAAAGCCAGTATGAAGTAACAAGCAAAGGTTTCATCTATTATCATAGAATCATAGAAAAGTTAGGGTTGGAAAGGACCTTAAGATCATCTAGTTCCACCCCCCCCCGCCAAGGGCAGGGACACCTCCCACTAAACCATGCCACCCAAGGGTATGTCCATCCTGGCCTTGAACACTGCCAGCGATGGAGCATTCACAACTTCCCTGGGTAACCCATTCCAGTGCCTCACCACCCTCACAGGAAAGGATTTCTTCCTCATATCCAATCTAAACCTCCCCTGTTTAAGTTTGAACCCGTTGCCCCTTGTCCTCTCACCACAGTCCCTAAAGAATAGTCCCTCCCCAGCATCCCCAGAAGCCCCCTTCAGATACTGGAAGGCTGCTATGAGGTCTCCACGCAGCCTTGTCTTCTCCAGGCTGAACAGCCCCAACTTTCTCAGCCTATCTCCATACAGAAGGTGCTCCAGTCCCCTGATCGTCCTCGTGGCCCTCCTCTGGACTTGTTCCAACAGTTCCATGTCCTTTTTATGTTGAGGACACCACAACTGTACACAATAGTAAAAGTGAGGTCTCATGAGAGCAGAGTAGAGGGGCAGGATCACATCCTTTGACCTACTGGTCATGCTCCTTTTGATGCAGCCCAGGATGTGGTTGGCTTTCTGGGCTGCAAGCACACACTGCCGGCTCATGTTCATTTTTTCATCAACCAAAACCCCCAAGTCCTTCTCTGAAGGACTGCTCTGAATCTCTTCCCTGCCCAACCTGTATGTGTGCTTGGGATTGCTCTGACCCAGGTGGAGCACCTTTCACTTGGCATGGTTAAACTTCATCAGGTTGGCATCAGCCCACCTCACAAGCATGTCAAGGTCCCTCTGGATGGCATTCCTTCCCTCCAGCGTATCAACCGAACCACACAGCTTGGTGTCATTGGCAAACTTGCTAAGGGCACACTCAATCCCACTGTCCATGTCACTGACAAAGATGTTGAACAAGACATGTCCCAACACCCATCCCTGAGGGACACCACTCGTTACTGGTCTCCAGCTGGACATTGAGTCATTGACCACAACTCTTTGTGTGCGGCCATCCAGGCAGTTCTTTATCCACGGAGTGGTCCACCTATCAAATTGATGTCTCTCCAATTTAGAGACAAAGATGTTGTGTGGGACATTGTCGAATGCTTTGCACAAGTCCAGGTAGATGACATCAACTGCTCTACCCCTGGCCATCAGTTCCTTAGACCCATCATAGAAAGCCACCAGATTGGTCAGGCAGGATTTCCCCTTACTGAAGCCATGCTGGCTGTTAACCAACCACCTTGCTGTTTTTCATGTGCCTCAGCATGCCTTCCAGGAGAATCTGCTCCAAGATTTTGCCAGGCACAGAGGTGAGGCTGACTGGTCTGTAGTTCCCCCGCTCATCCATTTTCCCCTTCTTGAAAATGGGAGTTATATTTCCCTTTTTTCTTGGTTTCTTTCTGGCGTTAGGGTTCAGCCAACACACACTGCCCCTGTTCAAGTCATTAAACTCTTTGCAGGGCATATTGCCCATATGCAATATGCCTCTTGCAAACGCCCAGCACTAACTCTTGATCTGTGCTTCGGAATTATTTGTCAGTAAAGAATCATATTGTGTCACTGGTTTCCCTAACAATAGGTGGTCGAATCCTGTTGCCCAGTACATTCACAAATAATTGTAGAACTGAAGAGTGGCAGATGAAGCCAGGTTGCATTTTTGTGCCAGCCTGGGGATTATCAAAACTAAAATAGAAACTGTAAACTAATAAACATTAAACTAAAGTTAAAAATAAAGCTGCAGAGAGCAATGACAGTTTTAGATTCAGTATGAATCTTCATAGCTTCAAAATTACTCATTAATTTTAAAAGTGTTACATGACTTTATGGAAAAAATATCCCCTATGGTGGGCGGGTTGAACTACAGGATTTTAAGGTCCTTTCCAACAATTACCATTCTATGATTCAAAGAGAATCTCATTCAGGTACTTCACATAAAGATACCAGTAAGAAGGTACTCCACTTGTTTACTCTTTTTAGTTCCCTGTTTCACAGAGACAATTTTTATGTGACTTCCGCTAATTATCTGGCATAACTTCCCTCAGTTATCTGGCAAACCATGCAGTTAAACCGATTTGAAGATACTGATAGAAGCTAACTGGCACTTAATTTGAGCATTTCAAACAGTGCACCTGTAGCTCATAATTGCTGTAATACTTGCAAACACTGAAGTATTCCACTGTTCAGGACAGGAAGAACTCACAGACCATGGTGACCAGTAGGGCCATCTTAGGAACCTGAATGTACACAAGTCATAAAATCATAGAATCATAGAATAGTTAGGGTTGGAAAGGGCCTTAAGAGCATCTAGTTCCACCCCCCCTGCCAAGGGCAGGGACACCTCTCACTAAACCATGCCACCCAGGGCTATGTCCAACCTGGCCTTGAACACAGCCAGCAATGGAGCATTCACAACTTCCCTGGGTAACCCATTCCAGTGCCTCACCACCCTTACAGTAAAAATTTCTTCCTCATATCCAATCTAAACTTCACCTGTTTAAGTCTGAACCCGTTACCACTTGTCCTATCACTACAGTTCCTCATGAAGAGTCCCTCCCCAGCATCCCTAGAGACCCCCTTCAGATACTGGAAGGCTGCTCTGAGGTCTCCACACAGCTTTCTCTTCTCCAGGCTGAACAGCCCCAACTTTCTCAGCCTATCTTCAGACGGGAGGTGCTCCAGTCCCCTCATCATCCTTGTGGCCCTCCTTTGGACTTGTTCCAACAGTTCCATGTCCTTTTTATGTTGAGGACACCAGAACTGTACACAGTACTCCAAGTGAGGTCTCACAAGAGCAGAGTAGAGGGGCAGGATCACATCCTTTGACCTGCTGGTCACGCTCCTTTTGATGCAGCCCACGATACGGTTGGCTTTCTGGGCTGCAAGAGAACACTGGAGCTGGCTCATGTTCATTTTCTCATCAACCAACACCCCCAAGTCCTTCACTGCAAGGCTGCTCTGTATCTCTTCTCCGCCCATGGGACTTGATGAAATCCATCTGCAGGTCCTGAAGGAACTCGCAAATGAAGTTGCTAAGCCACTGTCCATCATATTTCAAAAATCGTGGCAGTCAGGTGAAGTTCCCAAAGATTGGAAAAAGGGAAATATAACCCCCATTTTCAAGAAGAGGAAAATGGATGAGCTGGGGAACTACAGACCAGGCAGCCTCACCTCTGTGCCTGGCAAAATCTTGGAGCGGATTCTCCTGGAAGGCATGCTGAGGCACATGAAAAACAACAAGGTGACTGGTGACAGCCAGCATGGCTTCACTAAGGGGAAATCCTGCCTGATCAATCTGGTGGCCTTCTATGATGGGGTACGGAGCTGATGGCCAGGGGTAGAGCAGTTGATGTCATCTACCTGGACTTGTGCAAAGCGTTCAACACTGTCCCACATGACATCCTTGTCTTTGAATTGGAGAGACATCAATTTGATAGGTGGATCATTTGGTGGATAAAGAACTGGCTGGGAACTTCACCTAACTGCCATGATTTTTCAAATATGATGGGCAGTGGCTTAGCAACTTCATTTGCCAGCTCCTTCAGGACCCGCAAATGGATTTCATCAGGTCCCATGGACTTGTGTATGTTCTGGTTCCTAAGATGGTCTCTAAACAGATCCTCTCCTACAGTGGGCCTAGGGTCTTCTTTCTCACGGTCCCTGCGTCTGCCTTCCATGACTTGGGTGGTGCGGTCAGAGCATTTGCCAGTGAAGACTGAGGCAAAGAAGTCATTAAGAACCTCAGCCTTCTCCAAATCCAGAGTAGCCAGTTCTCCCGATAGCTTCCGTAGGGGGCCCATGTTGTCCCTACCCTGTCTTTTATTTGCAATGTACATATAGAATCCCTTGTTATCTTTCACATCCCCAGCCAAGTTTAATTCTAAGTGGGCCTTAGCTTTTCTAACCTGATCCCTAGCTTCCCAGACAACATCCCTGTATTCTTCCCAGGCTGCCTGTCCTTGCTTCCACCTTTTACAAGCCTCTTTTATCCTTCGAATTTTCCTCAGCAGCTCCTTATTTAACCAAGGAGGTCTCCTGGCCCTCCTGCAGCACTTTCTTCTAGTTTGGATGCTTCTCTCCTGAGCTTGCAGCAGGTGATCCTTGAATATCAGCCAACAATCTTGCGCCCCCCTCCCCTCTAGGGCTATTTCCCATGGAACCTTACTGAGCAGGTTCCTGAAGAGGCCAAAGTCTGCTCTCTTGAAGCCCTCGGCAGTGATCTTGCTGCACACTCTTCTCACTGTCCTGAGGATCTCGAATTCGACCACTTCATGATCCTGCAATCAAGGTTGCCCTGGAGCATCACATTTCCAACCAGCCCTTCCCTGTTGGTGAAGACGAGGTCCAGCATGGCACCTCTCCTTGTCTGCTCCTCTATTACTTGCAGAAGGAAGTTGTCTTCCACACAATTGAGGAACTTCCTGGATTGCTTGTTCCGGGCCATACCATCCCTCCAACAGATATCAGGGTGGTTGAAGTCCCCCATGAGAACAAGGGCCTGTGAGCGTGAGGCTGTTCCTATCTGTCTATAGAGTGCTTCATCCACAGAGTCCTCTTGGTCAGGCAGTCTGTAAAAGATACCCACAATAATGTCTCCCATCGCTGTTCTCCCTCTAACCCTGACCCACAAACTCTCTGTCGACTGCTCACCTGTCCCCAGGCACAGTTCCATAAACTCCAGCCTATCCCTAACATAAATAGCAACTCCCCCTCCCTGTCTGCTGGGCTTCTCTTTTCTAAAGAGCCTGTAACCTTCCATTCCAACACACCAGTCATAGGAGCCATCCCACCATGTTTCTGCGATGCCTATGATATCATACACCCGTAGGCATGCACACATCTCTAATTCCTCTTGTTTGTTCCCCATGCCATGGGCATTTGTATAGAGACATCTGAGCTGAGCTCCAGTTGAAGCCGGCTCATTGGCTGGAGCAGCTGGAATGTCTCTACATTGCTCTGAACGTTTATTATAGGTGCTGGCAACTGACTGGGAGTGTTGGGATGGAATGATGCCCCCCTCCCCCAACACATCTTGTTTAAAGCATCCTTGACTAGTCTGGCAAGTCTCCTACCAAATCCACTTTTCCTTTTCTTTGTCAGACCAGCTCCACCAGCCCCCAGTAGACTTGGCCTCCTAAATTGAGTCCCATGTTCAAGGTATTCAAACCCCTGACTATAGCACCACCCTTCTAACAATTTATTAACCTGAACAATCCTCCTAGCCTCTTTTAGGTCCTGCCCTGTATCCTGGAGAATTGAGGAAAAGACAATCTGCGCTCCAGAGCCCCTAACCACCCCTCCCAGAGCTCTGTAGTCCTTCTTTATGTTCTCCTGGCTACTGCTATCTATATCAGTAGTACCCACATGGATCACTAGAAGTGGGTAACAGTCAGTGGGACCGACTAGAGCAGGCAGCTTCTCTGCAACATCCCTGATCTGAGCCCCTGGTAGGCAACACACCTCCCCTGAGCCTGGGTCAGGCTGACAGATGGGTGCCTCTGTTCCTTTCAGAGTCGAGTCCCCCTCCACTAGGACCTGCCCCTTCTTCCTGGCAGCACCAGCAGAGATCTTCTTTACCACTGCATCAGCCAGTTGTTCCTGGCGCGAGTGTGTTTCCTCATCAGCCCCCAGCAGGACAGCAGATATCCCATGAATAAGTATGTAGTTGTTTCTTTTTTTTTTACATAAAAATAAGGCATAGATTGTATAAAATAGGCAAACAGAACTAAAATAATTATTGGCAATAAATAAACAAATGTGCCAGAAAAAATGTAATTTTCTAATATATGTGGCAGTTATTAACTTTATATTTTGGCAGAGCTCTCCTGCTTAGCAACTCCAAAATGGATGATTCTAAATATTTCCTTAAGGGTGTCAAGTATGTGTCAGTTATTTGGAAGTTGAAATTGTATCAAAATATCACTGTTTTTACTCCAGCTTTCTTTAATACAATTTCTTTAATCTTTTTGTTTTAGCTTTTCAGGTCTTACTTTGTTCCCACTTAAATCAGACAAAAAAACCTGAACCAGACAGAAACAAAAAACCCCACAAAATATGTGATTTCATTTGGGCTATGCCAAATGTTTCACAACAATATTTATTCTATATCTGGAGTTACAGAGACAGTAACCAGGAGTAACATTGGGTCCTGATCCTGTAAATCCTTATGCATGTCTATAGGGCCACGCACATCAGTGGCTTTACTCAAGTCAGTAAGAGTTGCTCATAATCACAAAGTTTTGCAGGATAAGTTTCTAAGTGACTGTAAGCTGAATATTACTGAATCTACAGCTGCATGGAGCTTTCAAATAACTTCAATCATTATTTATGTAAACCCTCTGCACTTACTTTCCTTCTGATTTTATAACACCCATGAAAATAAATGCATTTAGAAACATTAACACTTTATTTAAAAAGAATGGGTCCTACCTAACTTATATTGAAATCACAAGAGTACGCAATGTCATAAACCTCTAAAGGAGTGTCGTATGATAGAGAAGCACAGAAAAGAATACCACACTTCAAGCCATCAATGACTTGGTCCAGAGTATCCCCCTTAATAAAACCAAAACTATGATCTAAAACCATTATTTATCTGGGAGATGAGCACTTCCTGCAAGATCTGGAGTTTCAAAAGTCCTACTACAGTCTCCCAAGGCTGATATCTCCCAAGATGCTCAGTTTCCTCAAGGTGCTAAGCTACCCAGCTCAAATAAGCACTCACTAGTTTACTTTGAGATGGGTTGAGCACTTTTGGCAGAGGATTTCTTCTGAAGAATTGATTAATTACTTGTTTTATATAAGCCATCTGCATTTGCAGAAATGATTGATTCTGTACAGTAAAAGTTCTGGTCCTTATTTTAGTTGAGAATTCTTAAACTTAAAAAAAAAAAAAAGACCAAAATTGTCCATGAAAGTATTTTATAAAAATGTTTGTGCTGGTTTTTGGAGAGGAAAATAGAAAGAAAGGCTTTACATTATGGAATAATACAGCTTTGAATAAAAAGAGTATTTTTAAATTATTATTAAATCTTGAAATTAATGTTAAACAGAAAATAAAAAACTTGAACCATAACAACACAATTCAAAACAGAGAGAGGTCTGGTACAAACTGATTCAATATTTTGCAATAATATTAATTTAAAGGTGCTGTGGAAATCATAGTTTCTGGTAAGTAAAGCTCTTACAAAATTTCTCCATTCTGAGTTTACGTGGTTGAGAGGCTCTATTTATCCATGTTGTTTATGGTTAATACCAATTTGTCTTGTTCTCTTCAAAGTGTACATCCGTTTCTGTGTCTTTTGAATCTTGTATAATGCAGCTGTCATTATTGTAGATCTTTTCCAGACAGTTATATGATACTGCTTAGTTCTGGATGTTGGTCAGTTATCCTGTCCATCTTTTTTTCCATCTTCAGCTCCCATATTTACTTTCTTTTTGAACTACAGTCATTTAAATTATAACTTTAAAATACAATAATAGCTAATGACATTAATTTTAAGAGTTCTGTAACTCTGACAAAGAAAATATCTACGTGTACGTATCCTTGCAATACTGGTAGTTGAAAGAAAACTTTCATCACTGAAGCCTTTGATTCTGTTATTAGAGATGCTTGCCAATCTTTTTAGCATAAGAGAACAAAATTAAATCCATGTTGTATCTGATGATTTAAGACTTTTCTAAATTTTCACAAAAAAAAGAAAAAAAAGTAATTTTTTCTCAAGGAAAGAATGTTGCTAATCAGAAACATCAGGCGTGACCAATCCTTACCAGGAAAGGGTTTAGGTGGAACCAGAGTGCGGTATTTTTTCATGTTGAGAAAAATTAAAAAAAAATAAATAAAAAGCAAGGAAAAAAAATCTGATTTTAGTTTTCTATTGTTGATATAATTTTGAATGTGGGGGAAATGCCATGAAAAATGTAAATATTTCAAGAATGCAAAAATTGGAATGCAGTTTACATGAATCTGGTATGACAACTGAAAGAGCGTCAGAAAGAAAGAGAAAATTAAGTATCAGGAAAAAATCCTTCATTGTGAGAGTGCTGAGGCCCTCGCACAGGTTACCCAGAGAAGTTGTGGCTGCCCCATCCCTGGCAGTGTTCAAGGCCAGGTAGGATGGGTCATTGGGTAACCTGGCCCAGTGGAAGATCCCCCTACCCATGACAGGGGGTTTAGAACTCTATGATCTTTATGGTCGCTTACAACTCAACCCAAACTGTGATTCTATGATTCTATCACATTGCTTTGTAACTCTGAATTTAACTGGGTTCAGAGCTCACTTCAAAAATTTGTGACCAAGAAACTTGAAAGTCGAGTTGAAGGAAATGTAACAGTAAGAGAAGTGGCTTCAGGGAGATAGATAGGCAGAGAGATTTCCCTGTTTGGAGAATAGATCTTTTCACCTTCTACAGCATTCCTGCTTAGCTGGCTTTACTGGAAATCACTTTCTCTGTTTCTTGAAAGTACTGAACTGTCAAGCACTAAATTATGGTGTTTAATGTACTTTGCGTACCTTATGTAAACATCATATATAAACGTATTTTATAATTTCCTATAAGCAATATGTCATTTACTGTTGTTGACAGAAAGATAGAGAAATTAAATACAGAATTTATGAAAAGTAAGTGTTAAACGGGAATTGGTATTCTTTCCTAGTTAATGCACCAGCTGGTAGTCTGGACGTGGATTTACTTGCAGTTCTTCCAGGAACTTGTATAAGTTTGGACAAGTCCTTTCATGTCTTCCTATCTCTTCCTTGCCTTACCTTTTGACACAGTCTCTAGAGCATACATACAAGCAAAAATGCTTTAACTTCATCGGCGCTGTAAGATTCTGTTTTAACAGACATGAACAGTGGTTGTGCTTCATTCCTGTCTACAATCACTTCATCTTTTCTCAAAAGCATGTATCCAGGTTCCAAACATGAAAATAAATATGGTGCTAGTTTCTTTGCTTATATTAATTAATAAAGAATGAAATTAAATTTAAAAATAAATAGAAGCCTATTGATATATCTTTACTTTGGCAACCCAAACAAGCTGCTGAGGAATTGTTTAGCTGTCTGCCTGAAGAGAGCTTCAAATCTTCCTGTTTCTCATCCTCAGAAAGCTATGAATTTAGGATTGGCTCTTGCTGAACATACCTGGGAGCAAATGTGCCTAGTTCTGGGGCTAGTATTTATAACAGGTCCATATGTGAAGAAGCATCAACATGAGCACTGGTTTTTGCAGCTGATCTTCAGAGCCTTGCAATTAACAACAGACAAATGAAATAAATGAAGTTCAACATTGCAAAATGCAAGGTCATGGCAACCCCAGGAACAGCTGCAGGCTGGGCAGAGAGGAAATTCTCCTCCCAGCCTGTACAGCTATCTGTATCTGTATACTCGCAGCCCAGAAAACAACCGTATCCTGGGCTGCATCAAAACGAGTGTGACCAGGAGGTCAAAGGAGGTGATCCTGCCCCTCTACTCATGAGACCCCACTTTGAGTATTGTGTACAGTTCTGGTGTCCTCAAAATAAAAAGGACATGGAACCGTTGGAGCAAGTCCAGAGGAGGCCATGAGGATGACCAGGGGACTGGATAAGGCAACACGCTGAGAATGTTGGGCCTATTCAGCCTGGAGAAGAGAAGCTGCATGGAGACCTCGGAGCAGCCTTCCAGTATCTGAAGGCAGCCTACAAGGATGCTGGGGAGGACTCTTCATGCAGGACTGTAGGGATAGGACAAGGGGTAATGCATTCAAACTTAAACAGGGGAAGTTCAGGTTAGATATAAGGGTGAAATTCTTTACTGTAAGGGTGGTGAGGGTGGTGAGACACTGGAACAGGTTGCCCAAAGAAGTGGTAAATGACCCATTCTTGGCAGTGTTCAAGGGCAGGTTGGACAGAGCCTTAGGCAACAAGGTGGTTGGTGACAGCCAGCATGGCTTCACTAGGGGGAAATCCTGCCTGACCTATTTGGTGGTCTCCTATGATGGGGCTACGGAACTGATAGACAAGGGTAGAGCTGTTGACATCATCTACCTGGACTTGTGCAAAGCGTTCAACAGTGTCAGAGAAGGACTTGGGGGTGTTGGTCAATGAGAAAATGAACATGAGCAGGCAATGTGCACTCACAGCCCAGAAGACCAACCGTATCATGGGCTGCATCAAAAAGAACGTGACCAGAAGGTTGAAGGAGGTGATCCTACTCCTCTACTCTGCTCTACTGAGACCTCACTTGATGTATTGTGTGCAGTTCTGGTGTCCTCAACATAAAAAGGCCATGGAACTGTTGGAACAAGTCCAGAGGAGGGCCACGAGCATGATCAGGGGACTGGAGCACATCCCGTATGAAGATAGGCTGAGAAAGTTGGGGCTGTTGAGCCTGGAGAAGAGAAGGCTGTGTGGAGACCTCAGAGCATCCTTCCAGTATCTGAAGGGGGCCCATAAGGATGCTGGGGAGGGACTCTTCATTATGGACTGTGGTGACAGGACAAGGGGCAACGGATTCAAACTTAAACAGGGGAAGTTTACTTTGGATAAAAGGAGGAAGTTCTTTACTCTGTGGGTGGTGAGGCACTTGTATGCATTGCCCAGGGAAGCTGTGAATGCTCCATCGCTGGTGGTGTTCAAGGCCAGATTGGACAGAGCCTTGGGTGGCATGGTTTAGTGTGAGGTGTCCCTGCCCATGGCAGGGGGGTTGGAATTAGATGATCTTAAGGTTCTTTCCAACCCTAACTATTCTATGACTCTATGATTCTATAACATGGTTTGTGTGAGGTGTCCCTACCCATGCAGTGGGGTTGGAACTTGATGATCTTAAGGTCCTCTCCAACGCAAAACCAATCTAAGATTCTGTGGTTCTATGATTCTGTGATCAAAGATTGCTGTGTAGATTCAGGCTGTATTAAATGCATTTAGTGCAGTGAGATTTAAAATTACTTCCAAAGTAAAAGGAAAGGTGTATTAGGTTCTTTTGAAAGAGGAAAAGAACTTGTGTATCCTTTGCTGCATGAGAAAGCACTGCAAACTTTTGTGCCTGCAGACCACTGGGGCAGGTGGATTGCCTGTCACTTTGGGGCAGGAATTTATGCAGATAGTGCGTGATTTACACTAGCTCAGATTCTGCTGTTGTGACTTCATTCCAGGGAGATGCCACCTCTTCACAGCAGGATTTCAGGGAAGGACATAGGCTAGCAGTATTGCTGCCTGTCCAAAGAATGTCAGATAATGAGGCCCTATGGGAATTGTGTGACTATTTCCCTTTTCCATTTTCAGGCTATCTCTCAGTACAAATGATGCCATTTGACAAACAAAAGACATCATGGATGACTCAGATGGGAAAAACAAGATTACCAATTTAAAATGTACGATATTGTAGAAGGTGGGAAGAAATGACTATATAATTCAGGGTCTTGGGGCACTTCTCTCCCTGATTGCACTTCATTTGTCATGACAGCTTTTCAATGCCAAGTTAATCTTGCAGCCTGCTGTGGGAGTTGATATCCTGTAAACCTGGAGTGACTTAGTAGAACAAGAGGCACAATGTGAGGTCTTTAAATCAATATGTACTTTTCCTTTCTAGTTAAAGATTTGTTTCACAGATGTTCTGCCAATATTTGAGTAAGAGTTTGATAGTAGTCTTCTTTTTATTCTCCCTGGCAAGTTTCCTTTAAAAAGTAGTGTATAATCTGAAAAATGCATGTATTCTTGCAAAAGGAAGCAGGAGCCTGGAGAATGCATTCAGTTTACATGCAAAAGAGAAAGACAGGAAGCATACCCCGATAAGGAAAGTGTTGTTAAGTGGACTCACTAGAAAAGTCTGTTTCAGAAGACAAAGTTTGCACACAAAGTTTTGAAGAAGGCCAGAGGTTGAAAGCCTTGTTGATAATTGAAAGCATCCAGAAGTAGAAAGAAACTTTGCAGCATCTTGACATGTGCACTGTAAAGTCCATGCCAGAACTGTCCTTCAGCTCCAAGTTAGCACTCTTTCCGTAGTGCCTTCCTATGGATAGGTGCGTTCCTGCACATTTTGCTGACTTCAGGTGTTTCTCTGCTTCATATGCTTTCTAGTTTGAATCTATTCTGCAGCATCCAAGCACGAGAGGCATGCTCAGCTCTCTGCTGGCTGTTCAGGCAGTCTGAGGAACTTAGATTTCTGAGTTAGGATATACTTAGGAAAGGTTAAGAGTAAGGTATCTGAAAATCAAACACAGAAGTAATAAGTTCTTAAGTAAATTTAATTCTCAATCACCTCAGTTTTCCAAATCTGACCAAGTGTTGGGTTAGAGTTCGGAAGAGAGTTGGTGTCTGGTAGTTACTTTCCAGTGCTTGCTAAAAGGCTGATTATCTAAATGTTGTATGCTGCTTTCCCACTTGTTTTTCCAGTACTTCTATTAAGCTGGGTCAGTACACAAACACAAAGGAAGTAAGCCAACCTGTACAGTTACATTACCAGTCTCATTATTCAGTACTTATAAATATGTTACATAATTTGAATTTCCTAAAGAGCAGTTGTGTGTTTTCTACAAAGCCTGTTTCAACTGAAACAGAGGCATCACGATAAAAATTGCAATAAGATTTCACATGGTTGTGTAGCTTAAGCAGGTTGCCTTATAATATCAAGGCTCTTATTTTTCAGCAGGTCTTGGTTTTGAATCACGTAGTTTTAGAATCTCAGCTGTCATTTCAAAAAAGGCCATTTTTCACTCTCAAGACTGTGAAAGCAGAAAGAAGGGAGGAAAAATTTCCTATTATCTGGAGGCAATCAACATGAGCATTAAACTATCAGCTTTTGGCGATACACACTGAAAGTTAACTTTTCGCCCGGCAAAGACAGGGAAGCATGATGGTTTTTATGTGTCATGGGATCCTCTGATCTCAATGTCAGTGTGAATAAAGCATGATAAAGCTTTCAGATTTATAATGCACAACTAAAGTGCAATGAACGAAGACTTTTGCAGAGTGACAGCATAATAATGTCGGTAACTGTGATTTGAATTTATGGCAATATGTTGGCTTTTCTGAGAGTATTCTGAGATTGTGAAGTATGTTATTTGCCTTGTCTTGGTTTTTTGTAAATGCAGATGTTTCTTTTTCTCTGGATATTGTTAGATTCATGACAACTGGATGGCTTCCAGCAGGGGACTGAATAATAAGGGGAAGATAACAGTTATATTTCCCTGGAAATGTCAACCCTCTTTTATTTCATGGAAGTTCACAGGCTGTCCATGAGTAAAAAAAAAAAAAAAACCCACAAGAGAAAGTATAGTGAGCTTGTAGATCTACTGTTAGAAGAGGATCTGTTTGACTGAACTGTTTATCTTCCTGTCAACAGCTGTAGATCCTGACTTTAATTTTGAATAAGAAAGCAGTTGGGTTTTTTTTATATGCAGAACTAAAAATTATCAATTGGACCATGGGCATTTGCCACATCAGGCCTTGATGAAAAGACATGGCAGCTTTCTTTCACCACAGCTGTGGGGCTGCTGGACTTCAGCTAACTCCTTGCAGACTCCACGGTCTGATTCTACTGCTGGCACTCCCTCTACCCTCTACCCCCTAATCCAAACTTCCACCACCACCTCTTTCTTCTCATCCATTGCATTTGCCAAGCAGCTACTTAGGAAATCTCAGTAGAATTCAGGATCTGGACCAGAATTTCAGCTGGTTAATGTATTTCAGCTGTAGGCAAAATGGTTAAGTCAGAGCCTGACAAACAAGGAACTGGGGAACTGAGCTCAGTCTTTATGAGCAAACCCTGTCAACATAACTTACTTGCCAGATGGTGCTGCTTAGTGCGTTGAATTTGCTTTGAGAACAGGATAGCAAGGCTGCTTAGTATTTAAAGATACAGAGTATTTCCTTTCAGTTTCAAACTTACATGTGCATATTAAGTTATCTGTTTGCAGGTTTGCCTGGTTTTGTTAGTTGCTGAGACTGAAAATCTAGATTTAAATAATGAAACAGAGCTTGCACTCAGAACTTGGGGAACCAATGAACTCTCTTATTATTTATTAAGATGGCAAATTGAGACCTTCCCAATATCTGCAGTCATTTAGGAAAGTTTAAATAAATATGTCTCAGCTGGGTCAACTGAAAATTCAAATGAAAACTGTTTCCACTGCATTATATGTCTGTTATAGTTTAAATCTAAATGAGTTTGGATTGTATAGAAAGTGCATTTTGAATAGCAGCGTCTTTTGCTAGTAAAATACCTTTGTACAGAGAAACAGAAAAATAAGAAAAAACCCTAAAATCTATATGCTAATATGAGGAAATAATATAAGTGTTTTTATGGATAGATCAAAATGGGACAAGAGCTGATGACAGTTAATACTGGTGGGTCAAAACCAAAAACAATAAAGGAATTTTCATTCTATGTAGCAATAATCAATGATGCTGGTGAGTTTGGATAAATTTGATCTGCAGACATACAGTCTCTAAAAGAATTATCATTAACGAAAGCAACAGCAAAACAACATCCACTTCCCACCTTCTCAGCCTGTATTTTATGTCATCAAAAACTGGAGTACAAATGAGCTTTTAATTAGATTTGGTGTGCATTTTTTAAGTATTACTCTCTTGATTTGTATTTTATTTTCAATTAATGTGTTGACTTCTATTGATAAGGAGTGTCAGAGAGCTAATTAACTAAGCAAATAGTTTCATAATAAAAATGTTTTCAGGAGACAAAAATGCAGTAAAATTATAAAACCCTCTCCACATTAAAGAAATTGCTGTCAACAGTAAGATGGGGCAGTCCCTTTCTGAAACCACATTATCTCAGTTGTGATAGTCATCTTTGCTGTTTCCCACTCCCCCTCAGATATTTTAGCCTCCTGTGAAACCCTTTGGATGCATATAAGGACACTGCCTTGTGGATATGATGTGTCTAATATAATTGGCAATTCAGGCATTTTTCTGAGAAGCAAGTATTTAATATCTTTCCATGAAGAAGAAAGTAGATACCCACAAACTTTCTTGATGCAAAATATCTGTGTCTCAAAAAAAAAAAAAAAAAAAGTCTTAAGTTCTACTGTGTTAATTCAAATGATTTTACTACATCTTGCAGACTATTACTTTGGGTTCCTGTATAGGAGTAACAGATAAACTGTGAAGATTTATACTTCAGTATTTAAAATTACCATGATGAAATATAGTTTTTAGCACTCTCATTGAAAAAGAATATTTGGTTTTTGCTCGCATCAAGGAACTTAATCATGTCACAAACCTCTGGCAAATGTGCTACTTAAGATTTTAGCCGAAAAGCAACCATATTTACAAGGTAGTTTATTCTGTTATACTACCAACTGAATAGTAACCACTACAAGAGAAGTACTAAATAAAATTGCTTATGTAACATTTACCATCCCCAACAATTAAATGGAATAAGTTAAAAGCATCAAGTAAATCAAGTAATTTTTCCATTTATTTTTCCCATAAGTTGATACACTAATTTGTAGTTCCTGTGCAGTGATCTTGTTAAGAAACATGTCATTTTTGTGTAAGATGACTATAACATAGATGAATATATTTATTATAAGAAATGCTTTGGTGGCTGCAGAATTTAAGGCCATTGAGGATTTAACATTATTCCATCATTAAAGTAAATTGCAGATGTTAAATTACTTCTGCTGTATAATGTACACAGTAAAAGCTTTGGACTGCTTTAACCTCAAAATATCTCTAGAACTCTAGCTTGAAGTACAATGCAAACATAACTTATCCTACATGTTATGGAGGCTGACTATGATTTTCGAAATACATTACTGTGGTTTACTAGATAACTTGTCACAGATGCTTAGTAGAAAAGGAGTACTATGGTTAAAGATCAGATTTTGAAAGAAATGCAGATGGCTAAAATGATAGAGACTGTAAGCCATGTATCCAAAAGTGGAAAAACCCTTCAAAAACCTTGGCTAAGAGGCTGGCTGTCATGGCATAAGCCTTGCCGTACTGTGTCATTCAAAGAAATTTTTGAACAAAAAGAAAATCCTTGAAGATTTACTTTGTGTATATCTGAACCTGCCTTGATTTTGTTCCTTTCTATGGCCTTCTGAAATACAGAAATACTGAAGAGCATCACAAAATGGAAAACAGTCTGTTAGTGGCACTCTGACCCTGCTCATCATAGTCAGCCAGTACAGCCCAAAGGGCAGTAGTGAGTTCAGCATAAGCTAGAGAAATTCAGTCACCTTACTTTAAAAAAATATCTCATGTAAAAGGATAAACACTGTTATTCATACTAGGTCATATTCATAGAATCATAGAATCATTTGGGTTGGAAAAGACATTAAAATTGTCTACTTCCAACCCCCCTGCCATGCCTCACACTAGACCATGTTGCCTAAGGCTCTGTCCAACCTGGCCTTGAACACTGCCAGGGATGGAGCATTTATCACATCTTTGGGCATCGTGTTCCAGTGCCTCACCAACCTCACAGTAAAGAACTTCATTGTTATATCTAACCTGAACTTCCCCTGTTAAAGTTTGAGCCCCTTACACCTTGTCCTAACACTACAGTTGCTGATGAAGATTCCTGACCCAGCACCCTTATAGGCTCCCTTAAGGTACTGGAAGGCTGCTATAAGGTCTCCACACTGCTTCTCTTCTCCATGCTGAACAACTCCAACTTTCTCAGCCTGTCTTCATACATGAGGTGCTCCAGCCCCTTGATCATCCTCGTGGCCCTCCTCTGGACTTGCTCTAACAGCTCCATGTCCTTCTTTTGTTGAGGACACCAGAACTGCACACAGTACTCCAATTGGGGTCTCAGAAGAGCAGAGTAGAGGGGCAGGATCACCTCCTTCGACCTGTTGGTCACACTGTGGTAAATTCTGTATCATTATACAAATGCACTTTGGATTTGATGTCAGGATATCATGACATCCGCAACTTTCTTTTATTTTTCATGGGATATTTTTCACCAAGGTGCAAAATGATGGCTGTGGCATTATGTGTGTGTTTCATTTCATAATCATAAAACATTTTGTTACTAAAACAGTTATCTCTGCATGCAACCTTGTTCTAGAAAGTCTGACCCTTTTCTTGTACAAAAGCCAGTAAACTTTGGCTAGATAATCCTAGCCACTGCTGTTTTCTGAAACCCTCTATGTTAAAACATGCCAATGAAAGTCAATCTGATTCAGTAGAACTTGTTCACAGAAACAGTCTTCTAATCCAGTTAGCTATTTAATTGTAGGTCTGGGAACAGCTTGCTTCTGCATATATTCAAATTTTAATTTTCTGCTGAGTACAGATCTTTGTATTATTTCTGAAATTCAGGAGCTGTATCATAATTGTACTTAGGCAGGCAGCCTACTGGAGTTCTAAGGTGAATGCATCTGCATGGATGTAGATGATAATAGCATTTAGAGTGATGTTGTGCAAATGAAATAGTGAGCAAGATAAACTCTCCAAACATTTTGGAGAAACCCAAGTCCATAAAAGCAGAAGTTCATTTAACACCATGTTTTTCCCAAAGGACTTCCATGTATCTTTTGTCTCCAACTCCTGGATCGGCACATTTAATCCTGCTATTTTATAATCCCTACTTCTGCCTTAGCCTAAGAATTTCTTCAGACATTTCCTTGGTCATGACTCTGAAAAGCCAGTGTTCTGAGTTCCTTCTGGGTAGATAGTGCTCTCCCTTACAGCACCTCTTCTGGCTCTTTGACATTTTTTGCTTAAAGAAAACTTCCCTTTGTTTCTTGGATCTATCTGTGGATTCAGATTTTAATCTTTAAACGTCATTTCTCCCTGCATGTTTACAATAATGCTTACATCTCAGCCAACTCTAGGCAGAGTTGTCTGAGGCATCTCAACCGTGCGGGCACAACTGGCCCACAATTGCCTCACAAAGGATGGCAAACCATGGCCAGGCTTCTCCCACTGCTATCAGGGAGGGAATAAAGCCAAGACAGTGAATGAATAAAACCAACTTTGGTTTTGCTACTCCTGCTGCTGTGGGTGCAGGCAGGAGAGACAGGGGGACTTTTCTTTCAGAAAAGGTCTCTATTTCTCCTCAAATCTTGATTCTGAGTTAGTGGTGGTAGCAGGGCCAGTAAACTTGCCTTTCCAGTGCTTTATAGGTCTCTGGTTGCTTTGCCACCTGCTGCAGATAGCTGTCCTATGTGACAGTCCTTGCCTTTGTCTAGAGTTGGTCCTGATCCTCTGTGTGGAAAGTGCCCTATGCATCTGATGCCTGAATTTCCTTTCTTTGTGTAGATAAATACCTTCTTTATTCTGGGAGATTCAGCTTGCATAGCTCACACAAGGGAGGTCAGACTATCGTTCTCCAACTCAGGCAGTGCAGAGCCTTGCCAAATTAACTTTCTTCATGGAATTCCCTCAGGAAAGCTTGTTTATATTGAGCAAACAACTTTCAGGAGAGGAAAAAGAGAACAATCAGTTATTCATACAACAGCATTGGTTTGGCTAGAGGAAATGTTCCTAAACCCTTACAATTGCTTTTGAAAGCTAGCCAGTGTGAAACACAGAAGTAGTGTTAAGTTAAACGCAATTTCAAGTAGCTAGCAAAGAAAGAGCTTACCAACAACAAATGTCTCCAAGTGTTTGGGGCACCAGGCAGACAAAAGGAAGCAGGTGACTTTTTTCAGACAAGGAGCTGTGAACTAAAACTTTGCTATCATATACACGCACAGTAAAAATGAAATACACAATATTTAGCCTACTTAGCAATTTTCAGAGTAATTTTAACCTGAGGTATATTTAAATTATACATTCTTTCTGATTTTTTTATCTGATTTGTCTTTACTTGTCCTTATCTAACATGATTTCTCTTAAGGCAATCTGGATGTGGATTTGGCAGCTGTTTCAGTGGGGCAAATCACAATCAAGTTCTTGGGTGCAGAGCTGCAGAGGGGAAGAAGGCATCAGGGTGCTTATTTAGAAATGATGCATAACATTCTGCATTTCCACGTTAGAGCTGGGTGTGTTTTCAGCTTTTCCTGATATAACACATGGGCCCGGATTCATCCCATCTAAACTGAGGCACTTATCTGAGGCATCTAAACTAGGAGCTTACTTAATGTTGCCTTCATGTCTAATTGGAGAGAAGTAAGTGTCTCCGGAAGGTAACTCATCCCACTTGGGATCTGGCTGATTCCCTGCAGGTGCCCTTAGCTGACTCCTTTGGTTGAACAGAGGGTGGAGAGTGGCTATTGTGCCACTTATGTGCCTTAGGTAGGTGTCTAGGGAAATTTACGCCACCATACTTTGCTGTCTGGTAGTATTCTAAACCCCAGTTAAGGCTTTGAGGCTTTGCATATATTGAATGGGGAGAGGTAGATACATGAAGATGAAATCTTCAGTACAGCCAGCATACTATGTAAAGAATTGCCTCATCCAAGGAAAGCAGTGTACATCGAGGTCACAGTGCTGTTAATATCTTATGTAGCTCAACACACAGAGATCTAAATCAAGGCATGCTACTTTGCCTATGTCTTGTCTGTATAAACATGGACATTGTGTACACTTTCTTACTGCTTATAGGACAGACAACTTCTTCAGGTTCACTTATCTTTTTCAAGTCTGAAAGAAAATTCTGCTTATAACTGAATTTCAAAGAGTGAAAATATGCCAGGGTTTTTTTCTGTATGTAAAAGTTCAGACTGTTCTCCCAGGAAGAAGTTTTTTATGTATTTGTCAGACATAGTAATATGGTAGGTGTTTCTGAGCACATTACCAACATACTACTCTATGCTTGAGGAGCTGCACGGCAAATTAGAGCTACACCCAAATGTAAATTGAAATGCTGCAATGCTGAGTCTTGCAGGGCTACGTGTTTAGGCACAGAAACTCCACAGCGGAGACCAAAGATGAAGGTGGGTCTTGGTTCCCTCTGCAATGCACAAGCAGAAGGAGGTTCCTCAAAGTCAGATTCATAACGATGCAGCACATTGTGCAGGGACTCATATGCATCATAAGTGGGAAAGTCTGAGTACCACGGTGTGGCTACAGTGATTTGCTGTTGAGTGTTCAAACAGCAATAATATATAACCTAGTAGTTCAGAATCCAACAAAGGATTAATGTTATTTCTGAACTGGAAGGAGGCAGACTGTTCTTCCTATTTCCCCTCAGACAGTCTGTGTACCCATGGCACTAGTGAGGCTGCTGGTTGAATGCATTGCCATCTTATTAACAGGGGCTTTAATGCTTATGTACTACTTTTGTGCTTTAGTGGGAAGTGAAAGCCAAGGGGATTCTTCCCAGAAAAATAACAAGCAAATGGGATGATGCTGGAAACAAGGCATGAGGAAACAGAAGCCGTGTTTAGTTTGTGTGTGAAGGTGCAGTTTCAACGGCTGTACAATTCCCACAGCAGTTCTCCAGTGCCAGGAACAGTGAGTGGGCAGCAATTTGGATGGGGATGCTCATGCAAAGATCACAGGAGAAATGCTGGCAGCAGTTCCCCTCCTTTTGTTTGGGTCTGTGACACAAAGTGGATGTGGTAGGGTCAGTATTCAGAAGGGAGTATACAAATAATCCCTTGACTGAAAATAGTTCCACCAAGATGTTAGTCATCTGGGGTAGGACCCAAACCACAGCATACTGATCGAAGAAACCCTGGGGCCTTGCCTAATCTAAAAAATGTGAAGTGGGAATCAGAACGAAGGTCTGTCTGCTCTGTTGCTGTGCACTGTGTGTTCTGTAGCATATGTCTAGATTTGCTGTTGTTTATGTCTACATAGACAATGTCACCTACAAGTGGAAGGAAATTTTCTGTATTTAATGCACAACTTCACAACATGGCCTTCAGTGTTTCATCATGGCAAATGGAAGAATTTTTTCAAAGTATTTCTGTTAGTTTTGTTAACAATTAAAAGTAATTCTGCCAAGATCCAGGAGAAATTATGTTTGGTTAGAAGGAGAACAACAAAGTCTGAACCTTTAATTGGAGGTAGAATCACCTTCTATAATGTTAATGGTGAAAAAACCCAAACCCACAGTAAACAAAAAATTCATTAAAGCCCAAGCTTTTTAAGAGTCTGCTTGACTCACAAGGATAACACAACAGGAGGTTGCTTTTTACATAGGCTTTTTTCATGCTGTTGTCAGAGACCCAAACCTAGACTTGACTCCATACTTGATACTTAGCAAGTGATCTAACTACAAGCATCAGTGCAAAGGTTATGCTGTAATTTCCCTTCTTCTTCAAGGGAAATGTGACTTTGTTTTGCATACATTAATTCATATTGTACATGCCCAAATACAGAAACTGGTATTGCTATTAGTTCAGTTTGAAATTTAAGTCTGGAGGAAAAACCTCATTGTATCCCTATGATAGATACCAAACCTATATACCCAAGACAAGCAACAGAAAGCAACTAATCTGTACTGCGAATTAGAAATCAGGTTCAAAGTCCCTACTGTCTTTAACTGGTATAATGGACAAAGGGTAAATAAGACAAACAAACAGACAAAAAGGAACAATATTAACCTCCTGGAGCCTTTGTTATCTGTGTTGTCTCTCTCAGTGTCAGTGCTGTCATGCTTAGTTGTAAACTTCTCCTAAAAGCTTGATGACATCCTGAGCACTGGCAGCATGTGACAAAGTCTACAAATCAAGCCCAAAGAAGAGTTCAATTACGAAAACAGGAACACAAATTGCATGATCCATGGAAGTATGCATAACCTTGCTTTGATTTTTAAGATTTGTGTAAATCTTCTCGAAATTTTGTCATAAAGCACTTGTTTGGGATTTACAGAATCATAGAATAGTTAGGGTTGGAAAGGACCTTAAGATCATCTAGTTCCAACCCCCCTGCCAGGGGCAGGGACACCTCACACTAAAGCATGCCACCCAAGGCTATGTCCAGTCCAGCTTTGAACACCGCCAGCAATGGAGCATTCACAACTTCCTTGGGCAACCCATTCCAGTGCCTCAACACCCTTACAGTAAAGAATTTCTTCCTCATATCCAATCTAAACTTCCCCTCTTTAAGTTTGAGCCCGTTACCCCTTGTCCTCTCTCTACAGTTCCTCATGAAGAGTCCCTCCCCAGCATCCCTAGAGGCCCCCTTCAGATACTGGAAGGCTGCTATGAGTTCTCCACCCACCCTTCTCTTCTCCAGGCTGAACAGCCCCAACTTTCTCAGCCTATCTTCAGAGATTGCTCCGACCCAGGTGGAGGACTTTGCACTTGGCATGGTTAAACTTCATCAGGTTGGCATCAGCCCACCTCACAAGCGTGTCAAGGTCCCTCTGGATGGCATTCCTTCCCTCCAACGTATCAACCGAACCACACAGCTTGGTGTCATTGGCAAACTTGCTGAGGGTGCACTCAATCCCACCGTCCATGTCACCGACAAAGATGTTGAACAAGACCGGTCCCAACACCTGAGCCGGCAGCGCGCGCTTGCAGCCCAGAAAGCCAACTGTATCATGGGCTGCATCAAAAAGAGCGTGACCAGCAGGTCGAGGGAGGTGATCCTGCCCCTCTACTCTGCTCTTGTGAGACCTCACTTGGAGTATTGTGTACAGTTCTGGTGTCCTCAACACAAAAAAAAGACATGGAACTGTTGGAAGAAGTCCGGAGGAGGGCCGCGAGTATGACTGGAGGTCTGGAGCACCTCCTGTCTGAAGATAGGCTGAGAAAGTTGGGGCTGTTCAGCCTGGAGAAGAGAAGGGTGGGTGGAGAACTCATAGCAGCCTTCCAGTATCTGAAGGGGGCCTCTAGGGATGCTGGGGAGGGACTCTTCATGAGGAACTGTAGTGAGAGGACAAGGGGTAACGGGTTCAAACTTAAAGAGGGGAAGTTTAGATTGGATATGAGGAAGAAATTCTTTCCTGTAAGGGTGGTGAGGCATCGGAATGAGTTGCCCAAGGAAGTTGTGAATGCTCCATCGCTGGCGGTGTTCAAAGCTGGACTGGACATAGCCTTGGGTGGCACGGTTTATTGTGAGGTGTCCCTGCCCCTGGCAGGGGGGTTGGAACTAGATGATCTTAAGGTCCTTTCCAACCCTAAGTATTCTATGATTCTATTCTATGATTCTATGATTCTAAGAGGAATGTTATATTTGAACATACCAAAGAAATGTGGGTAATTCTTCCACCCACAACACCCATTGTGAGTAATTAACATACAATCTAGAATAATTTCCAGATATCTTTTTCATAAATATCTTAATGCTGTCATTATATAATCTCATAAATGTTAGTTCTTTTGTATAGTCAGTTCTTTGAAAAATACTTATTTTTGTCTTTCTTAAATTTTTATTTCATTATATTGATTGAAGTATATTCAATCATTGTGCTACATTGGTTTACAAGAAATTTGATTTGGCCAGCTGCTCAATGTACTGTATCATCAAAAAGGTGCTCACATTAATAGGCTGTAAAAGCAGCTAGTAGATGTGGAGCTGTGCTTATACAATGTGTAGCTAAATTAGACAAATAGTTTGTATAAAAACCTTTTACATAGCTCCATAAGTTACAGTTTAGCATTAAAATCTGCTTGCCTTATGCTGTCCTTATGCTCAGAATTTTATCACTATGAAATATATGCAGATAACGCAAGGCTTTTAAAATACATCTTGATTCATATTACTTAAGTAGAACAAGTTTGGCCAGAATTGTTATCATTCCATTAGTCCTGAATTTATAATATATGGTTTAAAAGTTAATATATCTGAGAGCAGATTTAGGCCTTATGAGTGTATTTATAGTATTAAAAAATTCCTTGATTAAATGAAGGGTCATGTTGTCCCAGCCTTTTGATTTTATTCACCAGAGAGAGTTATTTGATCTCAAGATATTTACCATACCACTTTCCAAAACACAATACCATATAAAAACAAGCGTTCTGAGGCTGTGCCTGAAGGGACTCCTGTCTGTTTTGACTGTAATCACTCTGAGGATTCTATCTTAATATATATTTTTATGTTGATATCGCATATTTATATTAATAGGTGTTGTGCTTAGCCATCAGAGTTGTGTCAGTCCTTCCTGACCTCTGTTTATTTCAAATACCCTGATTCTCTGTGATCAAAGCCTGCATGATTCTCTGCTCTCTATCGATTAGGACTAGATGGGAGGTGGAAATAGCCCAGTGTATTTGATTAGGGAAAATATTACCCAAACATTATTTGATTATTCTGGAAAAAGTAACCCTTTTATAGACTGTCTCATTTCTGGAAAGTTTGGAAACACATATTTTTAACTTAAATTGGAATTAAACCTGCCTCAAGATTTTTTCATTTTGAAGTTTTATGCAATTCTGCTGCTGCTACACTGCCACTTTGCAAAGTCTCAAATGCTGAAAATAGGACTGGACTGTATCAGTGTAATAAGGAAAGTAAATTAATGTCTAAGATCAACTTTTCTCTGCACATTAGAAAAATTTCACTGTTGAAATGTATTTAAACTTTCAGATACAACATGGTAATGACATTTATGAAAGAGTATTGAGAGCAATAACTGCATCATCATTTGTTCCTGAAAGTGGTTTTGTTTGCGGTAGGCACAGCGAGGCAAATCATAATAGATAAAATGCATAAAGGAGGCAGGTATGACATTTTTTGAATGTTGGGAGAAGAGATAAGAGCAAGGCTGAAGCCTGCAGAATAAGCACTTTGAGCAAGAGAAAAAGTCTATAATGGAGGACAGGTCTGTTCCTTCTTACTTGGTCTGGAAGATCATTCCTTTGTAAGAAATTAATAAACTTGCAAATGCTTTTGTATAGATGCATTATTTACAGATAGACAGAAATACAACCTGACACTTTATAGATTAAAAGAAAGAAACAATAAAAAATGCCCTGGGAGACCTGCTTGAAAACAATCATAGTCCCTGTACTTCGCATACGCAGTGGTATGACCGAAGTTCATTTCAGGTCTCAAAGACATGAAGGTTTTCAAAATCAGGAAGTGTGACAGGGTGGCCACAGAAAAATAAAGTATTTAAAGTGGTCAGGGTCATATAAAACCTGGATAAATATTTAGGTGTGGAGTCAGAGTATTGTATTTTGAGAGGTTGGAAATACATGTGATTTTTAATCTGTTCTGCTGACAGCGACCAGCATCATGTAGACTTCAGATGAGGAAAATCTGGTTGAACAGGACTTCCTACAGTGAAGAAAAACAACAGCATGCTCAGTTTTCTGGAATTTTCTCTTACTTTGTTTCTTATTTTTTCGAGAGTCTGATGCGCGCTCTGTGGTGCATGTCCCAGGCTGAGAACAGCGCTTGAAAATGTGGGGCAACCTTGAGGAGATGCCATGGCTCTTTTCGTGTGCTAGGGTGAGGGTGTGGGTCTCTGTAGAGTAGCTTGACTGTAATGAGTTTGTGACATGTATTTCAGTGGAAAAGATTGCTTCAAGTGAAATGCTGATATTCTGTTCTCCCCCCAAAAAAGTCCATTTTAGTCATGCAGAAGTAAGTCAGTATCCAGTCAGGCTGTCAAATACTGAATGCTCTTTTAATTTTATTCATATATTTAGAATTTCATTCTCCCATTCCACAAAGCTGTGAGATTGCTTGTTTTTGAAGTACTTGCTCATAAAATGATAGTTTTAAAGCACACTTCATTTTCCTTAAACTCAGAGTTAGAAGTTGCCTCAGTAGGAGCAATGGCAGCAACTTCAGATGGGTTAAATAAATGCTGCCTGGTAATACAGTGATTCTTATAAGTGTAAACAGAAGTAGCTCACAATCTCTGTTAGTGACAGAAAGAAACCTACACCTGGGTCGGAGCAATCCCAGGCACAGCTACAGGTTAGGCAGAGAAGAGATTCAGAGCAGTCTTTCAGAGAAGGACTTGGGGGTGTTGGTTGATGAGAAAATGAACATGAGCCGGCTTCAGTGTGCGCTTGCAGCCTAGAAAGCCAACCGTATTGTGGGCTGCATCAAAAGGAGCGTGACCAGCAGGTCGAGGGAGGTGATCCTGCCCCTCTACTCTGCTCTTGTGAGACCTCACTTGGAGGATTGTGTGCAGTTCTGGTGTCCTCAACATAAAAAGGACATGGAACTGTTGGAACAAGTCCAGAGGAGGGCCACGAGGATGATGAGGGTACTGGAGCGCCTCCCATATGAGGACAGGATGAGAAAGTTGGGGCTGTTCAGCCTGGAGAGAGAAGGCTGTGTGGAGACCTCAGAGCAGCCTTCCAGTATCTGAAGGGGGGCCTCTAGGGATGCTGGGGAGGGACTCTTCATGAGGAACTGTAGTGATAGGACAAGGGGTAATGGGTTCAAACTTAAAGAGGGGAAGTTTAGATTGGATATGAGGAAGAAATTCTTTCCTGTAAGGGTGGTGAGGCACTGGAATGGGTTGCCCAAGGAAGTTGTGAATGCTCCATTGCTGGTGGTGTTCAAGGCCAGGTTGGACATAGCCTTGGGTGACATGGTTTATTGTGAGGTGTCCCTGCCCATGTCAGGGGGGTCAGAACTAGATGCTCTTAAGGTCCTTTCCAACCCTAACTATTCTATGATTCTATGATTCTATAATATATTCATGGATGAAAGGCAGTACATCTATGCAGCATATCATGTCCAGTACAGCTCAGTACAGCAAGGGATGTGTCCAGTTTGCCTTCTAAGTTACCTGTTCTGCCAGGGACACACAGGGGCTGCTACATAAACTGAATCGTAGCACCATGTGTCAACTTGTGGTACAAAAAGAACCACCAAAATAGAAAGTAGACACTGCTCACACCCTATTTCCTGGTGTATTTGTGATGAGCTGTGTTTAGTTTCTGTTTATTTTGGGGTAACTCACCTAAGCAGTGCTGACCAGCATCTATTTTGGGCTGTGCCAAATCCTGCATGCTCAATAAAATATGAATCTAAGGAAAAGGAACAGTTTTTAAAGTCTAAACTCTCTTGTTGCACTGTACAGATGAAGTAGTGTTCATCAAGTGGTACATATAATGGCATTATGACATAAGTCCTATTGCCTGAACACAACTGCCCTTTGCTTCCTTTTTTTATTCTAGGGGTAGCTTGGACATGGTGACTCCTTTTGTTTTGCTAGGCTCGAGCACTATGAAGTACTCTTTTGAGCAGAGCCTTCAAAATTTCAAAAATACTTATGGATACCAAGCCAGATTTTCTACAGGGTGCCTGGAAGGAAACTTAAGAAGATGGTACTGAGAGTGATGATGGAAACCTTATAGGAACTTCTAGAACCAGTCGAAAGAGGAACTTGCTCTGCTAAAGTTTCTCTCTGACTGTGGGGGTGTGTATTTGCCAAATGAGATAGCCATTTACACTGGCTCGAGCACGTAACAAGACCACTGTCCTCTGCTTTGGTTACACCTTCCCTTGTCTTGTTACTGTCTTGCCTTCAACATGTTCTTTAGATTATGCATTTTAAGTGAGGAGAAGCTTACACAGAGAGAAGCTGTGTTTAGGGAACCATCACAGAGCTCAGAAACTTCCTTTGAACACTGCAGGTTATGAAGAAGCCAGCAATCTGAAGTGTTTTAAACACTCTGCTTCAAGAGGGCTGGTCATTTTCCTAAGTAGGACAAAGGCAAATGTAAAAATAGGGTCTGAATTTATGACCTAGAAAACCAAGATGGTTAATAATGCAATCTTTGAAGCAATTGTGTGCGTGTTAACTGGGTCATATAAATTTGTGGTAAGACAGCTCATACAGGGAAGTTATAAATAGACATAGGAGGAAGTAACCTAAGAAATGACAAATAGGAGGCAATGCAGACAGAAAGGTCACCTTTTGATTCCTTCAATGCTTTTTTTTAAACATTTTTGTAGCAAAAGACTTCCAAACCCCAGACCTCAAATGCAGTAACCTTGTGATGTTCACATCTCTGCTTATAGCATATTTGGTTCAGCCATATGAATCTTAGCAGGGATATGGAGATTCCAACTCATTGGTACGAAAGGTGAGAGCAGCCCTGCCCCATTCAGTAAAAATGAAAGCTTTGGCATGTAGGTTCTGTGCTGGCACTACTTTTGCTAAGCTGGAGACAGGGAATGTGCGATGTGCTAAGATCATGGATGTTCCTGATTCCTCTAAGTGTCTGACAAAGAAAAGTTTTGAGGGTGTGACCCTGTATCTTCTCTAATCTTCAGTGATGGCTAAATCCTCAGGAATGTTATGCCTATACACATAAAAATTGGGCTTTTGAAGTATATTTAAGCTGTTTGTGATGCTGTGGAAGGGACTGATTTTAAAACAATATACACAAGATTCATTCAGCTGGACAGGGTGCTTGGTCATCTTGTTCTAGGTCATGCTTTTGCCAAGACAGGTTGGACCAGGTGATCCTTGAGATCACTTCCAACCTGGTATGCTATGATTGTATGAAAATTTCTGCCTTAACTAATGGTGTTAACTACTTTACAGCCAACAAATTGCTATTTCATTTCCAGCCCAAATGGTGATATTTTTGCTTCTCCTTTTGTGTAGAACTACTGATTTCTATTTGTGATAGTTGTCCCAGAGGTGTTTGCATGTTAGCAGTGACTATCAAGACTTTTTTGGCAAAGCATCCCAACATTCACTGAGTGCATTGGCATTCACTTGTGTAAAGAATGCTCCATAATCTAAATATGGTTTTAATCAGCTTGTAAAACCACACCAACTAGATAGATTATTTCTGCCACAGCATTTTACAGTAGGTTTATGTAAGATGTCATAGGTTTCACAAAAGCAAGATGCTCAGTGTTAGACAGGCAATAATTAGGAATTCCAAGCTCCCAAAATTTTTGAAATGTTAGGTAAAATTTAGATCTTCTGTGAGATGTTTTTAAAACTTTTTTTGGAGGTAGCACTGTGTCATGGGTTCAGCAGCAGCAGTCATTTTTCTCCTTCTTGGTAGCTGGTGTAGCACTGTGTTTTTGATTTTGGGTCTGGGAACAACGCTGATAACACCAGTGTTTTGGTTACTGCTTAGTGATGTTTTGGTCTGACCAAGGACTTTCTGAGTTTCATGCTCTGCCAGGGAGGAGGGGAAGCTGGGAGGAAGCAGAGACAGGGCACCTGAACCAAACTGACCAAAGAGGTTATTCCATATCACAGCACGTCATGCCCAGGATGGAAAGCAGAGAGGAGAGACCCGGAAGGGTGGGGGTGCACTGCGTGGTCGGGCTTGGTATTAGGTGGTGAGAATTGTATTCTTTCCTTGTATTTCTCTTGTCATTATTATTATTGGTGGTAGCAGTAGTGATTTGTGTTATACCTTAGTTACTGGACTGTTCTTATCTCAACCTGTGGGAGTTGCATTCTTTTCGATTCTCCTTCCCATCTCTCCGGGAGCAGGGGGAAGAAAGAGGGGGAAGTGAGTGAGAGAGAGAGTCTGCGTGAGTTAGTCTTAAACCACAACACACTGCAAATACTTTACTTTATTTCAGAATGAGCAACAAAGGGAATAAAGCCCAGGTTTCCTATACTGGTTGAGTTCCACTGTTATATCTTAAAATATGCTGAGTTATTAATGGTTTCACCAAATTTTTCTTTGGGGATGTAGCTCACCTTGGTGTAGTGAGCGGCACAAGGACAGATATTACTTAGCTGTTGTTTATGCATGTGCTTTTTATGTTGGCCTATTACAGAGTTGACTTCTCTCTCTATCTTAAGACTTCTATTAACTATCACTCGCTTTCCTTGTCCAAAGTCATCTCTAATCCTCTTCATCTTGTTCTTCCAATACTTAAGGGGTTGCTTTTCTTGACTCTCTTAAGGCTCCATTTTGCACTTCGTCCAAAGCTCTATTTAACTTGGAGTCTACACCTGCTATGCAACATAGCACACTGCATGCATGCCTGAGCTAATGGAGCCCTGGAATCTGGAGGAGGATGGCCATGTCAGCAAAGCGATGCCAAGCTCATTAATTGGGTGTGGTATCACACTGATGCTGCTATCCTGCTTCCAAGGCCAAAGCTGGTAACCTGGCACTCTGCTATGCCATGTAGACAGACCAGTTTGGGTATGTGCTAGCTCAGGATCTCTGCTTTGCACACTGTTGCACAATGCAGACATGCTGTCTGATCCTTTACAAAGGGCTCTGCCCTTCCCTAGCTCTCTACAGTCTTCATTGTCAAAATCATGCTGATGTGAACTTTGGTTAATTATCTCATTGTTTGATTGAGTACAAATATGTCTTCACCGGAATACAAGGTGTTGTTTTTACTTGCATACATTCTTAGTAGAACATAACACACCAAAGGTGTCCTGGACATTCAGCCCTTAGTGTTCCTGGCTTAGGTGTGCCTCGTAAAAGCATTTATATAACACAACTACAAAAAAAGGAGAACGTTACTGGATTACGCACCAAAGTGACTCATCTCAGGTGCAGAACTTTGTGCAAAAGCCAAGCCAATTGTGTTATGACATAATTTCTTATATGCAGAAATATTTGCATGTTATTACACATCTTCTTGCTACACCACTGACAATTATCCTGGCCAGTCTGTCCAGTCGGTAGAAAGCTTTAACAAGAACCTCTCTTTATATTAAATGTCTTGCCTTTCAATAGAAAATTTGTTATTTTTCCATGTATTAATAGAAAGCAAGCAAGATGGAAAGTTAATTTTAAGAAACAGCAAAAAGTCTTCAAGGGTGGTCCCACAGCCAGAATCTTGTGAGCTGAAGCCACTCAGCATCTCCTGATATCTAGCCCTTGCTTTTGTCCTTGCTTACTTTAAATACCATGAAGCATGTCTGATGGGACAGACCGGAGGTATAGCTGTGGAGATAAATCCACAGGCTGTACCAATTTGCTCCTTCAGCCTGCACAAACATGCACCTGAATGATGTACTGTCTGGTCTGATACAAAAACCAGGACGACCCTGGTTTGGTCTTTCTCTTTGTCTAGGTCAGCTGGAATCAAAGGGAGAAGGGCAAGACTGTGGTGATACATGGAGGGTGTACAGTGGTATGAGTGAGGGACAATCACTTGAAACTGAAGCACCTAACCCATGGGTGGGACAACCATGGCAGTGAAAAGCAGTTTGTGTCTGAGTTGTGGGGAACCGCTGCTTTCTTGATGCGACTTGGTGATCTAAATGTACATGTTTTATTGACACTGTTAACCCCAAGTACTTCAGCTTTATCCTCTCTTTATTCTGCATACCTTTTGATATTTTCCTTTCTCTTTTATCCACCATTTACTCACTGAACAGCTAAATTAGCTCAGGAAGGCCTGTGCTATAGGCTGGAGTATAGTTTAGAATTAAATTTAAAGATGCTGACTTGAACATTCTTCAATGCAACACATGTACTTGCAGGAGCACAAGCTTAGATACAGTTTAATTTCCCTGCAAAGAAAGGGAAAATCAGTGAATGAGTTTACAGTGTACTCTGCCAGTTTTCTTCAGGTATGACAGTCAAGTCCTTTAAACCTAGCGCACCCAGCCCTTAGGCAAAACTCTTGAGCATAATGATTACAACTGATGAAGTGGATGCCAGTCTCTACTTAGCTATAGTAAAAGATATTGCTAGGCATGCCACGTGTCTAGAAGGGTCATTCGTGACCTATTCCCATGGTGCAAGTCTAAAGGAGGAATGAAAAGTCTTACAGCTAGCTCCAGAGAAGTCTGACTGCATGGTGTCCCAGAAAGCCAGCGGTCAGAGAGCAACCATCAGCACATTTTGGGGACTTCCCCACCCAGAAGGCAAATGTTGCAGCAGAAATAATGACTTTCACTTCTTAAAGCAGCAGACACATAAAACCAAGCACATGACGAGTTGTCATGTGATCATTTTATACTGACAGAGAAAAAATTTGACCTCTTATGAAGGTGGATACTAATCTACAGAGTGTTTTGTTTTTCTTCTGAGTATTTCTTCTCAAATGCTTTCATTTTTTTTCTTTTTTTTTTTTTTTTTTTTGGTGCTGCTTCCATTTTGAAAATGTGAGCAGATTTTGATTGTGTTTTGTTTCTGACGGTAAAGGGAAGGTGAAAATTAGCCTTTAGTTGTGGCTTTGTGCCAGCCATGACTCTCAAGAGACATTACAGTAAAGCTAGAATTGATTTGGCAATTGTGGACTCTGCTTTTCACTGCATAAAACTGATAAAAACGCAGTCATTGTTCAAATTTTAATGATGGTGTTACATAACAGAGAGGAAAAGACTTGCTATAAATACAATTTTTTTTTTTCCCCACAGGATTTGGGACTCAAGGTCTATTGAATTCAACTGAAAGACTCTGTTTGACATCCAAAAGCTCTAGATGATTTATAATACTATTTAGACCAGTTCTACAGCCAGGGTTAATCAGCTTAAGTCTTCTGGCTTTAACTGCGCTAAATTCTTTCACTGCATCTGAGAATTTTGGGTTAGACCCAGTATGAAATTGAGATACCAGCAAGTTTGGTGCCAAAGTAACTAAGTTCTTCAGCATATGGCTCCCACACTGATATTCTGGATGGAGATATGCATTCATGCATCCTGCACAGTGTGTAGGAGCAGCCAGGTGCCTGAAAATAGTATCCCCAAACCTCATAAACTGCTGAGATTTAGCCAAAACAAAGTGTTAAGCATGAGGACATGCTCTGTGTGTGTGGGTAGGAGTGTTGCTGGACAGTGAATCTGGAGTTAGTGCTTCAGTTCTTCCCTAGTTCTTCTTTTGGAGCCGAAGCCTTTCTCTGTACACTGTGCGTGGCTTGTGCACTCCTTGCCCCGCCATGGACGCCAGCCCGGGCCCCAGCGGCGACGAGCTTGGCGACCCCGCCGAGGTACTGTCGTTCTCTCAGCGGTGCGGCCCAGGGGGACCGTGGGAGCGGTGGTGGGGTTGTTTCTGCTGAGGGCGAGGTGGCAGGCCCTGATCCTGCACCCGCTCTCCGTCAGCCGGGCAGCGGAGTTGGCTGGCAGCGTCTCTCCTGGGCCTACTGTGAGCTCCTTGGAGGGCTACAGACCACCGGGATGGTGCCCTTAAGGCTTTCCTGGCACCATTCTGGGGGACTGCCCCAGCAGGAGGGGTTCTTCTCGGTACCGGCGGCCTTCTCACTTCTGCCCTTCTCCTGGCCGGTGGCCTGGCAGGGCGCCCGGCCGGACGCCTTCGTGGCTGCAGAGTCATGCACCTCTGGTAGGAGCAGCTGTCTAGTTTTCACTGAGGTAAACGGACAGCAGGCGTTGTGCAATTACAGCCTTGGCAAGTATTTTATAAAGGGATTTAATGAGCTGACAGGTTTTTGTCAGTTTGGAAGGCTGGTTGCAAGAGCAAAAGCTGGCTTTTCTAAAGGAGGGGGAGTGAGCTGCGTTGAAATTTGACTGTACCCAAAATATTTTCTGCTCTCATATTATTTGTGGAACCACTGGGTTTTAAAAATTAGGTACTTCGTGTGACATCTATAAACAAAAGTCACCAGTTCCTTAAGCGTAGCTGTGTGAAAGTACAGGCACTGCAAGGTGTGAAAACTAGAGTTTTTAATTGAAAAATCCCTCAAAACCTTTCTTTGGTCACTCTTCTATAATTTATTTCCGTAATGAAAGAGGGAAATACCTAAGCCTTATGTGCTGACAGAGAAGGAGAGAAGACTCCTTAAGGAATGTGCCGAAGAGAGTGCCCAGTATAGAGAATAAAATAGGGGATTTTCAGAGCAGCCCTGCGGAGAAGGACTTCGGGGTGTTGGTTGATGAGAAAATGAACATGAGCCGGCAGTGTGCCCCGCAGCCCAGAAAGCCAACCATATCGTGGGCTGCATCAAAAGGAGCGTGGCCAGCAGGTCAAAGGACGTGATCCTGCCCCTCTACTCTGCTCTTATGAGACCTCACTTGGAGTATTGTGTGCAGTTCTGGTGTCCTCAACATAAAAAGGACATGGAACTGTTGGAACAAGTCCAGGGGAGGGCCACGAGGATGACCAGGGGACTGGAGCACCTCCCGTCTGAAGATAGGCTGAGAAAGTTGGGGCTGTTCAGCCTGGAGAGAGAAGGCTGCGTGGAGGCCTCATAGCAGCCTTCCAATATCTGAAGGAGGCCTATAGGGATGCTGGGGAGGGACTCTTCATGAGGGACTGTAGTGAGAGGAGAAGGGGTAACGGGTTCAAACTTAGAGAGGGGAAGTTTAGATTGGATATGAGGAAGAAATTCTATCCTGTAAGGTGAGGCACTGGAATGGGTTTCCTAAGGAAGTTGTGAATGCTCCATTGCTGGTGGTGTTCAAGGCCAGGTTGGACATAGCCTTGGGTGACATGGTTTAGCGTGAGGTGTCCCTGCCCATGGCAGGGGGGTTGGGACCATATAAGGTCCTTTCCAACCCCAACTATTCTATGATTATGCATCTACTATACTGAGTATAAATAAATTGTAAGTGCTCAGATGCCATCTTTTATCTAAAAGAAAAGCCCTGTTGATAGTACAGATATAATTAAGAATAAAGTATGGTGAAGAGTTGGGTCCTGGCATTATTTTTTTTTTTAAATAAATACTCTCTTTTTACTGGAGACTTATAATGAGGGAAAACTCTGTATGAAGATGTCTGATGGAGACTCAGCACTTTCTGGGTTTTTGTTTGTTTCATTTTTGTTAGTATTTGGTCTTCGATTGTGACACCATCTTCATCATTATCTCACACCCTAGAAAAGCATGCACACTTGCAGAGTGTATATATATTGGCAGAAGTATGTCAACTGGGCATAAAAGGTACTGGCACTATGCCTGGCTCAGGCCATTATTTACATTTAATTGATGATAAAATAATATTTAATCTCCTGACAGCAGTGTGGGATGGATATGTCATCTTGGAAGAACACCTATCAGCATGGCAAGCAGTCATATTGGGAATGCATACCAGAGCTATATTCATGGAGTCACAGGGTTCCTGTACTTAATCCTCTTGCTTTATAAGGTGATCGTGGGAAGGTTCACACATGAGTCATGTAATGGTCTAATCCTTGCTTATCTGCTGGCAGCCTCTCTGAGGGTATCAAGGTTGTTATAGCAGAGGACTCGCCTGAGAGAGGAGAAGAGGATTCTTTGGCTATGTAAACCCTATGCTACAACCGAGTGCACAGACTTCCAAGACAGCCAGAAAAGGAGCCAGTCCAACGACTGGAAAGTATAGCCAAGTCTGCATCATGCTGGATTGACGCTAATTAGCTTTACTGGAAAAAGGGTCATTTGGCAATATGGCAAAATAACTTTCAGGGCCTGTAGTGGCTTTTTTGCATGGAACTGCAGAAATGCAGGCTGTATTGCAATGCCCTTGAATTCTCTGTCTGTAGAGTTTTACCTCTGTGACAAAATATTTTCTGATTGCCCTTTAGATTTGGAGGCTTAAGCTGTCTCAATATCTCTTGCTTCAGACCTCCCACAGTTGCCTTATGCTAAAGTATCATTTTCCAGTGAATCAGAAATCTGTCTATAGTCTCTTACCTCTCCTGCAGAGTCCTGTTACATGATGGTAGCAACATGCTCCCACAGCGATTCCTGGGAACAGCACATTTCAGAATTTACAGGCAAGTGACGTGTGTGGGGGCATGCCATATCAAATTTGCAGTGAGTCCATTGCAATGTTCCATGAATATCAGGGTAACAGATGACCTGCGGAGCAAACCTGCAGAAACAATGAACAAAATATTAGAAAACTGTCTCCGTCTGATGCTCAGTGCAAGCACAGTAAGACTGAGAGCAGACAATATTTCTAAGGAAGTCTATGCAGACTACTACTAAATCCTTGGATGCCTTCGAAGGATGATCCATAGACACTGACCACTGACAGCTGCCAATCAACACCTAAGCTTAGGAATAATTCTACACTTTGTCTTCTCTTTGGAGCTATAGTATTGAAAACAGAACTGGTTTTGATGCCTCCCATCTGCTCAGGGTCTTCAGCATGGAGGGTGTTTTATTCCTTTATTTTTTTGTTTCTCGCCATGCATTGGTACTTCCTTTTTCTGCACAGTGAGCTGGAAATGCTTCTGGTCAGTGCTGGGAAGGACACTTGACTGGATGCTTTCTGGGAAGTGTGTGCACAAATGCTGCCTAAAGGAATACTTACGCAACTGTAGGTCTGATCTTACCCATTCAGTGTATAAAACTTGATCCTAGATGAGATTACAATTATCAAAATGCTTGAGCTGCAGCTTTGGGCTTCTAGTTTTCTGTGCCTAGGTGGGAAACCCCAAGTTTGAAGGAGGGCACTTGGTTTCACTTTGGCACAGGCAATGAAAGGTAGCTGCAAAAGGTTTTGGTGCTTCATACTGCTTCATCACTGGACTGGAAAGTCAGGCAGAAGGGTAGGTGCATGCTGCTAGGAATATTGCCAGAGAGTTGCCACCTGCCTTCCCCATGGTGGGATCACTGCATTCCTTGCAGCTTTTACTTACCCTGTCTGGTATGGGACTGTTCTGCAAAGGTTTTATACAGGGGAAGCAGTTATATGCATCAATTACAATGATGTTTCAAAGGAACAGAGGTTTTACTGGGACTACAGTAGAGTGTAGATAGCTACATTCCATCTTTGTCACACTAACATTTTGGTCCTTGTTGGCTTTGTGTATGGCATCTGTGTTTTTTCTGCCTGGAGCATGCAATAAATGTCAATAACATTATTCTCCATCACTAGCCAAGGTTTGGAAGATTTTCTGGAAGACCTCTGAGAAGCATTCCCTGAATGCTTGAGTTGGAAGGCCCATATTAACGCAAATACACAAAATCTTTCAGTTTGACCTTTGAAAACCAGACTAACAGGCTTCATTGCTTTAGGCTACAGGAGATACTACTATGCAGGTTAGGAGGGAGCTTGAGTTAATGTTACGAGATAAATATAACCAAGCCAGCTCAGAGAGCTTTCCTTCCTTCACAGTCTCATTTGTAAATTCAGAGAATCTCTTGAAAAGCAATAAAATAGACCTGCAATGGGAAAATACAGACCCAAACTACCACTCTGAACTTTTGTTATTTTTCTTATTATGTAGTATAAAGTACCCTATAAAAATACAAGTAACTTTAGATTAAGCAATATATTACCCAAGTTATGGTTATTAAATAAAAATATCTTTAATTCCTCCCTTGGAAAAGACAGATTTCAAATACAATTTCAAAACCCAAGATGCTGCCTTTCTTGATCATCCTGTGTTTTTCAGCCTTGAATTAGTTTACCATCATGTCTGTAAGCAGATCAAAGTGCACATGAAATGCCCGTGAGCAGTCAGACTCCTAGTTTGCCTCCTCCATCACTCCGCTTTAGTCCCCACAACTTTCTGGTCACTCTGTGAACATACATATCTCCTGAAGTCCCACATTTGATAGGGCAGTTGTCTTGCTTGTAAAAGACTAGGTTTTCAGTATACATCTCAGTCATAACTAGGCACAGAGTTTCAGAAGATCACAGCACACAAAGTCTTCAACCTTCCTGTAAATAAGGATCCAAACTGTTAGGGTGCTGTGACCTGGATGACAGAGGAAGATGCAAGCTCCTCTGAAGATATGGTCTAGATGGGACTTATCTACATTACTGTGATCCAAACATACAATTAATGGTTTCTGGATAACGATGCCAAAAAGCAGTAAGGCAATGTAATGACTCAGGCTGTCTGACACTGTTTAAAATGAAGGTGCCACTACGGGTGTTACCATAGACACTGTATGTTTAAACAAGTTACCTGTGGCCATGCTTTTGTGGACAGGTGGGAGTAATACACAGATATGCAGTTACAAATCCAAGAAGGGTATTTATCATTAGGTTTTCATGCCTGAAATTATTTAGACAGACTTCCCCCTCACATGTGTCTGTTTTATCTGCTCAGTTCAACAGGCCCTGAAGGTGGAAAATGTCCCTTATTCTCTGTTTGAATTGCCAATGAATATAAAGGGATTTCAGCTGATGCCTCACTGCTTTGTTATAATATAAAATATTCCAAGCAGTAGTAGGGAGATACAAACTGCTGAGAGAAAGGTATAGGGCTTGCTTGCAGCAGGGATCTCTTTATAGTATTTTTCATTCCTATCTTTGACGAAATGACTGCTTAGCTTTTCAGAGATATGCAAATAGAACATTGTCAATAGCAATGTATATAATTTTATTGCTCGACATTTTTACTGGTATTTTATTGCTCTATCTTTTTTTAAAAAAAAACAAAACGTGCTCATAAGGCAAATCTGGTTTCAGTAAGCACATTACATTCATGAATGTCTTTTTCTTTAAAAAAAACCCCTAACCTTCTAAACTTTCATGGAAGCTTTTAGGTATTAATCATTACTTGGTTCCTTGGGGTCTCCAGTTATCTTTAGGATGGCTTCAAAGCTGCAATGTGTACTCCTCAAAATGTTAAAACTGCTCACTGCCAGACAGGGAAAGGTAATAGCAGAAAGACTCTTGGCGTGGTACCTCAGTAACCCTGAAGGAATTTCATGATGTTCAAGATGGACAAGATAAGTCACCTGTGAAGTGTTAACAACCCTGAAATATTTAGGGTTATTAAGTCAAGTCTAGAAAGCATAGGCCTTGGAAAATTGTAAGATGAGGGATCCAGGCAAGACAATGAATTTTATGCAGTTGTTAGTTGTATTCTAGCATTTTGAAATGTCTCCTTGCAATAACTTTTGTAAACTGTGAAAGTTGAGTAAAAGGTAGCTACAAGGCATAACAAAAGAAATTAGGATTTCTAAATTTTTTTTTGCTTTTTTTTTTTTTCTTAAATTGTAACTGGTTTTCATGAAACAAAGAGCAAGAGCAGGTTTTGCATGCGAATACTAGCAAAGTGAAATTACTGGCTTGTATGTCACAATCCTAGAAAAGTTTTCGAAAGCCTTTTGGTGTTAGTCTATTTTAAGACTATGGGGTGAGGTTGGAGAAAGATTAACTTGCTAAACCTCAAATTAAGCCTAATATAGACACAGTTTATTGCTATTTACCTTGACTTAGTAGCAGGCAGGGTTTGCTGTCGATTATGACTGACCTCACAGTGACTTCATATTGCAATCAAACTTGTTTGTAGCAACTTGTAGGATTTCAGTAAAACTGCTTTTACAGCAGATGAATATCCTGGCCTCTGCCAACTGCTGTGAAAGCTGACATACTGTGCTGCTGTCTCCTGCAGATTCCTCTGAAGTTTGACAAATGGGTTCTTACAGTTGCTGAAGGTGAAACAGTAAGCAAAAATTTCTGTGGTGTTTTCATCATAAGCTGACCCTGAAGTAAGCTGATATAAGATCTGTGGAAGTTTCTGACATTGATTCTGAGCTGGAAGATTTCAGGTCTTTAACTCGTATTCATCACACCTGAAACTTGGTGAACTCTACTTAAACTCTCAACTGTCCAAGGATGCTTTGAAAGTATTCAGTAATTCTTAACAAGTTGTTTTGTTGTTACCAAGAAGGATTTTTTTATAAAAGCAGACCTTGCAAATTAAGTATCCTTTGCTGACCATTTGGTCTTTCAAATGCATGAATAAGCTAAATTAATTTTGAGGGTATCTCTAAACATGCATATTGATAAATATGTCCACATTTAATTGAGGAAAGATCTATGATTTAGACACAGTTTTGTGATTTTTTTTCTGGAGTTTGATATAAGATAGCCCACAGAACAGTTTCCATTTTAGGTATCCTAGCAGAAATGTTCTGCATCGAAGTTAAATGTAATGCCGGGGAGGAAAGTGCTAGTAGCTTTAATATTGTTTACCTTCATGAGGATCTCACAAAAAACTTATGCAAAGTGATAGCTTTGACTCAAGATTTTAAGACAGACACCTCTCTTAAAGTGCTTTGCACATGACCTTGTTTAAAAACTAGGCTTTTGAACATACTGTTCCATATTCATTTGTGGGTGTCTGGCTGTTCCTGTACTTCTGACATAGGTGTTGCTTCCTCAAGTCATCTAGCAGAAACACTGTTTATAACGCAAGCAAAGGAAGTTGACTTTCTAAGCTGTCCAGAACTGCTGTAGCCTGTGAATTTCATTTAAAAAATCCTATTAGTTTTTTATAAGACAAAAAGTAATTTCTAATATTCTTATGTGAAGAACTCTTCACAGAGTTGTTTGTAACTCAGATTTTCACTTTTGTAGTGTGCTGAACTAAGCTTTTAGAAAAACAGCTAAAAGCTGAGTGCTTGCATTTTTTAACAGCTTTGAAATGTTGTAGGTGGAAAACGTTGTTTCTTTTTCCTCTGTGCATACTTCTCTTTTCATGTGGCAAGAAGCTGTGAATCATCCTGGGTGTAGATTCCAATCACTTGTCTCTCCTCTGCTCATCTTAATATGGGTGGCAAATACAAGTCAATGTGGAATAGGTGCAAGGGAACACAGCCCACATAGGAGAATCTAAATGAAAATTCATTCCTCTTCTGCCATCACTTGCCCAACCCTCAGATTTCCCCAGCTTTATGAGTATGATGATATTAACTGGCATTTGGAAAGTTCTTTAAGATTTCAAAGTTCAAAGGCCTATTTAACTGTTACTTTATCTAGAAGAAAAAAAAAAACCCAGCAGTTATTGCATCAGTGTGCCATTGCCAAAAATAATGGCAGTGATAGCAATTTTTCTGAGACAAGCAGGAAAGCTGCTTTTTTTTTAAAGGCATTCAATGACAAACATACTAATGATGTCAGCTGAGATCAAAGTCTATCCTGGAATTCATGGGCATGTTATGTTTTATACCTTTAAGCTTTGATATGTCTTCCTACTAAATTCATTTGCAGCTTAACCTTATAAAAATCCCAGATTTCCTGGTTTATGTGCCTTCATTTAAAATGGGTTGCACTTGATCTGTCTGTTTCATAGGACTGTTGTGCTTTTGTCTTACTAGTAATAAAACTTTAGTGAGTAGAACATTACATGTTGCTGCAGCAGTTGCAGGAAACACTATCAGTAACTCCTGAACGATAGATGTTTCTACTGACTGCATAAATTGTTCTTTGCAGAGCAAGACAGAGGATACTTCAGATAGTCATAGGCAGTAAATAAAAAGGGATGTTTGGGATCAAAGGGCAAAAAAGATGACTCAGATTTCTTTTCATCATGGTTGAGAAAAGATACACAAATTGCAGATCAAAGTTGTTGGTGTTTCCTTCAGAGAATGTATGCCATTTTCTGAAGTTTGCCATCTTCTAGGGACAACAAATCTCAGAGCATACCTCTGCCACCTCCATCTGCTAGGAACTTGTCTAGATAGCCGAAAGGCCTAGAATTGCAAAGCTAACTTTCAGCTAATAAGACATCAACACTAGTCAGCATTTAGTACAGACAAGAACAAGCCTTTGTTTAATAGTTTCCCAGCTGGAATAGCAACATCGGACTGGAAGAGGCCCCAGCAGCAAAAGAGTCTGTGCCTTGCACACAGACATTGGAAAAGTTTCTTGTGCGTCACAGCCTTCTGCAGCCCATTATTCACAAAACATTTTCTGAAGCCTTTTAACAAGTCAAGACCTTTAGTACTAACCTCCAAAAGTCACAGCAAAGCAATTTGTCAAAGGAGGAGAGCAGGAAAGATAACTGCCAAGCCAGTGTTCCAGTCCTGCAAGAGCAAAGGTTTGTTAGGTAAAAATGCCCACAGGAACCTAGGAAATGAGAAAGTCTACTTCTGCAGAATGATGCATCACTGCCTTCTCCTCTGCTGCCAGCTGGACTTGGAGGAATGCTCCCTCCAGGTTTAGCACTGAGTCTATGAAAAAACACTCTAACTGGACATGTGAGACTTTCCTTTTCAACTGGGAGCATTTTTCTGCTCTAGCAAATATCTCTTTCTGTGTGCGACCGACCTCTTGTCCATCAGATTACAGTGGAGATACTACCTTCATGTCTTCTTTACCAGAGTCTGAACTATTCACCAAAAAAAAAAAAACGAAATAAGTAACATCCCTATGGAAGATCTACATAAATGCTTAAGCATAGTAAGGTACAATTATTTTGAAATATACATCCTTAACACAATTCTGAGACGACTCCAATTTAGGTATTTGTCCTTGTGCTTCAGTTTTGATCTTCACGCTATGAAGATCACACTGGCCATTCTAATAAAAATTTTCTTAAAAGTGCTGTTTTCAGTACGTTATGACAGTCACAGTCTTTGAAACAACAATAATAATAACAACAACTGGTATCAAGACTAAAACTTCCACAAGACATTTGCAAGGAGTCTCGTTGTCTTGCATTTTACTGTAAAACAATAGTGTGCTAAAACAATAGTGAAGATTTGTAAAAAAAAATTTGCTTGGACCACGATGCTGCAAATTCCATATGTAAGGAGTGGGAGACAGCATAATGGAGCTCAGACTAGGCAGGAGCATCTTTTCTAGATGCTTCTGATGCATCTTGTTTCAAGGCCAGCTTGCCTCAGAAAGTATCTTTCCATGTAGAAATACCCTTTGGGAAGCCAAATTGCATTAAAAGCATTTCTATTATCTTCTTGAGAACTTTTTGGAGTGAGGTAATTGTTCAGAACATTGTGCTGTTTTTAGGATATGATGCATGGGAAAAAGATGAAGATTGTTTTGAGAAAGCTAGAGAAAGTAGTTATTTCTTCCTATGAGAAAACACACAAACACATATATACAAGTAGATAAAAAGTCCATATTATTATTACCATTTCAAAACACATTTACTCTTTGCAACTATTTGAGATGAGTTTATAAAATGTGATGGGATGAGGTGAATTCCCTTGAGAAGAAACTTCCCAACCCGGCATTAGCCTAAGGAACTCCCAAGAAGGGCTTTCAGTGCATCTCTGCCAGGGAGGTTTGGACAAATACTAGACTGTCTTTTTCCAAAGCTAATGGCAAATTCAATTTGCTTCCCCCATAATCTAATTAGCAAAGACTGTAAGTGAAAACTGGAAGAGGAGACACATCGGATTAGGGAAAGAAAGAAAAAAACTGAAGTCTTGGGCTCGACTGAAAAGAAGATGATACTAGAGCTGATTTTGACTCTGCTTGACTCCTTTAAAAATGTTTTCTTTAGTGCTGAGATAATGATCAGCATGCTACAAATGCTGCAGATAGTACTGATACTGCTGACAGTGGTAGATCTAGGGAGATCCACAGGTTTGCAACATGCCATACCAGTGACAGCTCTATGTGGAAACTTTTGTCATTTTTTCCTCATGCCTCCCTTTTGGCTGTGGATTTTTCCATAACAGTTAGATTCCAAAGGAAATAAGAACACAAGCAAATAAATGAATAGACTGTGGTTAGAAAAGGAAATGTTTATTCAAACGCAAGAATAATGCCAGTTGTAAAAGTCTGGATGCTTCTTGAATGTTGCTGTTTCTGAGGACATCCAAATGGATAATATTTACTAATGGTGAGCAGTATCCAAGCAGTCTTCAGTTTTATACTGGATTAATATATCTGTTCTTAATGTGCTATTGGCTTTTGTTGAAAATCTATTGCTCTGTAGGCTTGATCTCTATATGGATATTTGTATTCTAGATTTCCATGCACAGAGAATATTTCAGCTACTAAGAATCAGTACAACACATTTACTTTATTTGCTGTGCCTGCTAGTACTTTTTAGTGCATAATAAGATAGCATATTGCAGAACCATGTAGGAAAGAAGAATTTAAAAGTACATATATATACATTGTGTGACATTAAAAATGAAGGTCGTTATGGTCGATAATGTGCATATGCAAAATCAATCTGCTTTGAGCTAAATGTGCTGTAAGGTACTTCTGTTTTGTGCACTGGAAAGTAATCAACACTAATTTCTTTTTCAAGGAATAACTAGGGATCAGCTTGGAAGAGAGCAACAATTCTTTAAAGAAAAAAATTATTGTCACTTTCCCCAGACTAATACTCTTCTGTCACATATATTTGCCTCAGAAGTAATGAGCTTGGCATACAGTCTGAGATTGATAATAAAAATAACAATGTTAAGGATAGAAATGTACATTCTGACTTGACAACTGTTAACACTAACAACTTTATGCTGAAAACAAGCATTTTTGAGCTTTCAGAGAGGACCACTAACCTTTTAATTTACTTGTTACTCCTTTTCTTCCAGTTGTTTTGTGTTCAAAATGCAGCCCACAGCATGTACACAAAAATGTTGCAAGTAAATAGTGTGCAGCTGCTCACCCACTGGCCACCTCCCCCAGTGGGATGGAGAGGATTTGGAAAATATAGGGGAAATTTGAAGGTCAGCCTCAGAATGCTTACAGAAAATAACAGCCTAGTCAATATAAAAAAATACCTTTTATTGCATGTGAATGACTATATAACTCATGGAAAAGGGGTAAATAGCATTTCTGGTTGTTCTGAGCTATTAGCAAAAGCTGACTTGTTGCATTCGTAGTTAGCATCAGTTCTAGTAAAGCCGTCTCCATCTGAGACAACTTGGTTTCTGTCTGCAAGTGCTGTGTATTACTATTTCTCTCTACTGGTAGAAGCCGAAGGCTGACATTATGTGACTAAATAGAGTGTCACACCATCAACTCATGGAAGTGTTGCATGGCCTAATTATTAAAAGGAAGCTGAACAGGAACTACCACTTACAAGAAGTATAAATGAATAACTAAGTGCAAAGGGGATCTTTAGTGCCTTTGGTTTTCAACTGTGAAGAATTTAAAGTTCATCCAGAAGAGCATACTGAGAAATCAAGTCTTCCTGTTTTATCAGATGGGGCATAAGTAAATCCTCAAAAGCATGGTAAAAACAGGTTTCCCAAGGAAGTGGTGAAATCACTGTCCCTGGAAGTGTTAAAAAACCGTGTAGCAGACCCTCAGTGACATGCTTTAGTGGTGGTCTTGGCAGTCCTGGGGTAATGGTTGGACTTGATGATCTTAAAGGTCTTTTCCAACCAGCTTGATTCTATGATTCTATGTTCTTCCTGTTAACTGATATAAGAGAATTTGAGATAAGTTTACTGCAATTCTGTAATCATTAGGTATCTGAATGTCCCCTGTATTAATTTCTCCCTTTATTTCTTTTCCATTCTTTACCACCTGGGTTGGAAAACATTAGCTGTAAAAAAAAAAATCTGTGTGATTTCCATGGTCTTATCTGATGGTGGAAAAGGAGAGTGACATCAGATCCTCCCGATCTGCAGGGCAGTTCAGATAAATAGTCTGAAATCCTGTAAGTGAAACTGCCTGCTCTGGATGAAGCCAAAAAGTTTCTTTGGTCTAGGCCTTCCAGCATTGCAGATGGTGTCTGAGCCACCAGGGCACGTTCCCTTCTGTCAAAGTTTTTTGAAACATTCAGTCTCATGTGCTTTCAAATATTTTCAAATCTCAGCTGTTCTTGCCAAGTAGAAAGGTCAGGGGTTAAGTTGAAAGATGGTTGACACTGTTCTTAGCTCTCACTCTTTATACTTCACATTTTTTCCCTATTTTTTTTTTATCTATAAAACAGATGAGGTAGCGCTTTTTTGTGTGTGTGTTTTGTTTTGTTTACATGAATCTTAATTCATTTTAGGAGTTAATTGAATGACAGCCATCTTGACCAAACAATTCCTGTGTCAAACTCATAGAAGATAATGAATCACAGTAGTTATTTTAGACAGTGATAGACATTTACAACAGCCAGAAATAAAAACAGCTATTTAAAACAATTCACAAAATGTAACAGCACCATTTTCAGACCTTTTATTCGACTATCTCTACAGTGCAGCATGTTTTCAACATATAACATGGGAAGAATCTTGTTTCAATTAAACAGGTGTGATCATATATTCTACTTTGTAGCCTATTTAATCAGATTTGTGTAGCAGAGCAGGCAAAGACAACAGCCTCTTTTCTTTAACAATAACAATAATAAACATCTAAAGTTTTATATGCAAATCTTCATCTGGAAGCACTTTAAGCAATGTGGCCAGAATTATATAGAAGGCTGTTTCAGCTAGCTCCCTAAATCTGTGTTTATGCATCTGCTTCACTTTCAGTGCCAACAGCCAGCATTATCTTCATGAAAACATGAAAAGTGTCACTGCCAGAAAGGGGTGGATTTATGTCAGGTTTTGTACAGAAAATCATTAAAACCCAGGGGGTAAGGATGTTAAACATGAATCTAGAACTGCCAGTGTGTTCTCACTGTGCATCTGGGATAATGACTCATACTAATCTAGGAAAAGGCATCAGAACCAAAAACATTGCACCCTTCATGCTGGCCATCCCCAAACAGCAAGGATGTTAGCTCTGAGCTTCTGTTTTGCTTTGTGTGTTCATCAAAATCTGTCTGTGGTTTTAAAGTAAAATGGATAATTTTGTTTTGAGATTTTCAGTTCCTCCAAACTTGAAGGTGGAATGAAGAAGAGCAAGAATAGCCAAATACCATGTTGGTGTCTCATGATCTCTGAAATTGGATCACCAAGGACATGCAGACAGTCAGGTTAACTCTTCCATTCCCAGATCTTCGGGCCAGCACAGTGGCAGTCAGTAGCAAGAAATCGCTACCATTACTTACTAATGACTCAAAAAGCTGCAAATACCTTGGATGCCCCATGGAGCAGGGAAAGTGCAACCTGAGTAAACACAGGAAAAGGAACAAGAATTGCAAGTTCCATGGACCTGCACAGGAACCTGTCACACTGGTTGGGCACATTGTAATACCAGAGGGGCAGTTTTTAATACTGAAACCAAGTTATTAAAAGGATGACAAAAGCTTTTAAGATGTACTTAGGTCAATGCTTCATATTAGGAAACAACAATCATTAGAAATAACAGCAGCTACATTTTTAAATAGTTCTACTGACTAAAGTCCCTCAGTAATGAATAATATTCAGATTTATTTTATAACCAAATCATGTATTCAGAATAAGTCCCCCAGGCTCTCTGAGTGGGGCTATGCATCCTATGCTGACTGGTGGGATAGAGAAGACCATTCTGGCTGACAAATGTTGATAGCGAAGAACTGAAATTAAGGTTAAAGTGAAGAGATTTGAAGGCTTGTCTTCCAGCATAGCTGACAAAAGACCTAAATGTGACAGTTAGTGTAGCTGAATAGTTGGAAGAAGAAATCAATGTTCAAATTGGTGTAAAGATGTAATTTTTCCCCAGGGGAACCCTCCCTTGGTATGTTTAGCATAGGGGCTGAGTGCTCTGATGCAAGCTTTCATATACCTTAGGAGAGGGAATAACAGAAGATCCTGGGGCTCCACAATGCATTGCTGTGCTTTTACACAATCCCTGATCAGTGTGGGAGCTGGAATCAAGACTCTGGATCCCCTCTTCATGGAGAAAGCACTGATTGCTGGACTGCAAGGCTGCATATCCTCCTGCAAGGTCTGCTCTGCTTTATTAATTTTTTTCTTTTTTACTTTACAGAGGCAAAGCTTTGCAGTTGGGAAAGTGGCCCCTCCACTATAGCAGGCTCACTAGCTTATGCTGAACCCCTCTGAGCTCATGCCTTTCCCCTGGCGTGTTTCACAAGCAGGTACTTCACAGGTCGTGGTGTCTCTAGCCATAAAAGGGAGTTTCTAACCAGGCATGCAGCTACTTTGCCTCATCAGAAAGGGGCTCCCTGTGCATCTGCCCATTTTTCATGGATACATTTGCATACAGTCTGACACAGTTTAGAAAGAGCTGCAGCTTAGGTAAAAAAAAAATCCCTCTGATAAATAATCAGTTCCATGAAAGCAGGTGCATGGAAACAAGAAGGTCTCACAGTGCTGCCGGGTCCCTGCCATGCTGCTAAAGAGCTGTGTGCTCCTAACACATTTTTTAGCATTTTTCAGAGCCAAAGGAAAAGGTAAAGGTTCTGCAAATACCAATAATTTTGGTAAACTATATCTGATTCAAAGTACTTCAGGTATAAATAATATCCCCACATAAAAACTGTTGCCTCCAAAGATGAACATATTTGTAAGAACAGCCATATGATCCTACCTTGCACTGCACAGACATTTATACATTCTGGGTGTAAAATGGGACTTAAAGTGAAAACAAAGGATACTTACAAATTCCAGATTTCCCAAGTTAGGACCTACAATAAAAACTGGCTTTCACATCTGCATAAGACATAATAACTATGAGTATTTCCATTCAACTACTCCCAGCTTTCTCTATGTTAAAAAGCTTTAAAAGAAAGCTTGACTTTGGTATGCTGGCAGTCAGGAAACGCATGTGATCTTCTAAAACTGTGACAGTCCTTGCAAGTTTGTAGTAAATACTGATTTAATTCTTACTATTTTTAGCTGGCAAAGGGTAAAGTAACCCTTGCAATCAGTACTGCATGAAGTCAGTGGGAAAGATCTAATAAAAAGATTGCTGTGCAGTCCACATGGCCTTGTGCTGGGATTGACATCAGTGCTATCTGTCATTTGGAAATGTACATTCTGTGTAGGCATGAGTTGATATCTCTTTGGCTACTGTTTAAGAGATTCGGGAGTTGGACTTTACTCTCGTTTGTGATTGAGAACTGATCAAGCCTGCACATCAATAATGTACAGAAATTTCCAAAGAACTGAATGAGTAAAGTCTTACTTCAAATTCACATATTCGTATGTTACAGCATTTCAAGGAAGCAATTCTTTCAGCTGTCAGCTAACATTGCACATATAAATCTTCAGGCTACTGCTTTAATAGTAGGATGCCAGTTGTTAATGATCCTGAGCAATTTTAATTCACCTTTCTTGTACAATGCCTGTAGTAATTAAAAAACACTGTTATAGTTAGTAACATACTAAGGAATTTGATTTAGATAAAAGAATAAGTTAATATTACCAGAGTAAAAAGCAACAGTGCCTGAGAAATTAAATTTATGGTACCTCAGGGGTATCTGCATCAGTACCTTCAATTAAGCCATCACCTGTAAATTATGGATGTCTTTATGTTCCCTACCATGTATTGTCGTTTATCAATTATATCGTATTTTATGATTTAGGCTGTACTTTATCTACAGGATGGAGGTACTGGATGACTGACTTTTTCCCCTCTTCTCTGGAAAACTGGGGATTGCATTATCAAACTTTTAGGCAGGAAGAATTATAATCCCAATTACACTAGAAAAGGGTACCGCTCCCTGTGTCCTTACAGCTCTCATGTGGCGTATTCATCTCTTTGGGACCAGGGAAATGAAGCAGGGATGCATGGGGGCAGGTGGACAAGAAACCACTGCAAAGGGTCTGAGCTCTTGCTGAAGGCTTTGCAGAAACTCACTCCAAGCATTGCCAAATTGTTTGTGTCTCTGGATTTTTACTTTTATTAGAGCTGCACCTTGCGGCTCAATTAAATCTGAACTAAATCTGCAATAACTCTACTGAATTTATATTACTCTAAATTATTTTTACGGGACTGTGGTACCAAAGCCAGTATCTTTAGTGTAGGATTGGACTAATTCTGTTTATTAGGGATTCTGGATATGCATAACAAAGTATAAACCCTAGATACTTGTTCTGTGTGTTAAATTTTATTCATTCAAGTTTAGTTTAAATGTGCTTAAAATGAAGCAAGTGCTTTACTGCTTTAATGAGAAAGGGGTTTGCAGATGAAGTTTTTCATCTAAAGTTCATTATCTAAATCCCTGTAAATTAAGTGGCTTTGTTTCCAAAGTTACTGAGTACCAAAATATGCTCACTGACTTCATACAGAGAGGAAGCAGTTTATTATATAATTGTGTACATATCTAATGCCCAAATTCAAACTATTAATCCATTTTATAAGAACTGCAAATTCATTTATTATTTTTATTTCATTGACTTCTGATGTGTTGATGTCATAAGATTGTCCTTGTGATTAAAAGAAAAAAATCAACAATTTGTAAACAGCAATAGAGCAAGAATATGGAAGACTAGGATGCTTTTTCAATATTGGGGGAAAAAAGATTTTGTTAACCCTACTCTGTAATATAGTTCATGAAGTTATTGTGTTCTGAGGTAGCCAAAACCAGTTTTTTTATGGGTTTCTGTTTGGGTTTATTGCAATGGTAAAACTGCAGCTTCAATATTGAGGAAAAAATTCTTCTTTACAGTAACAATAGACTCTCAGGAAAAGAAGGAAATTGACATATAGGCAGGTCTTAATAGAGACAAACTTTAGACCTATGTAACTGCTTCAGATCAGAAAGTTGTATAGAAAATAACAGTGGGTGCTTAAGTAAAATCTAGTTTCAGTTGCAACATGCTGCTTGCTGTGAAGGCTTTTAACCACTTCCTGTATTTTTATAGCATTAACCTCGTCACATAGGCACTTCAGGAAGCTAGATCACAGGGGAAATATAGCATTACTCCACTCTGCTGAAATGCACAGAATAAGACCTCAAAAGTTTGATCTGATACATCTCATGCAACAATATCTCACAAAATCATTTGCAGCCAGGCCTCATTTTGCCTGGATATCTGCCAGTTTGCTTAGATGGTAAGCCTTTTTGTCTTCTACTGCTCTCTTCTACTGTTTTTGTACACAGAAATGCAGTGTAGATCTAGCAACTGTCTGGGATTCTTTTGAACTCCTGTGAAGCAGAGATCTTTGAGAAGTTTCTGAAGATAAAATTAAACCAAATTATGATGTTGGATATTGTAGCAGCTGGGAATTATTCAAAAGTAAAAAAGATGTGTTGAGATTTTAATGTTACAGCAATACATTTTAATGCACCATTTTATGTATGTATATAAAATGTACCATTTAATGTACATCTTAATATACCATAGCATACCAGCACTGGGACATTTTAATGTCTCAGCAGCACTGGGACATTTGAATAGCAAATGGTATCTGTTTGAATAGATTTTTTGTGCAACTTGCATTTTCTTGCATCTTCACACTGCTGAAATAGAAAAGATATTTGGTTCGTCTACTGTGGAAGTCAGGGCAAGGAAAAAACCCTCTTAATTACCAGAAAACCCAGGTTCTGGGCTATCACCAAAAGAAGGGTAGCTACAAGATAGAGAAAAAAGCAGTCAGCTCCTGGTATTTACTACAAGATAGAGAAAAAAGCAGTCAGGTCCTGGCATTTACTTTTGCAGATAACCTGAGCTCAAATTATGTCTCAGAAATATAGGATGATTATCAAATGATTAGCTAACACACTTGTCAATTGGCTAATCTCTGACTGTGCTGTAAAGTCCGCGGGTATCTCATGCATCTCCATTAAGACTAAGAGGCTTGGTTTAATTAAACAAAATGACCTTGGAGCTTGTTCTTTTCCCCCAGTGGACCTTTCCCACCTTGTTTGTTGCATTTCTATATGTTGTCACTCTCTCCTTCTTCCTGCCCTATTTCTCCTCTTTGCCTCAGTCTCATCAACTTAGTTCTCCAAAGCCTTCTCTTGTCTCTGGCAATTTCCTTTTTGAGTATTTTCTGCTGTGGACACAGAATAAAAACCCTCTGAGAAAAACACCAGAGCCAGACAATTAAGGATATTAGTCATCCTTCTTCTCACAATCTTACCTGCATTCTTTCTCCTAGTCTACATCTCATAGGACAGTTGCAGGAGTTTCAAACCCTGTATAGCTACAGGCACCTCTGATAACTCATGTCAGTCTGTCTTTCCCTCTAGAAATATAATGCCTCAGGCACAGGGTGGGCAAAATTCATCTCTGGATCAGCAGCAGTTCTGGTAGGTCTTAGCCTGTGTAGTAGAAGTGTGTGAGACGGGACCTGGAAAAGTGTTTCCTTTCAAGGAAGGCACAAGATAAATTTCAACTGTGTGTGGCAAAGTTCTTGTTGATGGTCTTTTTGGTGAGCATCTACCTACTTTAATAGCTTTTTTTTCTTCCAAACCCCTTTTTCGGAAGTCTCTTTAAAGGACACTTGTTACTGTGGTACCTTACTTTACTTACTGGAAAAGTAAAAATATAATAATATATAAAATGTTTGCTCCTCAGCATCATCCCCAGGATGCTGGGGAGGGACTCTTCATGAGGAACTGTAATAATAGGAGAAGGGGTAATGGGTTAAAACTTAAAGAGGGGAAGTTTAGATTGGATATAAGGAAGAAGTTCTTTACTGTAAGGGTGGTGAGGCACTGGAATGGGCTGCCCAAGGAAGTTGTGAATGCTCCATCCCTGGTGGCGTTCAAGGCCAGGTTGGACAAAGTCTTGGGTGACATAGTTTTGTGTGAGGTGTCCCTGCCCCTGGCAGGGGGGTTGGAACTAGATGACGTTAAGGTTCTTTCCAACCCTGACTATTCTATGATTCTATGATTCTAATATTATGGTAAGGCCTCTATCATGGCTGATCATGTGGGGGAGAGCACAATTTTTATGATCATAGTTTTATTAAGCGTTGCAATTTTAGGTGGCTCTTCCTGTCACTGTGGTTTAACTAAGCAGTAGTCTCTGACAATGTGCATCATCTTCTGTGGTGTCAGTAGAAAAGGAAAAAACACTCAGCGGCGACATTTGATTGATGTGGCAAACCAGACACATATATCTGAATTAGATGCTGATTCGAGGACTGGGAAGTTGTTGACTTCAGGGCTGTGAAATATGCTTTTGTTTTCTTTCTTTATGTAGACTCCCAGTAATGAAAATAAAAATGGTGCAAAGGAAATATGCTGTGTTATTACCATGCCCATAGTAGCTGTAGAAAGGAGTTCACTGTGCTCTCTCAGTGTTATTTGTAGTCTTCAAAGAGAAAGAAAGATAGCCCATCAAAAGGAAGATAAAATTGCTCTCTTTGTTGTTATGTTAGCAAAATAATCTATACAGCATAGCTGTGGAGAGCCTGTCAAATAAAACAAATGCCCAAAGGCTTTGTGACAGCATTACAGACACGTAAGGAAACTTGCCCAATCAGTTAATCTTCAGAGGTATCCACTCAGGGTCTGTGAGGTTGCCTAATTTAAAAGACACTTATTAACAGAGATCCACCCAAAATGCCATGTTTCAGGAGTGTAGGTATTCATGACACTTTATGGTTATATGAGAGCTTTGGTCATACCCTACCCAAAAGAAGTAAAGGCCTAGCCAAACATCCAGTCCTAGATGTCCCCGTTGAACTGGATGATAATCTGCCTAATGCTTCTCACTGATTATCTTTGAAACATTTAAGGTGATGTCTAGGCATCCACAACGCTGCCACAGCTAGGAAATTCTTGATTGAAGAAGAATAGAGAAAAACTTTGAAGAAAAATAGAGCAAAACTTTGCAGAATGGAGTAAAAATTTGAAGAATGGAGTAGAAAATTTGGGACTAGACTTAGCTGCATTGCACTTCTTTGTTCTGCTGGGCACAGCAGAGCTGGAAAGCAAGTTAGACTAGCTGCTAGATTAGCCAAGAAACCCACATGTGTGTAGGCCTGGCACAGTGGCTCACAGTACTCAAGCCTCCATTTGCCTTAGGTGCGAAGTGTACAGCAGAGAGAAATCTTAGTTGTCTGATAACCCCAGGTATTGAACAGGCTCTTGTGTGAACCAAAAAGAGCTAAGATGTGAATACTTATTAATTAAGGTGAGATTGCTCAGCCTGGAGAAGAGAAGGCTCTGAAGTCCTCACAGTCTTTTAGTACTTATAGGGGGGCTTATAGGGGAGCTTATAAGGGGGCTTATAAGAAAGATGGTGACAGACTTTTTAGCAGCTCCTGAAGGGATAGAACAAAGGATAATGATTTTAAACTAAAAAAGGATAGATTCAGACTAGATATAAGGAAGAATTTTTTTACAATGAGTGTGGTGAAACACTCTAACATGTTGCCCAGAGAGGTTGGAGATGCCTCATCCCTGGAAACATTCAAGGTCAGGTTGGACTAGGCTTTGAGCAACCTGATCGAGTTGAAGACCTCCCTGCTCATTGCTGGGATGTTAGACTAGATGACATTTAAAGGTCCCTTTCATCCCAAACCATTCTAGATTTTATGATTCTGTGAATTATACTCCAGGGGTTGATGCCTAAGCCTCTGTCTTTTATTCTTCTATGAGAAGATGGAAGAAATAAAAAAATTTCATGAAAGTGCAGGAAAATGACAAGTAGACAAAATTGTCTTCACTGACTTGTCTCTTTCCTACCTGCCATCAGAAAATAATTTGATTGCCAAGCTAATTTGTCTCTAACTCATTTTAAGAGGTCATAAATGAAGTCATTGCTGAGGATACAGCCGTCCTGGAGGAATCAATGCACACAAACCCCATTTTGTTTTTTGTTAGATTTCTATATGAAGAGGTCACTATATAACTTAGGGTTTTTTTAGTGTATAAAGGATTTTTTAGCAGAAGGTGTTAACCTTGTATGAAAAGCTCATGATCTCTCAGTGTTCTTATATCCACTGTACGAGCCATTCCCTTATGTGCTAATCTGGCTATAAGTAAGTGAATAAGGTGGAAACTGTTCTTTTTTTAAAAGAAGGATGTATAATGTAATCATGTATAATATAATAGAGGATATATAATGTAATCTAATCTTGAACCAAATGTCAACGGAAAGATTTGATTTGTATGATGTGTTCACAAACCCTAGATTAAGTCCCTAAATAGCTGGATGACTAGCACCATTCTTATTTTTAGGTAGTAGTAAACAAAGGCTATCAGAAGGTTTTGCCTTGTTTTATCCTTAGAGGTCTGTTGAGGTCTGTTTTCTGTAAATAAAATTATAGGAGGGCAGAAGCACAAAAAATCCAAAGGATGAGAACACAGTCCCGGATGTCAAAGTATCCTGTGAAAAAATTGGTGTATATGCTACTCAGTGTGAAGAATAATATCCTGAAAATATACTGTAAAATAGTATAGTAAATCCTGTTATCTGTAGGCTACCTTGATTTCATGTTTACAAGTAGCAAAACACTCTTATCCTAATACCTTATCCTTACCTAACACCATACTCTGAACACTTAGTTTTCACTTGGATTTGAAAATTCTGAATCTTGTAAAAAAAACACTGGAAACAAGCATCCGCTGCAGAAATCAATTGTAGCTGCACTCTGTCTGGTGGAAATGATTGGAGGTGATCTGCATGTAATGGTGCACGGAAGAAACATCTTTGTATCAGCATTCCTTATCTTGTTTCCTATGTCCTGTACAACATAGAGTCGAGGTACTAGTTTTTAGATTACTGAAAAGAAGTAACAAATAATCTTGTTCATCATGATTCATCAGAAAAGTGGGTCTGTTTGAGCAAGAGCTTGCCTTTCAATCTGTTCTTGAATTTCAACAATCAAAATGGATTCTATAAATCTATTTTTTCAAATGCGTACTGGTGGATGGAGCCTTTGCAAAAATTAACCTAATGAGGCAGTCAGCTTTCCATGCCTCTCTATTCTTCCTCACAAAAAAGATTCTTTTCAGACAGGCACCAGTTTGCTTGCCATGCAAGTAGATAGCGTCAGTCCCTTCCATCTAGGGTCTACACTCAATCAGAGCCCAGACTGAATTATTGTCTCCCTGATTTTTTGGGAGCAGGGAATGGAAATAAACTTACGTTTGAACAAAGATGTGAAATTTACCCCTACCCTTCAAAATGGCAGAAGCTATTTTCCTCAGAAATAATAAAACATATTTAATTATGAAAATTTTCTGCTGTTACTGTACATTATGATGGGAAACACTGCTTGGTGAGTGGAAGGAATATATACTCACAGGTGAAGATGTAATATATGTATGAACTATTAATAATATGAATCTAATTACCCTCTTCTGTGTCTATGTTATAATAATTTCAATCCTATCATTTCATTTCAAGTATCCTAACACTAGAAAGCCAGTGCATAGGGATAATTCCATGACAACCCATGCAGAGTTCATCTTACTTATTTCTCATTGTCCAAAGGTTATCTTGCAATGGATTTGGAAAAGGTGATGTAGGGAGAGAACTTTATGCCAAAAATTTGATATGTATCTCCTAGGGTGCTCCATATTGTTCACTGGAGATATCTGTCTCTCTCCTTTGGCTGTAGCGGGGGCTTCAGCAGCTGCCCACACTAAACGATGGGTCCTCCCCAGTGATACTGTGCCAGTACCAAGTAAGGTGTACCTCATTTTGAAAGACCATAACTGAACAACAGTGGCCACCTCTTACGCGAACTGATGAGTAGAAGAGAAAACTCCATGTGTTGACGTGTGTGTAAAACAATAAGATTTTAAACATGATATATATTCTATTGGTGTAAACCACTAATCAAGATGACTGCAGAAGAAGAAAGGGAAAAATTAAATTTAACACTAGTCCTTTCAGACAGGAAACAGTCTCAGAGATATTTTAACAGCAGAAGGCTCCATGCAACATCTCTGGTTTTTGTGGATCTCCTGTTCCCTGCAGAATGCGTACCACATAGTTGGTGGCTGGCTACAGAGAAGCTGAGGCACAATTAATGTGCTAATTATAAAGGTCTGGTGTGTCTTTCCACTTTGATGAATATTCTCCTTCATGGTGTTTCTTACTGTTTTGCCTATGGAGAAAAATTTGTCATAATTATTGGAAACAAAGTGGAATGTTTGGAAAATGCTACTGCATGAAACTGTAACATTTTATGACCCCGAGGGCAAGCAGCATGTACCAAAATAACTTAGGAAAGTTGGAAACAGCTGCCTGCTGGGCAGCATGGACTAACTAACAGAGGTTTTCAGGATGGTATTTTCCAGGAAAAAATCTCAATTTTTTTACTTTTTTTTTTTTTTTTTTTTTAATATAGTCACATTCAATAACTATTGGACTAATTGATGTTATTAACAGAACTTGTCCATTAGTTGCATTTTAAAGTTGAATAACATCACATGAGTTAAGGCTGGCATTTTCAAAGTACCAAAGTTGAGCTATTCCTGTGTGATTTGTAGTACGACCCTTTCATAAAAAAACATGAAGCATCTTATATTGATTTTTTGAGTCTTTCAGTTCAGTTGATGACCCTTCTAACTTTCATTCCAGCTAAATATCCACATTGAGTACTGTATTTTCACAGCAGATTAGTTCCTCTAGAATTATACTCAGAGTCGTTTCGCAATAGAGATCTAAATATGAAGTTTCTCCAAATCAGGATGCTTCTGAAATAGATTTAGTTCAGTCACTTGAAATTAGCTAGTGGAAAAATCAGGTGTCTCTTTTGTCCAGTCTAGTAATAAACCCACTGGCCTGTTTCTCCAGAAGTCCAGTACAGATTTCTACTTGCCAGTAAATGGAAATGGGATTTTTTCACTTGCCACTTAGCTAAGCAGCAACTGGCAAAGTATAAGAACATATTTCTCTGTACTGGTTTAGAAAACAGTGCCAGATTATGAACTGAGTAATCATGTTTTATGCAGCTGCCTACTCGAACAAACATCCTGGAACTAGTGAATCAAGAGTAATCTAGAAAATATTTGTTCTACATACAGCTTCTTCCCCCAAACACATCAGCTTTCTATTGTCCAGAAGCTTGGGCATTTTTTTTTTTTTTTTTTTGTTGTTGTTGTTGTTGGTTAATTTTCATTGTAGACAATATTGTGCTTAGCTATCCAATGTTCATATCTTGGACAGAAATAAAAGTTGAATAAATCTCATGGACTATTAACTGCAGTGGTGGTTATTTATGTATCCAAGATTCCCCTGAAGACAGTTATGGGGTTTTAAGACAATTTTTTAAAAGACATTTTTGAGTTTCAATCTGTGTCTTCCTAAGGATTTTCTCACAACCTCCTGAAGAGCAGTGAGAAACAGTTCTACCACAGGACAACAGGGTTAGAATCCAAATTGAACAAGAAAAAATTAAGATACAGTTATCAAAGTAGGACACAAATCTATGATTATAAATGCACAACTTAGGTTTAAGTCATCAACTGCACAAATAAAGGGTGAGGTCAGATATTGAGACCGCATTTCTTACAGCCAGGGGTTGTGGTGGATCCCAAGCTTCAAAAGAATATTGATATCATGTTGCTGTGAAAAGCTACTAGACTGGGGTGCATAAAGCAATGTATGAACTGTACATGTGCTCTCCCCAGCATGGTTAAGGCTTCAGCTGCATTGCTAGCTGTCACAAGTAAGGAAGATTTAGACTTACTGAAAGTATTCTGAAGGGCAGCAATGGGAAAGATTGGTGGTGTACAAGATACAACAGAATAAATGGAGGGGTTTAGCTTGAGGAAGAGGTGATGGGGATGGTGAGGCAAAAAAAAGGAGGCAGAATGAGACCATACACTAAAAGGTGATGGAAAGATGAGCAACATAATTTTTCTTCCTCTTCCTAATGCACAGATCTGTTCCATGTCTGTATTTCTGAGTTGTTGGTTATGGGATATTTAACTCTAAAATTGCTAGAGAATCCATGGTGGCTACCTGACTTGCCTCCTTACTGACTGCCTATCCAACAGTTGCCTCCTAAGAGGGTCTGGGGAGTATAAATGTGCCTTTTTCCTGGTCATATTAGAAATCTTTATGACTCAGGCATAAAGAGTTATACCCTTTCTTTGGCTACAGAATGGACATAGAAAAGCGGCAGCACACGTTTTTCTGTTATAGGAGTGTGAAATTTAATTCTTGTGCATTTAACCTCTAACATTGCTCCTGATGTCATCAACATGTCAGCTGTAGGGCGAGAGCCTAAAACTGCCATGCTCATGTTTACAGATTTTAAAAGGAAAATAACATATCTGTTACCCCAGTTTTCTTCCTAAATGGGCCCAGAGATACTGTGTCACTTCACTGATTGAACAGCATACCTCAGCATAAACAAGCACTGAGCCAAATCTGGACCAGGGATTTAAAATGAAGATTTCTCTTGTTCCCATAATCATCCTAACTTTCTCTGAATAATTTAATTACTGTGTTCAAGTCTAATTTTTGTGTGTAAACATTATTCCTGATGAAACAATGTAGAACTATATACCATATTTTGTGTCATGAATGGTTTCATATAAAATAGTTATCCCAGTGTCAATAACCATAAAATTTCAGTCTTCAGTGTCAGTATATGTTAAAGGAAAGTGAATTTTCCAATAGAAAACCCTGTTGTGAAAAGTAGTGTGGCATGGTTATGGGAATTCATGAGGCTCATGGATTGAGACCCTTAGGGGCAACTAAAACACTGTCACTGTTACTATAACAGGGAAATGTGCTTCAGAGAAAGGTGGACTGCAGCAGCTTAGGAGACTGTATACCATTGTCTAAGGGAATTCAGTTAATTTGTGCTGTGCTGCTGCTATTTCCACTTCCAAATGACTAATTGGGCATTGGCCAGATTCAGCCACATCTGAGAGAGATGAGATTTAAACCCCCTGCATAGCCTGCAGAGCTGTCCTAGCTGTGCAGAGACCATATGTCCTGCTTGGCTCCAGCCTTATTATGTTACAGCCTGCATCTTGCACCAGGAAGCAAAATGAATGCAAATACAGGCTATGGAGAAGAGATGGAGTCAGGGCATTACCAAGAAACCCTGGGACACAAAGATGTAGGAAATCAAGTTTCATCTGCTGCTGCTGCTCATAGAGCTGTTTGCTTTTGACAGATCAGCCAGTGTGCCACAAAGGTCACTGACAGCTTTTTGTTGTGGCCAATCGCTATCTTTTCTTTCTGGAGGTTTCAGTTTGTATTCAGAACAAGAAAAGAGAAACAGATTTGTATAACAAACTGGCTAATGCACATCTGTGCTTCAGTTTGAAGGCTGAGCAGCTATTTAATCTAACATCGTGTAGAGCCAAACAAACAGGACTAATTCTAATTCCCATGCTGGCCAAAACCAGATCACTGAGCTTGGGGCCAGAGGGCTCCTGGGGGAGCAGTGTCAACTTCCACTGTGTCACAGAGGGTCCTTCTCTGGCATGCGGTGGTCCTGAGGCTGCCACAGCCCTTTCTGCCTCTGTGCTCCTTCTCTGGGAGAAAAAGAGCAGGTAGTCGAAGCAATAGTAGAGCCATGCTCCCTGGCTTCCCTGTGCTTATCTGTCTCCCATCTATCTAGAACTCTCCAAGTCATTATTCTACCTGCTTGGCTAGTCATGGGGCAGACTAGGGATGTTTAGAAGAGCACTGGGTTTTTTTAGGACCAGTTGCTGAAATGTAAACATGCCAATCATGATGAGAAGGCTAAGGAAACTGTCGAAGCTGTGGTTCTGGCAATCCTCTGTAATATTAGGGGTAAGGGTGATTTTGTGTTTGTGAAGATGTGTAAATGGGGACAACTGACTAAGATGGTGGAGGATCTATTCAGGTATCATTATTTTCTGTGTTTCAGGGTTGATGACCATGCAGTTGGTACAGTGGCACATTCCTACCTGTCACATCTTTGATGTGGAGTAATTAATTGGGCTAAGACAGCGTGGCATGCAGATGAGTGTTTCCAGATGAACAAACATGTAGGAATAGACCTCCATTTAATTTTCATCTGTATTATTAGAGGTTGGAGTGAACATCTTGCCGAGTTCACACTTGGGCCCTGATTTGGACTCCCATTGTACGTGCCGTGAGAAACAGAGCAACTTTTATGGCACTTCCCTTCAGCAGAGTAGAAGTCTGAATGCTGTCCCCTGATAATCAATTGATCTGGTTTTAATTTGCTGTGAGCAAATCCCACATTTTTCTGTGGCTGATTCGCATCCTTCAGGGACCATTCACATTCCCTTCTTCCTCTCCTCCCCCCAAAAGTGATGTTGCAACTGGAATAATGCTTAGAACATTTATAGTGCTCTTTTTTTTTTTTTTAATGATTTTTATAAACAGTCCATGAAATGCTTTTCCAGTTTTGCTGTCTGTTTTTCCAGGCCACCCAAAGAGACCCTTCCTCTTTGGGCTATTTAGCTTCCTTTGAAACACAGCAGTGAGCTAAGCTTGACTTTTTATTTAAAAAAATGCTTTTTAAAAAATATATATTTAAAGGAAAGAAGTCCACTGCTCTGAATATCAGTTCAAAACCAGGTCATAATGAACCAAAGCTGTAAATCATATTCAGTGGATTTTTATAAGTAAAAAACTCAAATCTGCATGTTCTATGTAACCCAAACTCACTAACTTCAAGATAAAAGACTTCCAAAGATTTTATGTCAGCTTTAAGGTAGGGCAGGATTTGGCCCTTTATCTTTTGTTTACTTTAGGTGTTTTGAAACTATTGCAGGTGAACTTGGAGAACGCCTCCTCTCTCAAGCATATTACTTAAGGCACAGAAGATTACCTTAAGCTGGAGCATGTTTAGCACTTAATAAGGGTAAAAATATCAGTCTCCAGTGAGAGCAGACATGTTCATTGGTGTTACCCTTTGCATTGTGCAGCCGTCACTGCTACTCTCTGTTACTTTCATTGCTAAGACTTGTACCACTATTTGATCAATAATTGCAGAATACTATGGCCAGACTCCTAGTAAAGATGTGCAGACTATACCCTTAATGTCTGTATACACACAGAATATTTGAAATTGGTGAAATAGTCTTGAAAACCCTCATAAATAGTCTTAAATCAAACACAGTGGAAAATATAGCTTGAAGTGCTGTGTTTACTGAATAGACTCTAATCAGTCCTGCAGTTCTGGTGTTGGATTTATTTGAAAAATTGTTCTTTTCTAGCCTTTGCTGTTATAAAGAGGTAGGCATGAAGGTGTTTTAGACAAAAATACTCATAAAAGGAATAAAGGTGGTAGTTGTCAGTCACTCCATTCCAGATGAAGAACCAAGTTTCACAGTATAGCAAAAGGTCAGACAAGAAATAATATAGGTAGAATGAAGGAAAGAGTTGGAAAACTTTGTAAGAAGAATAGCTGTAATCATGATATGCTTGTAGATGAAAAACCTCACAGGCCTTTAATGTTAATTTTCCATGATCCCAATAATGCTATAAATGTATGCAACAGAATAAAAATAGCTGCAACTTCACTGGCAGTGTGTATGTATATGCATATATATATATATATATATATATATATATATATATATATATATATATATATATATTCACCTGCAAACCTAGTATAGAAGTGTATGAATTCTTCCACAAACACAGGCACAAAAATAGTTAACATCCTTGATTTGCTTCTGTCCAGCTGCATCTGCCCTGGCAACTCCCGGACATCTCATAGTCTGGCGTAGACCTAACTCTTCAGGGTACTTTATGTCATTAATACTCATTGGAAAAGATATCTGCTGAGGTGGAGAACACCTTTTTCTTGAAAAAAAACCCACACTTTTCCCAACCTGTAGCTTGAGTTACCCTGAATGGAAGTGCATGGAACAACAAAGAGACTTCTCTAGCTAATGTTTTTTTTTTCTTGTAGACTACTGAAATTATTTTGTAAATAATTTAATTGCTTTTCAAAGACAGCACAAAAAAATCTTGTCTAATAGAAAGTGTCAGGCAGCTGAAATGTATGCATTTGTATCAGCTCTCCAGTAACAAAATCATTTGACTGACAAATAGAACAATAGTAAATAACCATTCAAATGCTTACCTCTCAGGATAGTGAATCACTGCATAAATGCTTTCAACATGCATCCTTTCTCTGCATCTGGCCAATTTATCTACATTTTATTTCCCAAGTGTCTTTGACATGCATGGCTGGGAGGGATCTCAAGAGATCCACTGAAGACATCCTCTTGCTTGGAAGAGGATAGATTATATTACCTATAACAGATGTCTGCCTTAAAATCCTCCAGTGAAGGACTTAAAGCAACAACCATAGGTAGCTTTTTCCACTGCTAGACTCTCTTTGTTATTAAAAACTTATTCTTGAAAGCATCATTTTTCAGCAGAACAAATTAAATTGTATTCTTTTCTTTCCCCCACTGGCATGATGAACAATTGAATGCCATCATCACAGTGTCAAGATTTCTTTTTACTCTTTGCTTTCCTAGCCTAAACAGTCCTACTTATCTTACTCTAAGGAAAATCCTTGGAAAGCAAAACAGATTTGCCTTCTTAGTCATTTTCCAGTTGCTGGCATGGTGGGTGTTAAGCCTGAAGCTGTTTTTACAATACAAAGAAATTAAAAATGCAACAACAGATTTGCAGGAGTATCTTGCAGAACTAGCTTCATCACACATTGACGTAAAACACACACATATTTTCACAGCATGTGAGTTTCCCCATCTAGTTATTTCATCACAGTGAACTTCAGAGCCTTCAGATGGGCTCCATATATCCTTTCTTTTCAGTTTCTTTACAGAAATTATGGCAAGATTATCATAAGTGAATTTCATCAGTCCCATAAAACATTGTCTTGACTTTAAACAAGTTAGTTTAATCAATGAAATAGAGCTCTTCATTTATCACAGAGCCTCAATAATCTGTGGGATCTTCACTATTCAACATCTCAAAGAACCTCTATTTAGTGACTTTACCATTTAAGATATTAGTATGTTTTTTTTTCCCCATTTTTGTGCTGTTTAAATTATTAATGTTTTTTGAAGAGTATTTGAAATAGATTTTGGAAGATAAATAGCCTCACAGGTCTAATGCCCATGATTCTCTTTCCAGCTAAAACCCGAACATAGGAATAAAAACTCAGCCTGAAAAAACAGTGGCAAATAATCCACAAGGCATGTAATTTTAAAAAGAAATTAAGGTTATGTTTTACTCTAGTTGATACGGAGGAAAAATTCCCATCAAATTCTATAGTGCTGGTTTACAGCTTTAGTGAACACATAATAATATCAGGTAACACAGACCAAGACCCATGTAAACCCAATATTCCTTATAGAAACATACTTATTGCTGTATTTCAATTCAAGACAGGCTTTCCCTGCGCACTGCAAAATCCATGAAACCAGCCCCATGTCTTGGCACAGGACTATGCGTGCCTAATGCTCCTTGGTGGAGAACAGGTTGCATCTCAGGCACCAAGGAATAATGAGGGTATGGAGATGTTCGTGGATGCCATGTGGGCTCTTCCAGTCCCCACCCCACTGCTGTCTCACCCGAGTGTGAAAACAGTGGAAAGACTGGAACATATAACAGTAATGGGACCCCTTAAATAATTTAATTTCACATCCTTTTACCTTGTTCTTTCTTTATCTCTAAGAACTTTGCATGTAGTTGATTCCTCTCAAGTGATTCATGCTGAACAAATCTGAGCAAACTGACTATATTTGAATGGAAAAAGAGTTGTATTAAAATTATTCACTTCAGGACATCCAAAATCTACTATCAACTATTATGAACATCAGCTTTGGGTCAGCACAGTGCGCTGAAATTGTTTACATGTGTGAGATATTGTCTGTGTACTGTCCGGTTTGCTAATCCCCAGGCATGTCTTTATCTAACAAAATACCTCATCTTCCTCCACAGAAAAGACTTTACAAATAATCCTTTAAATGAGGAATTTCCAATACTTAAAAGTGCTTTTATGATGTGTCTTCTGAAGTTGCAGTTGAAATAAAAACACTGTACTGGGAGCCTAGAAGCTGATAGAAATAGGCTAGTTGTATTTAATTTGAGAGGTAGAGGAAGTTTTAGGTTTTAATATAAAGCTGTAGCATGCATAAGATTTAGAAACCCCACCTTCTCCAAATCAGGAAATTCAGACTGCAAGCTTGACAGCTTCACAATGATATCATTAACCTTTTAAAAATGTATCCTCTCATGAATGTTACATGCAGTTGTCAGCCACCTTCCTTTTAGGTCATAATTTATCATCATAGATAAAATGAGCATAAGTATAATGCACCTATTAGCTGATTTATCTCTGTAAATATTTTTACTGTGTGAAAACTCCATTTTTTTTACCTTAAGCATTGATATCTATTTGCAAAGCATGAAATAAACTATTAGATTTATTTGTATCTAAATCCATAATAGCATCTACGCCGTGCTTGCCAAAAGCCCCATTAAAGACATATTTGTTCTGACTCAGTAGTTTCAGTGACAGAATGTGTACCAGTCCCTAGCAGCTGGAGTTAAACTGGTTACTGAAAATTAAACTAAACAAACTGAGAGCTACTTGCAAAAAGCATTTTTGGTATTCTATATGGAGTTTTGCAAAGTAACATTTCACGCTTGAGCTTAAAAATAACTCTCCTTAAGTCCTATTTCCTGTCAGATAGCACCCACATCTTGCTAATTTCTTCATGAAGAGGATCACATTTTTGAATGACTTGTATTGGCGATTGTGTGCTCCTTCAGTAATATATAATGATTTCAAATGATGTTTATCTTGAAGCAACACTACTCCTGGAATAGCGCATGATGTGATTCATGAATGGAAATGAGAAGAAAGGAACACTTGCTCTTTTTCCCAGTAACAGCGTCAATACTTCATTTACCCACCCCAGCAGCATACAGTTAAGGGAATGGATTTTCAAGCAGATGAGGGCTCTGGCCTTGCATTCAGCATCTGTATTTTTCACTAAGAAGAGGATTTACCAAGCAAGCTGGTGGAGGCTGCCAAGTAAAAATCACTTTGATCTACATCAAAAATTCCAGTAAGTCTAGTAAAATTCTTCAAATGTGTAGGGGAACCTTTGGAAAGGTGAGATGAAATGAAGAGGAATTCATGGACAGTCTGGATCACAGTTTACTGCTGGCAAGGGGGGCAATATAGTGACATTAGTGAGTTAAAAATCAAATTCAAACTTACTGCTCTGCTCTCAGGGCAACTCAATATCACAGGTTTTAAATCAAAATCACAAATAAAGAATGTCTACTTCAGCAGGCATGCCTCCTTTCTCTCTGCTCTTATCACTGAAATTGACACTCTCATTATTACCTGCAGTATATGAATCAGTAAATTTGTAAAAATCCTAACAGAACAGCATGGAACTGGAACTAGAAATGAGCATATGTTGCTCATTTTGTGCATAAGGTCAAGAAATTCACAATACATATCCTCATTGGGGGGATGATAGGAAGAAAAGCTGATGCAGCCAACTCACTAAATATCCACTTAAATTTAGGCATATGGTGTAAAATGCTCACCCAATTGTCATCTTGAAAAAAATACTGTGATAAATCAACATGGCAAATCTCTGGAAATATTGAAGAAGTTTATGAGAATTAGGAACTTACATTCCATTGAACAAAAATAACAGTGAGGTGTCCAGCTACCTTACCCTTGAGCCTTACCTTTTATATCTAGTATTACACATAAGTGTTGTTTCTCTGTGGTGGTAAGTATGCAATGCTGCTTTTATCAGACAACTGCCGCTATTCATAAACCTGTGAGGATGTCTTCTTTCGCAAGGTACAATTTTGACAAACTGCACCACTAATGAAAATAAAATTAGATATCATGCAAAGTGATCTGTGACAAGGGAAATATTTGTTCCTGGTTTTGTGCTCCAGAGGCTAAGTGGCAGAGTTCAGGCTGGTTCTTGTTTTATCTGGACAGGATCATCTATATGAATACTCTATTATCATTTTACCATTTTCCAGAACATACTGACACAATTTGAATTTACAAAGTAAAGAAGAAGGCTGTACATGTAAGCATCAAGGAAAATCTAGCTGAAGTTTGTTATTTGTAGCTACATAAAAGGTAAAAACTTTATTTCTCTTCCATTCTCTCTATCTATTTATTTATTTATTTAAATCCTAGGTGCACACATCACACAAAGAGAACATGCTGTGGAAATAAACCCTGTGGATTAGTGAGAAAGAACATGTGCATCCTGACCCCAGCTGCTTGTGAAATGGAAACACTGAGAGAACAGTTCCCTATCATCCCCCGTGGAAGAATGGGGTTGCAGCTACATGTCCTGCATTGTGTTTTCCAAATGGCCAAAAATAAAGATGGGATGTAGTCAGTATAAACAGGAAGCAAGAAAAGAGGTGCCTAGTTGCTCCCCAGGACTGTCTTGACTTGCTTTATCCACTGCCTGAAATGTTAAAAATAAAATACTGTCTCACCAAGAATTCCTGCATTTTCTTCTTAAAGGTGGAATAAATTAAGCTTTTGTGAAAAATGGTTATTTTTCTTCTTCAGAAAAGTCAACTTTAATTTTCCATTTTGTTGTTTTGTGACAGCGTGATAGTGAGTCCCATGACTGGGCGCATCTTATAACCCAGAATACTGTTGCAAATGGATCATTGTATAATGGCATCTTGATATGACATCGAGCCCAGGAAATCACAAGACAAAATGAGATTGTTTAGCAGAATACCAGTGGGAAATATGTACTTCTAATAAAAAATCTTTTTTTTAGAACATTTTTTCTGGAAAAAATACATGATAGTTGCAATTGAATTGCTAGTTTCTATTGATGCTCTCCACCCTATGTCAATTGTTATAACACTGAGCGATCTCTCTGATGTGGAAAATTAGCATACCTTGCTCCAATTCAGACTTCTGTGTTCTCCTCCAGAAACTAAATAGAAAGTGGTCTCTTTATGACCTGTCAGGTATAAAGGAGCAAGAATCTCCTGAGTGAATTTCCGGCCACAGGTCGTAATCTGAGAGGCATTTCTAGCAGGACACTTTAAAAGCAGCTAATGAGCCGTGAACACAACTCAGGGCAGCAGAAGCTGGTAACAGCTGAAAGGCCAAGGTAGGAGCTAACATTGCTGCTTCTGGATCCTGCTGTGCTTCTGTGCTTGGTGCTCACCCCTTCTGCACCCACAGCCAGTTTGATGACAATGAGCAAAAATGATTTTCCTACATCCTTTAAGAGACAGACCAACTGCATTTGAACAAGCTTCATCTGCTTTATGTTAATTTATTTCTGTGTATCCACAGAAAATAACCTAAAATCACATCATTTTATTTTCCTGAGATACTTAAGGGAATTTCTCAGTAGTGTCCTCTGTGAAAGCAGCACAGTGTGGAGTAATGATAAAATGCAAACAAGTCACTTCTGACTTTTGCTGCCATCTCTGTCAGTGGCTGACCTCACTTAATGTTTGTATCTTACACAAGAAAAGCTATGTTACAAAAGCAGCACTACCAGGATTTCTAATATGAGCAAAACAATGTATTTTTTCTTTGTCTTATGCTTGGAAATGATTGAGTCAGGTTGGCTGAACTTTCTCAAAAATGTTTCACTGGAGATAGATGTTCAGATGAGAATGTATTACAGAATTTTTGCGCTTGACAGCTTGATACATGACGAAAGAATGTTTTCTAAAGCAAACATCAGGTGCTGTAAGCTCCCAGGTAACAGGAAGGCATCTCCATTTGTAATATAATAATAGTAAGAAATTAAAATGTTATTTAAATTTGATAATGATATGACCATTTTACAGGAGGGATCTGTGGATCCTTACTTTGGGACTTGCACCTGGAAGGACCACTTGTACCTGTAAGACAGTTTGATGTGTTTAGTGAGAGCCTATAGAAGATACAACCCAATTTCATACTTTGGCTCTGAGATTTTACACCTGGATCCTTACATGTCTATCACCTCACTTTCAGCATGATGACCCTTTGCTGCATGATATCATTTGCCCGTTCAGTGCCTCTTAACAGATAGATTTTAGCTGATTTCCAAGAAGAGGCCATTGACAACTGGCCAGTCACTCTGACACAGCTGAGATGACTCATGCCTCTCACTCATAGAGTGATAGGTGTGGAAGTGGCTCTTTTCTTGAGATAGGATGGTGTTCTGGGTTCAGCTGTAGCAGTCATTTTTCTCCTTCTTAGCGGCTGGTGCAGTGCTGTGTTTTTTCTGCTTCTCATCTGGTGGCCTATACTCCTTCAGCTGTGAGTTTGTATTTTATTCACAGTATCATGATGGTGACTGTCATTCTGCCTGTCCTTCAAAATGATCTCAAGTCCTTTTCCTCAGCACACCTGCCTGAGCTGTTTTTTCCTGTCACCATGCAGTTGACGTTTCTCATCTGCATTTGGTACCCTGCACTTCTCTGGTTTATGACAGATGTTTTGGTTTCTCATTGTCTACCCCAACATGGTGGTAATAACTGTCAGTTTGTGTCACTGCACCTGTAATAAACCTTGCCTAGTCATCAGTAGGAATACTCAACAGGACTGGACCTTGGAAAATGTTATCTTCTTTAGGAATATGTTTAATAATCCAGTTACTGAAGTTAATTTTGGTGGTCTATGATGCTTTCATTCTAACTTTTATGGAAAAGCCCAGTGTTGCCCTCTTTTAATGTTTTGGTTCAAGAATTTTCAGAGTTAATAATTCACCAGTTCTGAGATTGGTTTGCCCAGTTATTTTTTTGCAGCGTAGTTTGTCAGACTCACATGGTTTAAAAAAAGAATCTTTTGAAGGGATTGGTCCAGTCTCTAATTTGCTTTTAATGGGTCTAGACTGAAATATTATCCTTTTTTCACTGGTATGAGACAGATGTTTCTAGTAGATTTTTTAGTGAATATTAATCAGGGATGACATTAAGAGCTTTGGCTTTCCCAGAATTGTTTGACAATAGCCTTTGCTCCTGCTGAATATCCAGCCAGTGCTCTCCTCAGTCTTCTTTCTGCTTCCAGAACAAATTTCTTCAGGTTTCTTGATAGCTGTATCTCCTTTAGTGACTTGCTCTTTCTGGTTTTAACTGTGCATTCTGATCTATACTTGTCCATAGCAATCTGTCCAAGTTTCCTCTTCCTGAATGTTTCCTTTTTGTGTTTGACTTTGGTGGAAGCCTTTCTGCTTCTGCATCCTTCCTGTGTAATCAGGGCTTTAATTTTGCTCCCACTTCTTCAGTAGACTAATAGCTGTCCATAAATACTTTATCCCCTTATGCTTGTTTCTCTAGCTTTAGTCCCTGGACTTTTAAAACTGTTTTCTTTGAGGTCATTGCTTTCATTTTGCTATTCCTGTTTCTTTTTCCTTTCCTAAAACCAATATTTTATTGTTTTCCACTCAAGTCTTGCTCCAGTTTTCTGCTGCTCCTCTATGAGGATACAGTGCAAAGAGGTCTCCCAGCCAGCTACTGGTTTTGCCATCTATGACAAAATATTTACACATGTTCCAAGTACTCTTTGGATAATTTATGTTTTACTGTATTTTTCTGCAAATGTTTGTTTCAGATATTTCATATTACATTTGACACCTGTATGATAGTATGGAAAAGCAAGTGCTAGGGTTACAAGAGAAAACGTGTGCTACATTTGACAGTCATGATATACAGTGGGAATTGAACTAATTTGTTATGAACAGTGCCACAACTTCAGGCAAATCAGCTGGAAGCATAAACCCTCTTGAAGAATAATATTGCAAAATAATACTGGACAGAGTAATAAGCATTCCAAAATGAGACACAGTATGAACTGAGAGGGAATAGGGTCAAGCACATTTTTTTTCATAACGATTCATGGTCAGCACCTTTCTGACCCCCTGAAATAACAAGGCATAGGAAAAGGGAAACTGAGTGGTAACGTTGCATGCGTGCACTGTGTAGTTATGGTGAAGTTCTGAATAAAGGGCATGAGTTTGTCTGGTGTCACATGCCTGCTATTAAACCCTAGTGCATCAGAGGGCTAAAAATGGAAAAGAAAGTAACTTTGCAATGCTTCTTTAGTAGGTCATGTGCTTGTTATCATATGTTAAAGTGACATTGTAGCCCAATGGTAAGTGGTGTGTGACGACTGCTGGTTTCTGGTCTTACAGCTAATTGCATTGAGAAGGCACCACAGGTTTCAGTTCATAAAGCCTCTGCACCTCATGTGGTTTGTTTCTAAGGTTTAAGCATCATAAAACTTAACTGTAGAGAGAAATTCTAATTTTTATTAACAGTAAATTTACTGAAAAATGAGACATAAAAAGAAGGAGTAGGGCTAAGATGCAAATAGTAATACTCTTCAAAAAATTGTATAAAAACTGGGAGCGAATTTTAGATGCATCAAAATATTGATTATTCCTTTTGAACTCAGTCACATCTAATCTAATAATGTTGAAAGCATTGAGCAGTAATCACAACTACATGATTTTACTAAGCAGTTACTACAAAGTATAAAGTTGGTAAAATTCTGATGGTAAGTGCTATAAAGAAATAAAGACCTAAAAAGACATGCAGGTTGAAGACACAACTGCAGGAAAGAATCAATTTTGTTTCAGTTCAACGGATTGTTAATGGTATAACAGCAATAATTTAATCTGAACTATAATGCATCCATTCCCTGAGTCAACTGAATATTTTTTTTAATTTTTAACTCTAAATTTTCCTCTTTTTTTCTCAATTTCTTTTTTTTTTTTTTTTTATTTTGGGGATAATAATTTAATCAGGATTAGAGGAGGGGAGTAATTATCATACCAAAATAATACTAAAGTTCCTGAGATGTACTCAGCCTTCACTCAACCATTCCAAAACATTTTGGTACAGTGGGAGGAAATTAAATGTAGTTCATTAATCATGTGTGGGGCATTTTCAAGATGCCTAAAGAAGGTGGGAGAGTCTGAAAGGGAGGGTCTGATCTGTCATATTCCAAGAGCCAGCCTGCAAGCCTTCCATTATTCTATTTATCCTAACTCACATTGGGCAGGAGAATAATATCTGCTCAGAAAATTATTTTTATCTGCTCATTCCAGAACATCTTGACTACTTTTAGAAAGTGTTTTTTGCTGCATTCCCAGTTTATCAGCCAGTATTTGTATTTCTTTATTTTCCTTCACTTTTATATAGCAAAGGGGTAAGATTGTTCTTAAAGGTGGTTAGACCTTAATTATTTGTTAACAATTGTCTTCTTATGCATAAAAAAATAGTATAAAAAGTAGAAAAAAATACTAAAGTATAATAAAATAGCTAGCTATCTGACATTGCTTTTAAATGAAATTACTTAAAACACAACATAAGGCACTGGAAAAGTATTTGCTATTTTTTCTTCAGTTACATTTAAATATTTGTGCACATGAATCTGCTTAAGTGGAACCTGTCAGCAACGTCAGCAGTGGTTTTCCATAGCATGCAGAAATACAACATTTTTATGGGAAGTGCATACAGAGAAAAAAATAAGTTAATTTAAAGGAGATTTTCAGAAGTGCTTCATAACAACAAGTAACACAATATTTGTACGTAACTCCTCAGAAGTCTTTCTTTACTACAGCTAACTGAAGCCACCATAATTTTTTAATAGTTTTTACCCACGTTAATGTTCTCGAGTTAAGAACTGTAATCTCAATTAAAGATAGGAACCTGAGGAAAAGAAATGGTTCAGTCTTGCTTTTATTTTATTGTGAAGTTTTGCAATATCTGGTATTTTGCTGGAAAAGGCCCAGGTCCTGGAAACAACATTAAAAGGATTGTAAATAAGAGCTTGATCATGCGATGTGATGCAAAAGAAAAAAATCCAAAACAAGCCAACACACCAAACCAACAAAAGCCTGGAAGACAGATAAACACAATCTTTTTATTTTGTTTCCTGATTTCCTCATGAATTTTCAATACATTGCTGAGGCATCTCTTGTGATTGAGAAGAAAGGTCAATAAGAAAGAGTCCCAAATTCAAGTTTTTCAAGTTTTTTTCTTGAAGTTTGTTGAGGCCCTGAAAAAAGCACTGTGTTTACAAACTTAATTTCTAATGAAATCATGGGATGATAGACTAACTTAAGATGGTAAGGACTTCTGGATATCTCTAATCCAACCATCTGCTCAAAGCAAGACCATCTTCAAAGTCAGCTGAAGTTGTCTCAGGGCCTTGTCCAGAAGAACATCAAATATTGTCAAGGATGGAGATTGTATGGCCTCCTGGGCAACCTGTTCATGCCTAGCCATCTTCACTGTAAAAAATGCTCTGGTTTTGCTTTTTGCAAGGTGCAACTATTGGCCTTTGCCTTCCCTGTGCACCTTTAACAAGAATCTGTAGGCACCCCTATAGCTACCTGTTCAGTAGCTGAAGACAACAGTGAGGTCCCTCCTTGGCTGTTTCTTCTTCAGGCAACAGCAAGCCCAGCTCTCTTGGCCTCTGCTGGCATGGCATGGCTCCAGTGCAGTGGCCATTCACTGGCGTCACTGTGGTTGCTCAATGTATTTTTTGCACTGGGGCCTGAAATAGACAGTGCTGTAGGGGGGCTGCAAAGCTGAGTTGGTAGGAATAATTGCTTCTACCTATTTATCAGCTATGTGCTTGCTGAAACAGTCCTGCAGGTAGTCTTCCTTCAGGAGACAGCATGTTAAGACAGAGGTTACAATGTAAAACTCAAATCAGGATCTTTAGAGGTTATGAATCTCTATTTGAATTGGAATAAATATGCAGTTTGCGAGATACATTTTCTTCATAGGCTCTAAAGTGCACCCCAAATAGTTTAAGTTTTATAGCTTCACTTTTGCACTTATTTGCTTCCCTTCGTGGACTTTGGCAAGGAATATTTGGCTAGTTTGAAGCTACTTGAGCAGAAAAAAATGCTGGGCTTAGTACAACTTCATTCTTACAGACAATATCTAGAAATCAACCCAAACTAAAGCTGTAGATTCCCCTAGTCACATAAAACAAGAGTCAATCACGCATGAAATCTGAAAAATATGCAAAGCTTTTTATTGAATTATAACCTCACAGCCACACAGATCACTAGGTTACTGTACATCTCTCCTAGTGCAGGTTTAAACACAAACACTGCAGTCTATGGATGGGAAAAATGGAAATATATTCAAGAAAAGGAATGTAAAAGTGTATAAAAATATCACCTGGTCCTTTGGATGTTCCCTGAATGTTTTAAAGGAGGATGCAAGAGTTTTAAATTTAAAATATGTAAATAACGGCTATTGAAATCAGCATTATACTTTAGATTAAATTATTGTTGTTATACCATTAACCATCCATTGAACTGAAACAAAATTGATTCTTTCCTGTAGTTGGGTCTTCACCCTGCATGTCTTTTAAGGTCTTTATTTCTTTATAGCACTTAGTATCGGAAGTATCAAAACAGTGGCAGAAAGATATTTTCATATATTTCTGATTTAGGCAAAGTAGGAAACAGAAAACATTGCAAAAGGTTCAAGTATCGAATGAAATTTCCAAGTTGGCTGACCAAGCTGAGTTGATTACACAATCTGAACCACTGAACAGAGTGTGTTTGTCACTCTGCGTTATTAACAAATCACACTCTTGTTAAACAATCATTGATTCATTTAGTTGACACAGCTAGAGATTTTAAATGGTGCATGTTATGGAAATTGTATCTCCATGGTTATGGAATTGTTTGTGACTTGATTATCTTGAGTATCTGATGTTCATCACTTGAGCTAGGTGATTCATTACCAGACCTATGCAGCTATTGTGTGCTGAATGATTGAAACTTTGAGATTTCTAATGGCCGTTTGACTTTCAATACATGTTACAAAATGAACAGTAGCCTGTCCTAAAAGTGATAAAAGTTCTTGAATATATTAATACTTTATTTGTAACCTCATAAGTCACCGGCAAATAAGCTCTGTGATTAGAGACCTTCCAGGTCTGATATGCCAAGGAGACTTTGGAAGCCTTAGTTTTCTTGGTACTTGTATCAGGTTTACATGGCAAGGTTCTGGTTGCAGGGGGCTGCAGGGGAGAAGTCTGTGAGAAGAGACATGGAGCTGCACCCATGCCGGATAAAACCAGTTCCAGCCAGCTGCAAGTTGGACCCACTGCTGGCAAACTGAGCCCACAAGGGATTCAACTTACACCTCTATGATAATATATTGAAGGAAGTGTAAAAAAATTCTCTGTAGCAGCTGTGTGAGAGACAATTAGGAAAATATGAGACAAACAACTTTACACACACCAAAGTTAGTAAAAAAGGAGGGAAGGAGGTGTTCCCAGCACAGAGCAGTGCTGGGAACTGAAATTCCGAGGCAGCCCGAGGGAAGACAATGGTGGTGCAAGCTGTTCCCCTGCAGTTGAAGGAGGACCATGTCAGAGCAGATATCCACACTGCAGCCCCTGGAGGACTGCACACTGGGGCAGGTGGATGTACCTTGAAGGAAGCTGCAGCCCGTGGAGATGACACCATGCAGATTTTTGACAGGTCTCATGGGGACCCATGCTAGAGCAGTCCATGTCCAAAGCATTATACCCTATGGAAAAGACCCATGCTAGGGCAGTTCATAAAGAAATACTGCCTCTGGGAAGGACCCATTTTGGAAGGGTTTGTGAAAGACTCTGTCTTGTGGGAGGGACCCTGCGCTGGAGCAGGACAACTGTGCGAGTAGGAAGATGCACTTTGTTTCCATAACTAAGTGTTGTGGACTGAGCATAACCCACATTACCCATCTCCCTGTGCTGCTCAGGATGTGGAGGAGAAAGCAGAAGATATAGGAGTGAAGTTGAGGCAAGGAAGAAGGGGGGAAGGTGACAGGAAGGTGGTTTTAGTTTTATTTCTTGCTGTCATATTCTGTTATTAACTTGCAATTGACTAAAATAATCTTCTTCAAATCATGTCTGTTTTGCTCATGATGGTCACTTGTGAGTGATCTCTCCATCCTTATCTCGACTCATCATTTTTTCTCCCCCTGTTCTGTTGAGTATGAGGAGTGGGAGAGTGACTGAGTGGACACCTGGTATCCAGCAAAGGTCATCCCACTACAGAGCTCTTTCTTTAGTCTTATCATTCACTTGGATGAGCAAAATCACTTTTTTTTTTTTTTAAAAAAAAGCAACAACAAAATAAAACCAAATACCTCTTCCCCCCCCTCCCCCTTGTCCTCAACTGTCACATAGCAGCTGAGGTAAAGATGAATTTACAAATACCTAAGCGTGATGGCGCAAACTGGTATACCTGAGATCACATATTTAGCTCTACACTAGTAAAACAAACATATCTGGAATGATCTTGGTTGCTTGCTGGAATCTGTGTTTGCTTTGTTGACCGGAGGCTGTGGATTCATTACCTGATAGAGCCCAAGCAGTTTTCCTGACACTGCCAGGACCAGGAAATCTCTGCTTCTCTGACCTGCAAAGGCCATACCATAGAAGCTATATTTCAGTAACATCTCTACAGCTTAATGGAAATAATTTTTAATTATGTTTTAGCTATCCTGGAGAAAAGTATTGGAACACTTTACTCTGGAGGAGTAAGTCAGTACCAGATGCGAATGTTTGTGTGCCTGTCAGGATGGTGTGCTTTGATGTTTGCCAGATACTTTGAAATCATCCTTATTTCTGGCCAGGTTAGGGTAAAAGCAAGTAAAATCATTCTATTTACAAAATCTAAACATAGCCAAGATGATTACAGAAGTTATAGCCAAGGATAGGCTAAGAAAGTTATGGCTGTTCAGCCTGGAGAAGAGAAGGCTGCGTGGAGACCTCAGAGCAGCCTTCCAATATCTGAAGGGGGCCTCTAGGGATGCTGGGGAAGGACTCTTCATGAGGAACTGTAGTGAGAAGACAAGGCGCAATGGGTTCAAACTTAAAGAGGGGAAGTTTAGATTGGATATGAGGAGTAAATTCTTTCCTGTAAGGGTGGTGAGGCACTGAAATGGGTAGCCCAAGGAAGTTGTGAATGCCCCATCACTGGTGGTGTTCAAGGCCAGGTTGGACAGAGCCTTGGGTGACATGGTTTAGTGTGAGGTGTCCCTGCCCCTGGCAGGGGGGCTGGAACTAGATGATCTTAAGGTCCTTTCCAACCCTAACTATTCTATGATTCTATGATTCCATGTCTAGAAATAAAAGCAAACTGTGCATGTATCTATTTCTCCAGGGCTTTACTCACCATCTGGTAACTGCTCTCAAGCTGTTTAGCCACTCACCAAACCTGTGACATGCATTATAATAGTTAAATCTAAATTTACAGTCAGTGAAAAGTACGATTTCAAGGGGAAACAGAGCATTTTCTACCTACTCACTTTGTGGGTTAATCAAAGATTTGTTCAGACTCATATCCTTTGCTTTTCCAAACCTTTTCCTTCTCAAGTAAATGCACACTCCTTTTCTTAAATGGGAGATAGCTTTGACACACTTATGCCAGGATTCTTAACTACCCTTAATTAAACAATTAATAAGTCATCCATCTTGATAATCCATTAACTTTTCTTTGTGGGCAAGTGGGTATTCACAAACTGTTCACAGCATTTTGCACATTGTTCTTCATGCAGAACGTGTAATTTAACAACCCTATTTAAATGCAACATCCAAGGATTAATGCCTGTGGCGCATTACAGTTTTTTGTTTTTGATGAGACCTGCCAATAATCAATAATTCTAGGATGATAATTCCAGGCCTTCCAGGGTCTTCTCTGTGCCTACTGCAGATTTGCTTGGTTTTGACATGATTGCCACTTGTTCTGTCTCGGTTATAAGATAGGCAGTTTCTTTTTGGGATTAAGGTTTCTTGGAGGAAATAACTACCATCTGTAGTACAAGAAGCTCAGCAACCTGACAGAGCTGCCTACACAGCTCAGAAAGTGTAGTGAAGCTTTACTCAAGGAAACTGGTGATTACTGAAGCTAAGGCAATGATATCCAAAGTGATGGAGCATTAGTGTGTGGCAACATCACAGTGACATTCATTTTCACTCAGGACTGCTGCAGTATGTAAAGAGCAACACAAGAACTCTAATACTTGATGTTCTCCCATATTCATGAGGAAAGAAATACAAATAATAAAATATATATCCACTCTCATTTATGGATGTGTTGGGGTTTGCTTCTTTTTTTTCTTTTTTTTTTTTTTTGTTTGTTTGTTTGTTATGGAATGGACTGGTTAATGAAGCCAAATTATTGTGGTTTTTTAAATATCTCCATTACTCAATCATTTGCACTCCAGCTACCCTTGAGAAATTGTATGGAGTTTGTTTTTGCAGACTACATACTTAAGGGACCTTAAGCAAACCGGTGCTTTTCATAATGCCCCTCCTGCCAGCTTTTGAAATGCAATAATTCATCTGATAGATCATTTAAATTGACTTAATAAACAAAGGCTTCCAGTAAAATATGGAAATGGAAATGGGCAAGCTCAAGGAGCAACCTAAAGTTTTCCAAGAATGAAGAAGAATACATTTTTATATATTTTCATCTGTATATATTTTCACCTGTAGGATATCACATCCTGGAAATATCAGGAGATATAATAGCAGGAAAGTTACAGATCTTAAAAGATCATATCTTCTTCCCAACTTGCTCAAGATAACTGTTACATCATCACAAATTAAAGTATGACTGAGCAATGAACTTGCCTGAATAGCTGGATGCTGTCTTTCCTATCTGAAGGTGAAAATTTTATTTTAAAATTCTGCCTGCCTTCTCTTTTTTTTTTTTCCTTTTTAAAACATACCCAGCTATAAATGGCTGTGCCCTGATGCACAGTGTTCATCATTTTGAGCACCAAGAGAACCATTAAATTGTGATTTACATTTTGTTGTCACATCTTAAAACATCCAGCTCACTTCAGACTTGAGTGTTGAGCTCTGATACTGCTCAAATAGCAAGACACAGTCCTGCCGTTCATCACCAGTGTACTCTTCACTGTGCTCCAAATGGACACCGAAAGTGCCCAGGACTCATCTCTTAGACAAGAACCTCTCCTTATCCTGCCTTGTCATGTGATAGTCCAGTTAAGAAGTCAGCCCATGCTCTTCCAATCTGTCATCCAAGATCAGAGATGATGAATATACGTGATTTAGGTCCCTTGTGTTTTGCTGATTCTGCTGCTTCTTCAGTTCATCCATCTCTAATATTAAACCTGTAGACAACTTTTACTTGTTGAAAGCATGACCTAAGAATGCAAAGGTATTGAGTATGAAACTTGCTTCCTCAACTCTCTGGCAACAGCACCTCATTATTCATTTGAGTTACACTGGCATGTAAATACACTGAGGGTGACCAGGGAAACCAGGACTTTGCTGCCTTCACAGATGCCATTGTGCCTGCCCACTGATGTGTGTGCGCTGCTCTCTGACTGATGTTCATTGCCAGTGGTCTCTGAGTATGGATGTAAACATAAGCTAACCTATATAACTGGGAGCAGAAGGTGTGTTTTATATAAATTCATTCAAATAGTCCTCAGAGATATTCTGTTGATTCTTTCAGTTCCTTGTGATGAAGTGATTGTGAAGTCTAGGTTTACTATCACCCTGAGGGTGTCAGATGATGAATGTAAAAATGGACTGGCTCCACATTCAGTAGATACATTGCTGCATATTTTGTGTCCTTGAAAATGGAAAGCATGCTCAAGAACACTGCAGCATAGCCATGTAGACATTAACCAAACCACTCACCACATATTGCTCCACGAATTTTGAGGTACATGGTATGTTCTCAGGTACTTTGTTCTCTGCAGTCAAGCTCATTTTCATCTACTAGATTTAGTCCTACTTACGTAGCAATGGAAAATCAAGAAACTTTTTTTTTTTTTTAATTCATATCATGAGATGAATATAGAGGGCCAAATAATCAGCAAGGAAAAGACCAATAAAGACAATTAAGCTAACAGTTTGATCCAATACACTTAATAGAAACTTGATCCTGGGAGTAGATAATGTTGATACTACTTAATGGAGGAAATTAATAATATGAATCATATTTTCTCCCAAAATATTGTGGTTCAATAAAGAAAAAAAAACCTTATTTTATTAGATGAACTGATTGGAAATAGCTTAATTGAATAGTATATTACAGTTCAGTTTCAATTGATCAGATTTCAGGGTTAGTCAGGCTGTTTCTGAAGGTCTTTCACACAGCTCAGCCTGGTTTTTGATAAACACAATGTACATTATTTCTTGTTAGCTGGCTTTTAGTTACTGGTCTCTCTTCTCCCTCACCTATGGGAAATGGCTGTACATCTTAGAAGCAGCTGTTATCTAAACATGCATTCAAGCCATCTTTTTTCCAGCCTAGGTCTGGAGTCGGATTGGTTCCATAGCTTCAGTGTGCCCCCAGTGGTGCTTCTCTGCCCCTGTGCCATGGTGTCTTGCAGCCTCATGGATACATCCCCCACTATCTGTGTCTCCTCACATGCTTCAGTTAGTATCCCCATGATCAGACTAACCAGCCCCTGGCAGAGATATGCACTTCCTCCAAAAGAGGAGTGAGATATGGAGGTGTGAGTGAGATATGGAGGTGTGAGGTCACAGCTCCTTTTCTCTTCACACGCTCATTCATAGCTGTCTCACCACAGTTGTCTTCTTCATTTTCCACCTTACAGTGTATCTACAGCCATCATAAGACAAGGTCTAACCTTGCTTTCTTCTTCTTTCTAGTTCTGAGAAAAATGCAAGATGAAAGGTTAAGCATGTGAAGTATTTTACAAGGAAATATTTCAGAAAAATTTGAACTGCATGTGTCATCCTTCCCTTCTAGGTAAATATTTCACAGACCAACATGTTGAAATATAAAAAGCAGATACCCCAAAGTTTTTAAATGCTAATACATTTGGACTTTGTGTTCTATGGGAAATTAAAAATCTGAGGATATCATCATGATTCAAGATGAAATAACTGCTTCCATTTTTCATCTACCAGTAGTTATATCTACTTCATCAGATAAAAGAAAAAAAAAAAAAACAATTCTCATGCCTCTTTTAAGGTGGAAGGGAGCTGAGCAAGAAAAACAGGGTTTATGCATACTTTTATAAGGACAAGCAGGAACCTCAGCGCTCAGTAGACTGCAAAGAGCAAAATATTGAGCTGAAAACATTAGGGTACAGTAAACTAGACTTCATAATAATCTTCAGTCCTATGTTGTAATAGGGAAGGAAGACAAAATGAAAAAGTAAGACAAAAAAGGATACACAATTTGTTTATTGATATTAATTTCTCAATTTCTCATTTATTTCTCCAGTGCATTTGAATGTATAAAAGAAGTTGCATTTGTATTTTACCTTTTAACTCAATGTTTCATCTATCAAAAGCACACAGGTAGCTGTTAGTCTTTTCTCAGAAGAGAATTCTCATGACAGAAATGCAAGCTATAAAAAAACCCAAACAAACTAGAAAAAAAAGAGAATAGACACATAGCTGTCTAAATTTTTATATCTGAGTTTGAATCTTTTCAATTGCATAAATAAATCCTCAAAAGTTGGATACAGAGGCTTCCTTGACTTCCAGAACTAAAATGGAAGAAGGACATAAACAGAAAAAAAAAGCAAAACAAAAATTTAGGATTCACGTAGGGGACCAAACAAACTCATATATCCACAAATATAAAAAAGAGAACAATGGAAAATTTAAGCCTTCATCATTACAGTATGAACACCTCATAATATTTATAGAGATGTTCTTTCCATAGTTAAATCCGTAAAAAATATAACACGTGCTCTGGGTGGGATTTACCACAACACATAAATAGCTTAAGAAACACAAATACCTTAAGGAGAGGTATAACATCTTTGTCAGTTATTTGGACAGTGGGATTGATGCATCCTCAGCAAATTTGCTGATGACACCCTGCTGTGTGGCTCGGTTGATACGTTGGAGGGAAGGGATGCCATCCTGAGGGGCCTTGACACGCTTGAGAAGTGACCAATGCCAACCTCATGAAGTTCAACAAGGCCAAATGCAAGCTCCTCTTCCTAGGTCGGGACAATCCCAAGCACAGATACAGGCTGGGTGGAGAACAGACTTATAGCAGCCCTGTAGGGAAGGACTTGGGGTGTTGATTGACAAGAAGCTCACCATGAGCCAGCTTCAGTGTGTGCTTTCAGCCCAGAAATCATCTGTGTGCTGAGCTGCATCAAAAGGAGCATGACCAGGAGGTTGAGGGAGGTGATTCTGCCCCCTCTACTCTGCTCTTGTGAGACCCTACCTGCAATCCTGCATTCAGCTCTGGAGTCCTCAGGACAAGAGGGACATGGACCTGTTAGAACAAGTCCAGATAAGAAGTCTCTTCTAAGCTGAGAGAGTTGGGGTTGCTCATCCTGGAGAAGAGAAACCTCTGGGAAGACTTTAAAGCAGCTTCCAGTGCCTAAAGGAGGCTACAGAAAATCTAGAAAGTGATTTTTTTGCAAGGGCATAGTGATAGGTCAAGGGGGAATGACTTTAAACTAGAAAAGGGTGGATTTAGATCAGACATTAAGAAGAAGTTTTTTACTATGGGGGTGGCGAGACACTGGTAGAGATTTCCTAGAGAAGTTCTGTTTGTGCCATCCCTGGAAGTGTTCATGGCCAGGTTGGATGGTTCTTGGAGGCAAGCTGGTCCAGTGTTCTTGTGCATGGCAGGGGGGTTGGAGCTGGATGATCTGATGGTCTCTTTCAACCCAAACTATTCTATGATTCTATGACAGAGCAGGAGAGAAATATTTTTGAGACTCCACCAGGAGTACAGCTTTGTTTTGGAGCCACCTCAAAAATAGGTGTCAATCAAGTTTAGCTCAAGAAAATGAAATCACACAAAACATGCTCACACACATACATGTACACACATCTTTTAAGACACAAATGGTCAACTGTGGAATTCTTTGTTTCAGTTAGGTAAGACGCAGTCCTCATGGGTGGATACATAATAAGAGAGGGGTAAGTAGTCTGGGATATTAGTACTTTATCCTTAAAGGCTGAAGTACATGAATGTTTCACAATTACTTGCTGTAAACTTTGTGAAGGAATACTCCTGATGTTGGTAAAAAAAATGCAAGAAGTGGTATTGATGTGAAAGATGTAAGCAAGGAACATGCACTTCCCAGTATACAGCTTAATGTTCTTTAACATCTCTTGGCCTTTCTTAATGCTGGGTGGCTTCACATTGAAAATTTATGTCATATCTTTCTAGAATTTTTTAGACTCTTTGGTATTACCATCTTGCTAAAGAATAACTTGCTGTCAGACAAGAAACTGCAGCTGATGATAGTTCTTTATAGGATGAGTATTCAAACAGCATATTTCCCTTAATGAAAAATAAATTGAAGTTCCTTTTTTGAAAAAAGTATGGTTTCCAGAAATGTCAAGAAGCCACTGATGCTATCTTCCAGAATATTAAACACTGTTTCTTAATTATGTTTAGAAACACAGTCTTAGATGCAGGATCTGCTGCAGGGTATTTCAAAATTGGACTTGAAGGGGCCTATAAAGGTATAATTTCTTGCCAGTTTATGAACACTGAAGAATATTCCACTAGATGCTTTACTCTGGAAATACTAGGATTGCTAAGTCTTTACCTAGATGACATTGATTTGTGATTTATTATTTTTAATGGATTACTGTTCAGTTAGATCAGTTGAAATACGTTATATATTGAAGTAAGAATCTTCTGAACTCTTTTGACACTTAATTTTATTGTTATTTGTTTACTCTGTGAGAAAGTTTTTGGGAACTTTACTGTGAGCTGTTATGTCTTAGTTGAAGTGGCAAAAATGTCAGTCATTGTATTGGAGGGGTTAATAGCAAAAAACAAAGGATTGCACACAGTCCAACCAAAAGTCAGGTTTCCTGTCAAATTGCTCAATTGTATTCTCTTTAGTATATCATGACATCACCATTCAGCAGTTCCCCTGTCATCACACAGTTCTGGAAGAAAAACAAAATCTGAATTTATACTGCAAAAGGCAAGCCAAGTAAAAGGAAGATTTGCGTTTGCTTGGGAAAAAAAAAAAAAAAAAAAACAAAAACAAAACAAGCATATTTCAGACCAGCTTTATGCCTTGCAAAGACACAAAAGACTGTTTAGGTCCAATTTTTACTTTCTTCTACTGATGGAGAATTCAAAATTGTATGATTTTTTTTCCTATACAAACTGCCATAACTATGGAAGGTAAGCATAGGCAGAGACATAGTGAAGTCAGCGAACCTCTCTGTGGGTGTACAATACATCATAGCTCAGAGAACCATATTTCAGGGGCTGTTCAGGGACTATGTTGCAACGGGGCCAGAAGTCTGGGGATGAGGGTGTGCTGGATGCTTCCTGCCTTTGATCACTGCAGGTTGGGCAGTGGCTGCCAAGCCTGAACAAAGAGGAAGAGTTGATCTACACCAAAGCCTCGGAGGCCAGCTGCAAACAGAAAACAGAATAATGAGAATTTTGGGAATTTTCAAATTTCCTTTTTTTTTTTTTTTAAACATAGGAACTAGGCAAATTAAAAAGTTGTCTACAGAAGATGGGCTACAGAGATTCCTGATGGAAATTATCTAGGTATGAAAGGTAAGGCATATCTCCCATGGAAGAAAATACTTGAAAATTAGGAGCATAGGCTGGAGGTTATGGTGAGTTTTGAATTGAGATTTGAAGACATGATGGAGGTGAAAAGGGAAAATTCCATAGAAACACTTTTACAATTACAACATCTGCTAATCTACAGCACATAAGAGCATCAAGGCTGTTCTTACATTTTAGTAAGATTCAAAATTTTTAGTCAGCTGTTCCTGGAAGAGCTTTTTGTATACACCATCACTATTTTGTATTCATGGTTTTCAGCCAAAATATCTACATAACCTGTTTAAATAGTTGGATTATGTGCCAATATTGTCCTGTAACATAAGTACTCCTTTTCTCTCCCATTTCCCCTTCATTAGAAATTTAGAGACAGCAAGCATACTTTTAAAGGTCATTCAGTCTTCATTTTCTTAGATAAATCAAGGCTTTCTAGTGTCTTCAATTGAGACTTGAAGTCTCCTGATGACCTTAGTAACCAGTCTCAGTGTTTGATCAATTTTGAATCTTTATTGAACATGACTGATTGGAGCATAAAATAAACAAATTATTATCAATATCTTGCACAATTCACACAAAAACCCCACCCACCCACCCAACCAACCAAAAAAAAAAAAAAAAAAACCCAAACCCAAACCAAACAAATAAAAAAAACAACCCCCCCCAAAAAACCCAAACCTAATAAGTGAAAACCAACCAACCGATAAAAAAGCCCAAAAACCAAAAGCCAAACAAAACCAAACATTCTTGTGAATGTTCTTGCCTTTTGTTATAAATGCATTACTTTGAAAATTCATTGTTATCCTGTGGTCAACTCATATCTGTGGGTTTCCCTCCTCTTGAAATATTCCCAGCTGATCACAATCCTCTCTTATTTGGTCATGTATTTTATTCCCAAGTCTTACATGTCCCAGAAATAATTAATTTCCTCCCATATGTTACTCAAGTAAAGAATGTAATTGTTCTTATGCACTTTCCTACCTTATGAGTTGAGCTCGTTAATGCAAATATTTAGCAACCTCAGCCATGTGTCTGGGCATGAAAAACTCCACTAGTGTTCAGCCTGGTATCTTCTTTTCGAGCTGTACCAGCTGTCAATTATTCTTTAATATTCTCAGTCCCATATGTCTGCTGAAGAATACTACATCCAGCTCATTTCTTGTCTCCTCCATGCTTCTGCCTTCTTCTGCCAAGTCAACTTTCTAGCAGCATTTGTCTCACTTTCAGTCCTTTACCAAATCTTCCTGTTCTCCTGCCCTTTTATCCAGAAGCCTCAGTCAAGCCTCCTATTATTTCAGTTTCCCATGTGGCTTCATGGTAGACGATTGTGAGGTGGAAATCCTTTCCAGTCCTGCTTTTTAAGATCACTATGTTATGGAGCTCCTGCATCACCCAGCCTTCTCATCTCTCTACCCATACCTGAAAACCCTGAAATCTGTTTTGAATGACTTTCAGTCCATCCATCACCCACTTTTCTCATCATGTTGTCAGTTTTGAAGATGATATAGTGTAGCCCACCGGATGAGCCGTATCTATCTATGGCAGCTGTTTGCAACCTTCTTCTCCCATGATCATCAGACTGCTGATGTTTCTCATCTGCTCTGTTCCTCTAGTCCATCTCCTTACCCAGAGACCAGTTTTCATCCCTTTCTCTCATCTTAGCCATGTCCTTTTCCATTTCCAGAAAAGTTAAACTCCAAGAATTCATTTCTTGCTGATCTGGAAGAATGCTGCACTCTTCTTACGAGCTTTTTGATGTTCACCTTCATTCTCCCCACTCTTTTAGCCTGTTTTAGTGTGGGCTTTCAGGCAGAAATCATGCCATAAATTCTTGTTCCCTGCCAACCTGAAGTCTTTTTTCAAGAGCTTTGAAACGTAGGATCTGTGATTTTAGAAAATGTTGTAAACTAGGGTTAAGTCTGTCCTCAGCACAGGACGGCTCTCCTAGGATGTCTGACTCAGCCTTTAGCAGTTCTTGGAGTGAATTTTCCTCTGTGACCAGGGTAGTGCAAAGGCAAAACATTTAACCATCTCTTTCCATGTTATCAGAACTGGGCACAGAAGCAACGACATTGTGCCACTGGCTTCTGAGATCCAGGAAATATAGACAGAAGAATCTGGGAGCACATGGCCTGTTCACCACCATGCAAGTGAGTATACTGCCTGCACACATGTGCCAGCTCTGGCCTTTCTTCCACTTGCTTGCTGCTATAAAATGGGCATAAAAATGTATTCACACAGCAAATTCAGACTGAAACCACATTTTCGACTTTTGCTAAAAAAAAAAAAAAGATTAAATAAGTGATCATTATGGTAGTGATTCCCTCTAGTTCTCTAGTGTTGGATCTTCTTGCTATTTGCATTATAAGGAACTAGGATAAATCCTCCATCATGGTCATCATCCTCCTTTTTTTTTTTTTTTTTTCTTCTCCTCAGTAAGTCAGTATTATGCATACTTGCTTTGAGTCGGGGGACTGCTTAGCAGTCCAGTGTCTGCTAATGATTTATCCTTGTTTTATCCTTATGACTTTAGAAAAACAGCATAGTCAGTCACAGTGAGGATAATTACTCCAATAAGCTCAAGGTAAGTCTTAAAGATACAAGTGAATGCCAATAAATTTCTATTTCTGTATTTGCAAAGGTTAGATCAATTTCTTTTCACAGCCCATTGTCATTAGAATCTTTTAAAGATCGGTCTGGGCTTATGCAAGTTTCGGTGAGACTCCTCAGCATTGTCAGTGTTTGAAAAAAACCACCACCTGAGAAAAAGCAGTCTGAAGAGACCAAAGCCAGGCTCTCATTATCAGAGAAAATGTCTTCACAATTACTTCTGTATGTGAGAAAAATATGAATCCAAGTATTGTCTCCAGACCACTGAGACAGCAGTCTCAGTCATAACATCCCAGTGGCAAAATAAGAAACTTGTGAAGCTGTAAATACTAGTTTATGAAGAACATGTGACTCAGAGCTGATGCAAAGATTTCTAATTTCCTGGGTGAATAGGCAGTTTGGTTTCAGCAACATTCCTTCTAGATCTCCTTAAAGGTTGAGGTTCTCCAAATAGAAATGCTGCTGGGAGTCAAGTAATCTATCTGTGTTCAGTAAAATACACATGTAAGTGTCCCTGTCAGAGAAGGATTGTCTTTTTCATACAATATGTTAAATCACTACATTATGTTGAATAACTTGCCCTATTTTTTCTTTGCCACGCTGTCAATCTTTGTGCCATTATGGAAAGCATGACTTTAAAATCCAGCATGTATTAAATGTAATTAAAAGAAGTCATGATTACTTAAGCAATATTTACTTAAGGAATATCTATTTAGAAAGAGAAAGTGTCTTATTTGGTTCTTTTTTGAGTATTTCATCTGGGTCTACAAGTCTTCAAGTCAAAGCTGTGAAAAAATTCTAAATAATCGCAAACTGTCTAAGATAGTGATTCAGCTGTCAAAGTTTCCAAAAGACCTGGAGCCCAGACAGGAATAATTAAGCTAAATTAAATAGTAAATAAAATTATATTTTAAAAGAAAGAAACCAATGAAACAAACAAAATCTCCCTAGCACTTATTGTTACTTAGGTAAAATTTCTGACCAATTTGAGAGTCAAAACTTCTGGTTTTGAATGTAATGCAGGCTCCACGTGCCTTAAAAAAGGAGTTATGCACCTCACTCAGATATCTCAAGAAACTCTGTAAGTATGTACTTACCACTTAAGACACCTAAATATCTTTGTAAATCTGCTCCTAGATGTCCAAAATTTATTGTTTGCTTGTTCTTTTAAAAAGGAAATTATTGATTTGACAAAGGATATAAGGGAAATAAATGTAGAACTTGACTCAACTGGCTAAAAAGCTGAATAGCAATAATAGACAAACACTAAATCACATGGAATCATAGAATAGTTAGGGTTAGAAAGGACCTTAAGATCATTTAGTTCCAACCCCCCTGCCAGGGGCAGGGACACCTCACACTAAACCATGCCACCCAAGGCTATGTCCAACCTGGCCTTGAACACCACCAGCAATGGAGCATTCACAACTTCCTTGGGTAACCCATTCCAGTGCCTCACCACCCTTACAGGAAAGAATTTATTCCTCATATCCAAGCTAAACTTCCCCTGTTGAAGTCTGAACCGCTACCCCTTGTCCTCTCACGACAGTCCCTCATGAAGAGTCCCTCCCCAGCACCCTTATAAGCCCCCTTCAGATACTGGAAGGCTGCTATGAGGTCTCCACGCAGCCTTCTCTTCTCCAGGCTGAGCAGCCCCAACTTTCTCAGCCTATCTTCATAGTGGAGATGCTCCAGCCCCCTGATCATCCTCGTGGCCCTCCTCTGGACTTGTTCCAACAGTTCCATGTCCTTTTTATGTTGAGGACACCAGAACTGCACACAATACTCCAAGTGAGGTCTCACAAGAGCAGAGTAGAGGGGCAGGATCACCTCCCTCGACCTGCTGGTCACGCTCCTTTTGATGCAGCCCACGATACGGTTGGCTTTCTGGGCTGCAAGCGCACACTGAAGCCGGCTCATGTTCATTTTCTCATCAACCAACACCCCGAAGTCCTTCTCCTCAGGGCTACTCTGAATCTCTTTGCCCAACCTGTATGTGTGCTTGGGATTGCTCCCACCCAGGTGGAGGACCTTGCACTTGGCATGGTTAAACTTCATCAGGTTGGCATCAGCCCACCTCACAAGCATGTCAAGGTCCCTCTGGATGGCATTCCTTCCCTCTAACGTACCAACTGAAGCACACAGCTTGGTGTCATCGGTGAACTTGCTGAGGGCGCACTCAATCCCACTGTCCATGTCACTGACAAAGATGTTAAACAAGACCGGTTCCAACACCAATCCCTGAGGGACACCACTCGTTACTGATCTCCAGCTGAACATTGAGCCATTGAGCATGTATTATTACTACTATTCCTGCAGATGTTCCTTTAAAAAAATTAATGGAAAGATTTTGTGAGGAAAAGCAAGTGATATGTTCAAGTACAATCTGACAGGAAACCAGGTACAAGATTAATCTGGAAGAGAAAGACTGTTCTTCAAACAGAAAAGACACCAGGGACTCAGTCAATGCCTAGACAGCCAAAAGAATTTGATTTCAAAGTTACAGCTGAACAGCTGCAATAGCTTATTCTATTCAAAATGCAAGCTACATGCCTTAAATAGATATCATGTCCAGGTGAGACAACCCATGCTAGAGTGAGACCATGAGGAACCGAACAGAACCTGATACAGACCTGTTCTCCCAATGGGGATAAATGATCTTCCATTAGTATCTCAGGAAAAGCTGGAGGACTTAGTTTTTGCAAAAGTGAACAGGCTCTCGTTTTCCACATGATACCTGGAAGTGTGGTCTGTGTAGGACATTGTGTTTTCATGCATCTTACAGGCAGTAGGAAGAAGTTCACAAAAAATCATAATAAATTAGTTTAAAATATGGGATACATTGCCACAATGATCTGTAAACTGCACCTTTAAGAACAGAGTGAACTATCGCTATCTGCTAGAACGATTGCTCTACCAGAAAAGTTTACTATGGCTCTACAAGCCTAACAATTAGCATGAAAAGTAGATTTTGAATGTTGCATCTTCTTTACATGTTCAAATTCTGGACATGTAATCTTGATCCGTACAGAATATCTCTTTATCCAACCTCTTAATAGAAATTGCAGATAACTGTAAATTTGAAATTTAAAATATTATCCACAAAATGGCAAATGGCAGAGCTGAGAAGGAGCCTGGGACTCTCCAGAGTGCAATGTGCATGGCACAAGGATCTTCTTTTCTTCACCTAAACACCTTACTGGCATCATTCAGGCTTTCATGCCATATTGAAATTATTTTTTGTGATCTTGACCATCACTGCCAAATAAAAATTAAAATCTAACTAATGGAACTGCTAATACTGACCTCAATCCTATGCTAGGCAAAATCAAACTAAATTTCTATTTGTATTGTGATATGCATCCTGAAATTACGTTATCTGTCTCTTTTCTGGAGAAAATTATTATATTGAAAGAATCTATTTGAAAGACAGAAACATTGATTCTTTCACTGGCTCTGAAATTTGATTGAAGAGGACAATTTTTGGCAGAAAGTACATCTTTATGAAAATAACACAAATGTGGCCATTTAATAGGTCAGCATTTGTTGGAAACTAGAAATGCACAGGACAAATCCATTATGCCTCTCGTTACTGGCACGAGGAGTGATATGTTTGAATATACTGCTTGGAAATGACTATTTGTGCTAAGGTTTTTAGCTGGCATTGTCTGCCACAGACCTATGCAGGCTCCCTGCTCCTGCCACTCACACATGTACACGGAGGCAAAAGGCAAAACATAATCAGCAAGAAGTTATAATAAGAGTCAAGGAAATGCAAACACTACAACCAAAAGATGGCCTCTGCAAAATGTCGCAAGGTCTCTGTTAGCAGAGCAAAGGAAAGAAACCCCAGAATTAATTTGTTTTGCTAATCTTTGGCCCTCATTGCTAATTAGTTCTAGATACATCTGTTCCTTGAACCAAGAAAAAAATCTATTTTGAGTGGTTTAGAAGCTGTTATTACACCATAGTCAAACACAGCATATCAAGGTATTTCTTTCTTCGACAGCACTACAGAGTTCCTGATGTTCAGAAAATGTTCTATGATTTCTTTTTATTGTTTCTTGGGCTAAGGACGAGCATTGCAGTTTTTTGTTTAGTAAAACCCAAATGTTACGCTGATACATAATTATTTTATTCATGCTAAATATCAGTTTAAGCACTGTTGAATGCTTTAAAATGCTACAAGCATTATTTCTAGTTTGTATGGAAGAAGCAGGTTGCCTTTTGTTCCTGTGTGATGCAGACACAGTCAGCGGGAGGTGGTTATGGGGTTGCAGCTAGTGATGTGTCCTAAGTGCAGTGCACCTAAAGCCCAATTCTCACTTCAGTAGCAGATCTCAGACATTGAACTGGCATTGGACTCGGGGATCTATCCAAAGGTTTTGGAGAAAAAAAGCAGAACAAATAGCAGAAGTTGAGGGCAAGATAACAAATTTTTATGTAAACATAACTACCCTGCTGCTGTATCTGAACATAGTAATTTGGAGCCAGTTCAGGTATTTTTGCCTGGCTCCATGAGACGTGGGTGACTCAAGCTACCTCTGCAGCAAAGCTTCAGGATATGAGACTCACCTAACCATGATGATGAAAACCCCAGGTTACAGGCAAGGATGAGGTGTCTCAGATGCTGGCAGTGCCGGGAAACAACCTCCAGTTCTCTTCATCAGTCAGGACAAGGAGGGTTGGAGGCCGATGGACATGTAGTTTCCTTCTTTTTAATTAAAAGTGCTTTAAGAGACCACGTTACCAGATTTTATACTAATGCAACCACTAGATTTGATTTATACAAAGAATCTCTCTGTCAGGAAAAGTCTAGCAAACAAAATAGCCATCATAGGGCTTTTAACTGTAAGATGTGGTGGGTCTGGATTATGGCCTGCAAAACCAGAAGTGATTTGGAGCTTCTTTTTCTTTTTTTTTTTTTTTTGAAAATATGCTAAGGAATTGTGCAGGTTGATGTGAAAACTTGGAAATTATGAAAGTTCCAAGATCTCTACAGCTCTGTCTAGTGAAAAAGTTTACAAGTCCTTTTATTCAGAGCAGAGGGTGACCAGAAAGAGGGGAAGGAGAATGGTTCTGAAAAGTGTGCTCAAACCATGGAACTTTTCCAGAGGAAGCTCACTTGTTGCACTGTGTCTGAGCTAGGGGAGAAAGAAGACAGATTGCTGCTCGCTTCATCTGTAAGGAGCAAGCCAATATCCTAGGAATAAGACTGTCAAACTTTGAGCAGCCGAAAGTACCTCTTCAGGGCTTAGCCGGATGAGCGAGCAGGGCAGAGACTGGCCCTGCTTCAATAACTGTTACAGGGAATAGTAGCAACATTGTGGCTGTAGTTTCCCACCCCCCTCTGATTCCCAGGTTTATGGCGTCATGCTCAGACCTGGTGAGAGCTCAGCCGAAGTCCGCCCTGGCTGCTGCATGAAATCAGCCCAGGTTTCAAATCCCTATGCAGGCAATAAATGAGAAAGCAGTCAAAGCAGTCACCCATGGTATTATGGAATTCTCCTTTTTTAATGAAGGAAGGAAAATAATTCAGTGTTACCTATGCTGGGGTACCAGAGGGTATCAGCCAGAAAGTATCCTGTTTTCAGACGCTAGAACGCAGTCTTCAGAAACCTAATGCACGGCAAATGGCATCACCACATGAAGCTCTGACAGATAGCTCTTTGAACTTTCGTTTGCTATTGTGGGCATTAAGAGAAAAATAAAATCAGTCAAAGCTATTTTCTTGGCTTTCTTCCAGCTATGTTAACCTTTATGCTGAGTCACATACTGATGATGTTCCTTAAACCAGAATGGCACCAAAGTAAACTTGTGTTCCCTGCTGCCTCAGCAGAGTGCTTTCAAAGGCCAGATTTAAACAGTTTATTCCCAAGGCAATTATCTCAGGATGGTTTCAGTGGCAGTGCAGTGGCAGGCAGCTAATGCTGCTCTCCACAAAACTGTCAGTGAGATTCCAGCTCCCTACGTCTGAGCAGTCAGGCCTGATCCCATGTCAGGTCTCAGTGCTTAGAAAGTACCATCAGTTCCACACAGCTTCTTGGCAAATGTTCTCTCTGTGCAGACTGACTTCAGCTGTTTGACATTTAAGCTGCATTTTGTAGAATTTATCCAAATCCAGGCACATTTGCATTTACTCATCCACCTATTTACCCACTGGGAGCATTGCCTCTGGGCCTGTGGTATTTACCAAAATCCAAGATAACCCTGCTTCTAGCACAGGCTTATAAATTTTAAAGGCTGATTTAAGAAAACAACCTTAAATCTGTTTCTACTACAAACCAAAAAAAGAACACAACAACATCAACAAATGTAGCAAAATAAAGAAATCCCAAAAGGAAGTACTTCAGCAAATGGTACTGATTTCTCCAGTGGAGAGCTTTTTCTCTGATACCCAACATAATGTGTTCTTGGAAAGGTACTCTTTCGCAGCAATATAAGATATATTATATTATATTGGGTCCATAAAGGCAGCTTGAAAAACAATACACTTTAAAAACAAGCAAAAACAACAACAACAACAACAAAACAGAAAAACAAAAAACCCAGAACAAAACAAAAAAACAAGTAAACAACCCCCCCCAAAAAAAAAAAAAAAAAAA